>CM060615.1:5007821-5494786 GCA_030578255.1 Tiaroga cobitis
TTATTTTTCTACATTCATATCATGTAGGACTCATTGTGAATTAAAAAATCATGTTTTTCTTTAATTTGACAATAATTGATATATTAACTTGTACAAGTCATGTTTAATGAATTGATGTTTATGTAATTTATGCCTAACTTTAAGAACTCTAGGACTCTAAGAATTAAAAAGATTTATATTAAAAAAGTACTTTTAAAAAAGTACTATTGGAAAAAGTACTGTTTCCAATAAAAATTTACATTTTTTTTTAATAATCCAAATTATTTCTGATTTTTTTCTGATTTCTGTTGATATCTGAAATGAAGTCAGATTTGACAATTAGAGGATGGATACCCACTCCCGAGCCCGACGGGACCCGTCGGTACCCGACGGGCCGGGCCGGGTTCGGACAGATATTTAGAAATTATGTTCGGGTTCGGGTCGGGCTCGGTCACATCAGCGCGATATGGCATTGAACATTTAAAATTTAAAACAGCTTATTACATTGGTAGCCAATGTGCCTGATGCTTTCACGTGATCCAAACGTTCGTTTTTGTGATTAAAATACATGTAAAATATTACCATAACATCTGTCTTCCTGTGTGCGGAAATTTGTTTATGTAGCCGTGACAACGAAACACGTGCATCCGTTAAGTGCACTTGTTTCTCCGTGCGCGCTGATGCACTCATCCTGCTGACATTTCCGAATGTCTTCCAACAGTTGCTTAATAAAAGCAGGCTTTCCACACAAACGCACATGTGTCATTAGTATGAGAAAAAAAAAAGTGATTTTAACTGTCGGCCTCGGGTCGGGCTCGGACATAAATATCTTTATGCCTGTCGGGCTCGGGTCGGGTTCGGTTACTGCTCTGTCGGACGCGGGCCGGGCTCGGACAAAAAAATTCGGCCCGATCCGCACTCAATTGACAATGGCTTCTGAGGATAGCAAGTGCAATTGGAACTCTTTTTAAGTAGTGCTCATTCTTTGACTAAGAAAAATGACTAAGAAAATGCACATAATCTTTAAGGAACCAGAATCATTCAGTTCCTTACTGTACAATTCCCTTCCCTACTTTCTGTCCACGCTCCTCTTCCTCAGTTCTGCATTCTGCAACTTCATGTCCCTCCCTACATGAACTCCTCACCTCATCTACGCATTCGCATCTCTTTAAAGAAAACGTTTATGCTGCTACATTTTTTTGCTTCGTGCTGTGCATTGAAAATTCCTCGGTACAGGGTTCCCTTTTCTTGCGACATCATTTGAGTGATCTTCTCCAGAAACCACATCCCACACATTTTTATTTTTTTCTCTGTTTGAAGATAGGGACACACCAAAGTGACACCAAAGAACTAGCGCTGATGAAGGCCGACTGTGTTGTCGGGGAAAAAAGCTGTGCTTGAACACACCGAAAGCACTACAGCCAAGTGTCAGCTAGCATGTGCGTTCTGCACCTGCGTGTAAAGGAGATAACTGTCAATTTAAGCAGAAATATTCGTCTATATAAATCATTCAAAAAGGGAAAACGAAACTAAGACTGCAGGTATACAAACCATAGACAAAGCAGCGCTTGCTAACTGTTTTGAATATTAATCATGCTGATCATGTTCTCTTGACGTAAAATTAGAACAGCCTTCTCTCTGTGCCTTCATGACTTCTGCGCTCGCTTTCATCACTTTTGCTCTCATCAAGTCGCTCAAAAACGTCCCGACGTTGGCCGACCGTCGGCTTGGTGGGTCCCTGGCTTAACAAATCTTTTTAGCTTTTTTTTTCCTTTTAAGTAGGGGTTTATGCAGTAATGCAGATGGTCACATGCCCACTTCCTCTTCTTTCTCATACAGTCTTGCTCCTCTATCTTTTCAAAGCATTTGAGTCAATCTGATATATGGGAATAACACATACTACTTTAAACTTTAAGAACATGTAATGGCATTCACAGCCCATTTTCTTCTGCAACGTGACACACTTCTATGTGATAATGCATATTTGAGGGGGAAATGTTGGACGGGACTATTGTTGTATGGGTCTTAGGTGAAAAGAGGTCTTTAAATGAATGTTTGACTTCTTCCAGGCATGAAAGAATGAATGATTCCCACTATAGGCTACATGTGTTTTTTTTTTATGTGGTTGAGTCATTTGGTCAAATATTTATGGATGCTACTCCATTCTGCATTATGTACATTTCAGTAGCTAAACATGAATAAATGAATAGCTTGGTCTGGCCAGTTTCATATTTGCTTTTGGTACTGGATTCATTTGAACATTTGATGACGCCATAAGATCTTTGAAATAAGATCCACAGATATTTGACAAACTGGTTCGATATAATTTCAACAAAACGAATATCTTTTATGCCCTGCTAGCATGATATTTACCATCACATGACACCAGAAAAATTCAAATTAACCAATTAATTCAATAAAATCTACAAAATTACCAGTTATTTTTGTATCCTTGATATACAGTGTGTGACTATAATTTTTGTTAAAGCTACACTGTGTAACTTTTTTAGTTTATTCTTAGCTAAAAACACTTAGTTCTTTCAAAAATATATGTGCTCATTAATGTATATTTACTTCGTTCAAGTAATAAAGTATTCTCGTGAGTGTATAATATGCCATTGAAAATACATGCGGGTAAGGGGTTCTAATGTCGGTCGCCATGTTGCCCCTCCATCTTGAAAGTACATTAGCCAAAGAGGGACATACCCGTTAATTCAAGCTTCGCCTTTCGCGTTTTAACACTCGATGGCACCGTGTCGAATGTGAAGAGGGGGATTGCTTGAGACTGATATATAAAAATCTGAAACCCTTTTTGAAAGTCTGTTGCTGATGGAGGATCACTCTTATTCTCGAGGATACGTATCAGAGTCGCGAAGGAAGCAAAAAAGAGTTAAAAGTTAAAAATAAAAGTTACTTTACTAAGATTAGCTTGCATTCGTCTGGGAACCTGGTAACTGATGTTAGCAATGAAATGGTAAAAAAATTACGAAAACATAAAACTATTATTCATTTTACATAGATGTCATAACCTATATGTTACCTGACAAATTAAATTACTGTAAATTATAATAGTTTTCTAAAATAACCTCATCACTTGAAGAAACACTCATGGACGAGGTCGAACTGGAAGCCATGTTAATCTTGGACTACATTGGCCACCGTAGGAGTTAAAACGAAATCGGAATTGAGAGGAACAGAAACTAATATTTACTAGATGGTCATATACCTTTTCACTGCTAGATGGGGGTAAAAATCACACAGTGTAGCTTTAAAGGGGTCATGCCATATATGCGTATATACTTTACTTAGCAAGTTTCATAGCTTAAAACGCCCTCCTTGTTATAAACAAAGCATTTATATGATATTTGTGGATCTATGAAATCACATGGACAAATCAATTTGCATATGACTGCCTCCAGAGCGAGACATTGACAAATAGTTATACATCATCGCACCATAGGCCCCGCCCTCTGGCATTTAGTTGCTTAAAGGTGCTCAAAGCGATGTCGGGTGACGTCATTTCTTGTTGACATTCAAAGTATTGTCAAACAAAACGGAGGCTAGCTAAACCTTCCCTCCTCCTCATCCCGTCCCCTCCCCCTGTAGTTTTACTGATACTTCTTTCAAGGTGTAATGTCGCCAAGTGAGATAAATGCTTTCATATAATGCAAAAACAATAGAAACATTACCAGAAAAACACGATAAAACGTTTCGCCACCTGAGGTTATAACTTTAGCTCCCATACCAGGACGCAATAATAGCAAGATAACGTTAGCTTCAAATGTAGTCAAAGTTGTCAATAGGCTATGAATGAACATTCAATTTCATAATAAATAGTTGGTGAAAACTATCATTCACACAAACTGTCGCCCTACTGTGAGTTTGCTTGATTATTTACAATAGAGATCGATAGCTAGCTGCTAGTAACCTATATGTTGTATTCACCAAAGTTAGCGCTGACTGCATTGTTCTAGCTAATTATATCCTTGTGTTTGTTAGGCGAACATGAAAGTCCATTTAGAAAAACCAAACTGGATTTACCCTGTCCAGCAAAAACAGAGCTAACGTTCCCTGAATGTCGGATTGGAAGCCCTTCTGCCGGCGGAGTTCTCACCACCTTTCAAAGGCTTTTCCAGAGTAAATTCGGGCATGCGTTCCTTCTCCTTTTCCCTCTTTGTATTTTTGCAATCTGTTCATCAGAACGCCGTCTCTTTGGTCGTGTGTCGGCCATATCAAACTTGAAGAGTTAAAATTCTAACTTCCCTCTTCAGGTTTCTCTCCTCCACACCCCCCATGTACGCACACTAACCCCACCCCCAGACTGGAACACTGTTTTGTTTTGTGGAGCGGGTCGCCGCAGTTTGTTTTTGTTGCTGTTTGTGGAGCCTGGGCTGTCTACAGAGACCGCATTTTTTTACAGTGTGTTCAGGGGACAGGCAGCTAGCGGATAGTGAGGAGATATTTGCTGTATGTTTCAAAAACTGTTTTGGCCTAAAAAACGCGTGACATCGCTTAGAGCACCTTTAACGGCTGACATTTACCTATACTGGATGTGAGCGTCGCGTCAAAAGCAACTATGACATTATAATCACTGACGCTGTCTACACTGGATATACAGATGCTTGTCAATTTTGAGTCTGTCGACAACAGGACAGGTGTAAGAGTGAAAGACTGTTTGCTTTGACGCGTCCAGTTTAAACTGCTCGTTTGCATCTTTGTACCGACTTCAGAAGGATCCCAGCATCGGAAACAAGCGTCGGTTTATTTTAATGGCATCCTCGATCGCATCGGAGAATTCTATGTTTGTTCTGAGCATTTTGTTTTGTAAACAAGGCAGAGTTTAATGGAGAGTTTGTAAAAAAAACTTTTGTTGACAGATGATGCACTCATCTGTATTGGATCTGACAGCAGCTGCATCACAAACCGTAAGTAAACGATTTCATAATGCTTTGACTGTAAATTAGGGTTTATATGGATAATGTTAGCCAATCATAACTGTGGCCGTTTACTGACAAGCTTTAAAGGAGCCGCCCCTTAAAAACGGATAATTTCTGAATGAGGGTTGAAAATAATTGTTTTTACGCATATATATATATATATATATATATATATATATTTCGTTTGTGTGCAAAAAATAAATAAAATTAATTACGTTAAATGGATCCTCAAGGAACATGTAAAAAAAAAATACATGTCATGACCCCTTTTAATATTTCGAAATAGATTTAATTTTTTGTTTTTTTGTTTTCATTGTAGCTAAAGTTTTAGTAATTTTTTGTATGTTGTTGTATTTAAATATTTACATTTTAAATATTTAACTTAAACTAAAGGAAAATTTGTAATTTTGCAATTCCATCTAGCTGAAATAAAATGTTTCTATTTTTTTATTTCAGTTAGTGTTTTTTATTTCAAGAAATGAAAAAGTTTTTCAATGGTTTTAATTATAGTTTTATTTAAAGATAATAACCCTGCAAAATTGTTTGATCTAATTAGATCGCATTTATGATTATAATTATGAATAATTAATCAAACTAATCATAATAAATACTAAATCAACATTTGCTAAGATATAATATAAATATAAAGGTTCAGGAGGTATGGTATGTTTATATGAGTTGTTTTTAAGACATTTTGAAGATTTGGAGGATGTAGAAGATTGCAGGAAGGATTTCATGACTTTTAGGTTCGCTCCTCAGCGTATGAATGCAAAAGTGTGGCTTGAAGGGTTTACGCCTTTGCACAAACAACGGCGTTAGGGATGTATGTGACCGTAAGCGCACGCTAGTTTGGCTGTGCTCAATCATGTGAACATAAATTGTTGATTTTTATGTTCAGTCGGATTCATGAGTCAAGCGTAATTTGTAATGTTTAATTCGTTTGACAAAATGCATTTCAATTGCTGTTTTTGTGTTTTGCATTCATTAACATTCAAAACGGTGTGTGCGCGCGTGCGTACGTGTGCGTGTGTGTGTGTGTTCATCTTTACACTCATCTTGAGTGTGTGTATTTGTGCATATATGAGCCATCATATGTGTTTAGGATGTGTCACATGATGCACAACTGACATTTCATTTCTGTTTTCTTACATGGAGCGCTGGATTGAGTCAGTGTGGGATGTTTTTTATTTTTTTGTGGCAAACAGCAAGAGGACCATTTTAATCAAGTCAATGATAAAAGCAGCAGATCTGAGGAGTCGAGCATCAAACCCAGAACCTTTATCCCAGAGCTATGACAGCTACTATCGCCAGCAGGCAATTGCCAAGTCAACTGCAATCAGATGCACTTCAGTGGCTTCATATGCTTATTTTTAGATGTGTGTTAGACCTCTGAAGGGAGAGCAGAGCAAAGAAATGAACATGTCTGTCATCATGATCACACCAAATGTCTTGTAGTTGTTGTTTTGTTGTACACGTGCTTGCACACTTGTGGTGTTGTGGCCAACATATATCCAAACATAAACCTCATTCATTCATTCATTCGTTCATTCATTCATGCATTCATGCATTCATTCATTCATTCATGCAATTTATTATTATTATTACTATTATTATTATTATTATTTTATGCCATGCAATGCAATACATAGTAAAGGGAACGCAAGTCACACCTTTGTAATATATTCCATATCTGTCCATGTGTTTTTTATTTTTTTAGTTTAGTTTAGTTTAGTTTAGTTTAGTTTAGTTTAGTGTAGTTTAGTTTAGTTTAGTTTAGTTTAGTTTAGTTTAGTTTAGTTTAGTTTAGTTTAGTTTAGTTTAGTTTAGTGTAGTTTAGTTTAGTTTAGTTTAGTTTAGTGTAGTTTAGTTTAGTGTAGTTTAGTTTATTCTAAATGGAACTCAAGTCCTGCCTTTGTGATATTTTCTCATGTATTTATTATTTTATTTTTATTTATTTTTATCTATTGTTTTTATTTATGCCATGCAGTGCAATGCATACTAAACGGAACACAAGTCACACCTTTGTAAATACATTCCATATCTGCCCATGTGCATTTTATTTTATTTTAAATTATTTTATTTTATTCAAATTTCTTATTTGTCCATGTCATTTGTTTTGTTTTCCATACTGAAGTGAACTCAAGTCCCGCCCTACAACACAGTTTTGCGAATGGATGCGTTTTTTAAAGTATATAGTTAATGGTTGTACAGTAATGGCAGAGCATTCAGCATTTAAGAAGAAGCACTCTCACAAGCCAGTCAGAGTGTCTTAAAAGTGAGCGATTGATTACATTACTGACCTGGAATGTTTTCATTGTGTTTTCATCTCTATTATCGATTTTCTCTTAGTTTCTCTTAGTGAAAACAGATTATTAAGTATCTGGATAATGGCTGAATAAATGGAGGACAGGGAAAGGACGTTGAATGCTTCTGCTGTGAGCATGTCGACAGCTAATTGTCTTTATAAACAGTGGGAGAATCAATACAGAGAGATGAGTTCAATGAACGGGAATTTAGGCATCTTACGTTTCTTTAATACGGAACGCCTTATCTCAGTCTGGGAAAAGGGCATCATCACCACTTCAAATCGGACAGCTGAATAATTGACGAATTAACCTTTTGACACATTCATTTGTTTCTGACATGTAGGTGCTTTGCCATCAAACTCTGGCATGAGATCTTGAGTATAATCTTTGGCCTGATTCATAAGGCCAACAACGAGCAGTCATGTGTTGTGCTGCGTATGAACTTATGATGGTTAACCTGGATGTTAGGTTGCATGGATTTGAAGTGTAAGACTTGAGAATTCATACGCCTGTCTTATAGCTTGTTGGTTGTCTTCCAATATAAGTAGCGGCTGTATGAAACTATAGTTTTGATGTCGAGGGATTGTGTTGTAAGATGATATATTTGATTCTGCTGTATCAGGTCACTGTAAGGGCAGTGGTCTGGAAATTAGTTTCTACATTCGGTTCTATTTCTTGGTTCAAGGTCAAGTTCGATCATAACCTGCTTCTTCTGCTCCTGTACGTCTCTTTTTACATTGTACTATATATATATATATATATACTAAATGTATAAAGATGGCTGTGTTTCATTCATTCATTCTCTTATTCATTCGTTCTCTTATTTATTTACTTTCTCTCTTTCTTTGCTTTCCAACTTCATCAATTAAATCCCCATGATTTGATTTCCTCAAGACTGGATAAACTTGGACAAACTTGTGGATGACTTGATGCATAAAACTCCTTAAAGAAATGTGACCTCAGAGAAGCAAGCCTTCCTCAACACTATTTTCTTTGGACAACTTATGTGTCCTAAGGTCAAGCCTCAGGTAGTCCTTCTGCATTTCACTTTGGCATAAAGCTCCCAGAAGACGCACAAAACATTCTAATCCAATAGAATGAACCAGCGAAGGGCTCGCAACTCTTCACTTTTGCCAAAAACGCAATGCTAGTGGCCACGGTTCTCAGTGATGTGGTTACACAGTTGGCTGTGACCCAAGCCTGGTGGATGGGATAGTAGAGACGTACCCTACAGAGATGATCTTTCATGACTGAACGCCCTCCTTAAAGCAAAAACTGTCTTTTTTAACATTTACTCGGGCTGTGTTTCAAGGGCGTGAGCGTCTCGAGCATTCAACTTCTGTTGATTAGGTTAGCACTTCCCGCAAGAGAGCTGGCAAACACACCACTTGAGCATGAGCTCCATCAAATAGCTATTAGTATGAATCTCCCTCGAGTTCGCAAGGTTGTTGAAGGCATTTCACTCATAGGAAATTAAGTAAGATGTAGCGGTTCAAAAGCCTATAACATAAGGGAGTTGAGTATCTGGCTGTATAATAATCAAAGCTGGTTAATTTTTTTTTTTTCTCAGTGTTAACATTTGTTTGGTTTCCTCAACAAAACTTGGTGAACTTGGAATAGCTAGTAGTATGAATCTCCCTACATGTCTGTTTCCCTCACAGCATATAAGATAGCGGTTCAGACGTATCCCATATACTCAGAAATCATCCATTTTTTAACATTTAGGAATTGTGTATTCAGCCCTAATAATTAAGACTTGAGTTTCCAGGATTTTTTTGGAGCCGTCGCACACTCATAAACTCGTTTTGTTCGCCTTTGTTCTTTTTAAATACAGCACACTTGAGCTGATTCATTGTTGATGCTGAATATTAGCCATAGAGGGTTATAATGAGATACATCTTTAGGCAGTGCACAAGAGTGATTCACTCCACTGCGGATGATATCTGCGGTGCAAATACTGTGAAAAGTAATGCCGAGATCAAGCCCAAACTTGTGCCTACACGCCACGCATAAATTACAGTAGGATGGCTCGTTGGTTTTAGACACGTTCCCTCTCCATGTTGTTCTTTCCACAGACCACTTTGAATTACCTCTGTCTAATTGCAAGTGTTGAAAATGAGGTCTAACGTGTGATTAAACCAAGACTTGGCTTAATCAAAACATCTCATCCACCCTCTAATCATTCCTTCTGTATTGTCACAGTGTTCGCGCGAGGCGTTTGGATTGCACTAGCAAAAGGCCACAATCAAGCTGTTGATTAGAGAACGGTCAGTGTCCTGCATCAAGATCAAGAGGCTTATGCCAAATTTATGCAAAAACAGACGCATTGCGCTAGACAATTTATGTGAGGGACAGTGCGTGATCCGTGTTCTGTTTTTGGCTCATTATTGACTACTTTTGTCATATTTTTTAGCGTTACCTTTTTAAAAAATAATTCTGTTAATTATCTTCCTTATGTTAATGATCTATTCCTTGCTTTGTTATATTTCATTTTTATATATTTTTTTTCTTTCAGTTTTGATGCAGTTTGTTTTGTTGGGTTGTGTTTTTTGTGGTGGGTTTTGATGGGTTACGTGTGTACCCCGGGTTCCCTGAGAAGGGAACGGGACGCTGCGTCATGTTGTCATACTTCAGGCATGCATGCCTTCCTTCAGACGAATCGAAGTTGATGACGACTATCTCAGGCGTTTCTTTAGTCGTGCCAGCAGGCTGAGTGATGTCACATGACTGCCTCGGCCAATGATTAGTGTGTTTTTACACGTGCTTCACACACCGGCACAAGCAAAAGGCAATATCATAGCGTCAAGAACTAAAGCAGCGTCTCGGTCCCTTTTTTTAGGGAACTGTGTTTTATATGTAACCCTAAGACTTTTTTGTGTGTTTTTTGTTGCAATTTGTTTTGTTTTGCCTTGCGTTTTGCTTTTATTTTGTTATTTTGTTTGGTTTAGTGTTTTGTTGTGTTGTATTTGACTTTGTTTGTTGCTGTTTGTTTTGTTTTGTGTTTTATTGTGTTGTTTTTTGTTTAGTTTTGTAAACAGGACGCAGGTTTTTTGTTTTTGTTTTTTTGCTGTTTGATTTTTTATGGTGTTTGTTTTGTCGTGTTATATTGTGTAAAAAAATTTGTGATTTTAACAGACTGTAAAAAAAAATCTGTTAATCGGTTCATTGTATAACTGTATTAGATCTAACCTTGCATTACTTTAGTGTCATCTCTGTTACCATGACGGTGTTTAATATTTGTGTGAGTGACGCACCAGTTTTTTTTTACCGTAAATTTCACTGAATTTTTTTACAGTAGTGTTTTGCTTTGTTTTTAGTTTAGTTGTGTTTTGTAAACAGGATGCAGGTTTTTGTGTTGAAAAACAAACATACACATACCCATTATTCAGTTTACACAATTTTTCTCTTTGGCAATACAAATGTACAGTTTTTATCACACCAATTACAGTGAACTAGATTATCAAAATTTACCATCATCATGCCACAGTCCCCAATAAGGTCACTACAGTATTTAGGGATAACTTTCTTTTATCAGTCATATCACTTTATTAGTAAGCTCTAACCTTGTCAATGAATTGGCTCGTTTGGCACGCAGTTATCCAGATCATGTGTGAGCAGTGCATGAGACTCATACAGTAGCAGCAAACAACATTTCCTGGTGAATCCTCCAGGCCCACTCCACAGCTGACTGTATGCAGGTGTTTTAATAATGCATGATTCCCCATCTCGAGAGATGCTCATTTGATACAAACTCTCCCTCCTCACGAGCTGCTCTGTATACTGCTGAAATTGCTCATCTGAGACGACTCCTGTAGGCCCGAGAAACCTCACCAGGGCTTTCTAATGATGGAATGATGATTTTGTATAATAACAGACAACAAATGACGAAGATCCACTCATGGTTTGTTGGTAGTTTAGTAAATTGTTTTGTTCAGAATATGACCCTGATTTCATTTTTTAGCTTATTATTGATTGTGATCTATTCGCTTTGTTGGTTGAATGGAACTGGAGCATTATGCGTACTTTGTTTATGCAGAAACCCTGATGTTTTTATGTCTCAAGTAATGTCTAATGTGTTTACTGATTCAACTTGGCCACGGGAGATGAGAGAGTCTGATTCAGCATTGCACATGACAGAGAAGTGTTATGACAATCATAATTTTGTTTTATCTTTATGGACAGGAAGTGCCAAGACCCTTGTTGTGTTTAATGAAAATGGAGATGCCCCTGGACGCTATGACATCTATCAGTATCAGATAACAAACAAGTCGGCTGAGTACAGGATCATCGGCCACTGGACGGATCAGCTGCATTTAAATGTAAGTTCATCCGCATTCATTTTAAAGTGTGCTTAGATTTTTAGAGGCCGCCGATAGTTATTTACTTTGATAATGATGATTATGGTGCAGATGACTGTCATTATGATTATGGCAATTACACTGTACAATTAGTGGTGTTGAATTAACACCCCTAATTCAGAAGACATTTTTGTTGCATAGATGTTAAATTAACTGTGAATGTGTTGATACATCGATGCTGATTTACACTACCATTCTAAAGGTTGTTGTCAGTATGATTTTTTTTTTAAAGAAAGAAATTAATAAATGTATTCAGCAAGGATGTATTAAATTGATAAGTGACTGAAGACAAAAGATGTTACAAAAAAATTGCTGTTCTTTTGAACTTTCTATTCATCAAAGAATCCTGAAAAAAGTTTATCATGGTTTTCACAGAAATATGAAGCAGCACAACTGAAGGATCATGTGACACTGAAGACTGTAATGGCTGTTGAAAATTCAGTTTTGCCATCCCAAAAATAAATCACATTTTAAAATACATTAGAATTTAAAACAGTTATCTTTAAATTGTAATATTGTTTCACAATATTACTGTTTTTACTGTATTTTTGATCAAAGAAATCTTTCAAAAACATTTAAGTTTACCAAATTTATTAAATTATATTATATATTTGAATTTTATAGATGTAAAATTAACTGTAGGTGTTAACTTATGTTCTGATTTTGTTTATTTTATCAGGCCATTATAGGTATTGTTGGTTAATTTAGTCTAATTTTCTATCTTTATCTTTTTATTATCTCTTAAGTAATGTTAATTTAATAATATATTCCTTTGTTAAAAATGTATTTTATTTATTTGTTTATTTTTATTTCCCATACACGTTCTTAACCCTTAAACAGCAAAAATGCACGTAAGATGCTGTATTTTTGTAATTTAATTTTTGCCCTGAAAATAGCCTTGGATGCTGACATGGCACTAAATAAAACAATCTGAATCTGATTAGGGATTATATGGATTATATGCATTATATACACTCACCTAAAGGATTATTAGGAACACCATAATACTGTGTTTGACCCCCTTTCGCCTTCAGAACTGCCTTAATTCTACGTGGCATTGATTCAACAAGGTGCTGAAAGCATTCTTTAGAAATGTTGGCCCATATTGATAGGATAGCATCTTGCAGTTGATGGAGATTTGTGGGATACACATCCAGGGCACGAAGCTCCCGTTCCACCACATCCCAAAGAGGCTCTATTGGGTTGAGATCTGGTGACTGTGGGGGCCATTTTAGTACAGTGAACTCATTGTCATGTTCAAGAAACCAATTTGAAATGATTCGAGCTTTGTGACATGGTGCATTATCCTGCTGGAAGTAGCCATCAGAGGATGGGTACATGGTGGCCATAAAGGGATGGACATGGTCAGAAACAATGCTCAGGTAGGCCGTGGCATTTAAACGATGCCCAATTGGCACTAAGGGGCCTAAAGTGTGCCAAGAAAACATCCCCCACACCATTACACCACCACCACCAGCCTGCACAGTGGTAACAAGGCATGATGGATCCATGTTCTCATCCTGTTTACGCCAAATTCTGACTCTACCATCTGAATGTCTCAACAGAAATCGAGACTCATCAGACCAGGCAACATTTTTCCAGTCTTCAACTGTCCAATTTTGGTGAGCTCTTGCAAATTGTAGGCTCTTTTTCCTATTTGTAGTGGAGATGAGTGGTACCCGGTGGGGTCTTCTGCTGTTGTAGCCCATCCGCCTCAAGGTTGTGCGTGTTGTGGCTTCACAAATGCTTTGCTGTATACCTCGGTTGTAACGAGTGGTTATTTCAGTCAAAGTTGCTCTTCTATCAGCTTGAATCAGTCGGCCCATTCTCCTATGACCTCTAACATCAACAAGGTATTTTCGCCCACAGGACTGCCGCATACTGGATGTTTTTCCCTTTTCACACCATTCTTTGTAAACCCTAGAAATGGTTGTGCGTGAAAATCCCAGTAACTGAGCAGATTGTGAAATACTCAGACCGGCACGTCTGGCACCAACAACCATGCCACGCTCAAAATTGCTTAAATCACCTTTCTTTCCCATTCTGATATTCAGTTTGGAGTTCAGGAGATTGTCTTGACCAGGACCACACCCCTAAATGCATTGAAGCAACTGCCATGTGATTGGTTGATTAGATAATTGTATTAATGAGAAATTGAGCCGGTGTTTCTAATAATCCTTTAGGTGAGTGTATATTATATGGAGCTTGGAGCATTATATGGACACTGGAGCGCAATGTCTAGATTTGCCCACCCCTGAGGTTGAGTCTCAAGATGCACATCAGCAACGTTTCTCTTTTTCTAAGGCATGTTTATAAAAGCTTCTTAAATGTCCCAACTAAGGACTAAGACCAAATCCTGGCTTAACCTAAACCCTGTCTGTGAAACCAGGCCTAAATGTTTTATTTGCTGATCATTTTCCACTCTTACCTGTTTAAGGGTCAATCCTATAAAATATGAAAATAATAAGGACTTCTCAACTTTCTTGAGTGTGTAATGTTGCTGTTTTAGCATGAAAAAGGTCTGCAAAGTTACAAAGCATGAAGTCACTCCAAAGGGAGATATTCTCTATATCACTGTTTCTGAACTCCCTGAAACGCCTCGATTGTAGTCTCGAGTTTTCTTCCAGGAACTTCCTGACACACCACGATTTCCCACAATTAGGTGTTTTTTGAACATTCAAGCTTCAAAACTAATTCTAGTTGACCCTAAAAACAAAATCAAGACTTTGTAAAAGGGCATAATATTTGTTTAAATGCTTTTTGATAACTGTGATGTTTGTCTTCAGTTGAATGCCATGCAGTGGGCGAGCGGGGATGCAGTGGTGCCCGTGTCTGTGTGCAGCCTGCCCTGTCAGACCGGCGAGCGGAAAAAAGTTGTGAAGGGGGTTCCCTGCTGCTGGCACTGCGAGCGCTGCGAGGGCTACCATTTCCAGGCTAGCGAGTTCACGTGCCAGCTTTGCCCGTACGAGCAACGGCCAGATCAAAACCGCACCGGCTGCCAGCCGATCCCCATCATTAAGCTGGAGTGGCACTCGCCGTGGGCAGTGGTGCCCGTCTTCATCGCCATCTTGGGAATCCTCGCCACCACCTTTGTCGTGGTGACCTTCGTACGCTACAACGACACGCCAATCGTACGTGCCTCTGGCAGGGAAATGAGTTACGTGCTGCTAACGGGAATTTTCCTTTGCTACGTCATCACGTTCCCCATGATAGCTGCGCCCGGAGTGGCCGTCTGCTCCTTCCGCAGGATCTTCCTGGGTCTCGGCATGTGTTTCAGCTACGCCGCCTTGCTCACCAAGACCAACCGCATCCATCGGATCTTTGAGCAGGGAAAATGCTCGGTCGCGGCGCCGCGATTCATAAGCCCCGCTTCCCAGCTGGTCATCACCTTCAGCCTCATCTCGGTTCAGTTAATGGGGGTGTTTGTGTGGTTCGTGGCGGACCCGCCGCACACCGTTGTGGATTACGGCGAGCAACGCACGCAGGACCCTGAAAACGCCCGAGGCGTGCTCAAGTGTGACATCTCGGACCTGTCACTCATCTGCTCGCTGGGCTATAGCATCCTTTTGATGGTCACGTGCACTGTTTACGCTATCAAAACCAGGGGAGTGCCGGAGACCTTCAATGAGGCCAAGCCTATTGGATTTACCATGTACACGACCTGCATCATCTGGCTGGCCTTCATACCCATCTTCTTTGGGACAGCACAATCTGCAGAGAGGGTGAGTCTATGATGAAGTGCTAATTAAGTGCGGTTTTATAAATATATTACAAATTATGTACGATTATGAGGTAAAGACTCGAAAAGGAGGCCCCCAGTGGCTGACATGTTGAGATCATCTGCATCCTGTCATGTGATTGGACACCTTTACACGTGAAATGTTTCTAATTTCCCCATTGCATTGCTGCTGACCTGCATCTTTTAGGTTTGGATACTGGTTACCAGAATAGTGTATATAACGTTGGTCAAAAGTTTAGGGTCGGTAAGATTTTTTTAATGTTTTTGAGAGATCTTACTCTTATCAATGCTGCACTTATTTGATCATAAATAATAATCACAATAAAAACAGTAATATTGTGATATTACAATTTTAAATGTTCTATTATATTATATTTTAAAATGTAATTTTATTCCTGTGATCAAAGCTGAATTTTGTGTCACATGATCCTTCAGAAATGTTTCTAATATGATGATTTGCTGCTTGAGAAACTTTTCTTATTATTGTTGAAAATGGTTGTGCTGCTTAATATTTTTGTGAAAACTTTTTTCAGGATTCTTTGATGAATACAATTTTCAAAAGAACAGTTCAAGAAGTAAAAAAACAAAAACATAATCCTGCAAACTTTTCTACATTTTTCATTAGTTTGAAAGAAGCAGTGACGAAATGCTACATTGTTTTTTAAGTTGCAATGTTTGTGCATACAGAATAAATTATACTATTTTATATATATATATATATATATATATTATATATAAAATATTATATTAAACAAAAAAATTAATAAATAAAATAATATAATATTAATGACATTAATAATATAATATATTTGTACTATATTTTATATTAGACTGAAAAAAAAATATTTTTATAAAATATATTATAATTTTAATTATATTAATATTATTGTTAAAATAATTTAATAGTACAATTATATATTATATCTTTCTTTTTATTAGACTGACATTTTTTTATACAAATATTATATTATATTATATTATATTATAATGAACTGTCCTCATATATAGAGTTTTAAAAGTCCAATTCTCTCTAATAAATATTTTTTTTATTATGAATATTTTACAGATTTAAAAGGCGATTCACTAATTTGAGTCTCTGTGTGGCCTTTTAAATCATCTTTTTTGATATCATCACCCTAATCGTGATCAATTATGTTTACATAATGCGTGTATGGAATTGTTATATGCTTTAGTATTAGGTAATGGTGTTCTGTTAATTACTGTAGGTTATATTACAACTTAATATGAATCATCCCTCAATCGTTGCACAAACACCTATTGTTATACTTATTATCTATCTTTACATATATCTCTTGTTATTGTGGCAACAGGATGAAGTGAACAGTTGAGGATCATCTATATCATCTCCTCACTGGCAGCTCCATCAGTATACAGTCCTTGTTAGTCTTTTAGGTCTCTGCATCAAAAACAAGCACTCATCTAAGAGATGCTCATTATCAGATATATGGAGATGATCAAACATGACCTGGAGGAACAGTGCTGCTGTTAATGGGCCATAAATAGAGCGTGCAGCCTCTGTCGGTCCGGGCCAATGTGGGTCTCGTAATGTTGCTGACTTCAGTGGTGGACTGTAGGCTGTACCCTCTGTTCTTTCATGCACCGGGGTGTATTTCTGTCCAGTGCTCATTAGTGCAGCCGAGAGAAGCCAGGATTAAAAACACAGCGACTTCTGCACGTCTAAAGTCTGTGGCATGTGTTGCTAAGATTTGCCGTCAGATATTGATGTCAACTGTTACGTTAAAGGAAAATTTGTGCAAAAACTAAAGATTGAAAGCAATGCTCATTAAGAATTCATCTCAAAGAGCTTGACAACACGATTTTTCTCAAGATATAACTGTTATAGATGGAGTTGAACTTGCTGACGTAACTGCTTTCTGTTAGCCTAGCGGCACTCTGGAGTACTTGACTTCTAGTTGTTTTATTTATTTATTTATTTATTTAGTTATTTTTATTGATATTGAAAGAAAAAATGACATGGATGTCAAACATCTCAAAAATGAAGTTTATTATAGTTTTAGCACCTTGGGTTCACCGGCGTAAGAACGAACCCAGAACATCCAAATCTTAAACCTTTTATCCTGTTAAAGTTTACCACTCATAATGTAAATGAGGTTCTGTCTTAAATGTAAATTGAGGATAACAATGAAAGTGACAGCCTTCTGTTCCCACATCTTCGATTATTCTTTCAAATAAGAACAGCCAAATGTTAAGGTGATAAGATAGTTTGAAGTCCCTGTATTCAGGAAGGTTTTTGGTTGCCCGCTGCCGCTCCCACGCTATAAGTGATAATATATCACTCCAGTGATACTATTTACATATGACTGAGATCGGAAGGAATTGTCTCTATGATAAATAAGCTCTTTTTAGGGAAGGAGCATATTTAAATGTATATGGAGTGGAAGATGGATTGGAGCAGACTATAATTCCTTACATTATATAGAATAGTAATTGTTTGTATTAATGGGCCATGTCTTCAGCCCTTTCTTGAAAATAGCTAAAGACTCAGCAGCACGGGTTGAGTTAGGCAGATCATTCCACCAGGAAGGAACAGTCAAGGTAAAGTCCCGTGATAGTGATTTTCTGCCTCTGAGATGGCACCTCAAGACGCCGTTCACTCGCAGAATGCAAGCTTCTGGAGGGCTCATAGGTCTGAAGTAGTGAGTTTTGGTATTGGGGTGCAGAGCCAGTGGTTGTTCTGTAGGAAAACATCAGTGTTTTGAATTTGATGCGAGTACCAATTTAATGAGGAGAAGCTTGTTAAAGACCACTCTTGTTGCAGCATTCTGGATCAGTTGCAGAGGTTTGACAGTACCTGCCAAGAGAGCATTACAATAGTCCAGTCTGGATAGAACAAGAGCTTGGACAAGGAGTTGTATAGCATGCTCTGATAGGAAGGGCCTGATCCTCCTAACCCAGGGGTGCCCAATCCTGCTCCTGCCGATCGACTGTCCTGCACAGTTCATCTCCAACCCTAATCAAACACACCTGCCTTTAATTTTCAAGTGATCCTAAAGGCGTGATTTTTTTTTTTCCCAAACCACTTCAGCGGAAAGCCTGCCCTGCAGCCGATTTCATTGGTTTAGGTTACAGTGATGGGTAGGTTTAAGGATCAGTGTTTGGTGTAGGAAATCAGTACAGTGATTGACATGACCAATGAAAACTTTAGAATCAGCTGCAGGGCGGGATTTCCACTGAAGTAGTTTGGGGAAAAAAATCACGCATCCTAAAGACCTTAATTGGTTGCTTCAGGTGTGTTTGATTATGGTTGGAGATGAACTGTGTTTGATTAGGGTTGGAGATGAACTGTGTTTGATTAGGGTTGGAGATGAACTGTGCAGGACAGTCGATCGCCAGGAGCAGGATTGGGCACCCCTGTCCTAACCCAACGGGCACCTTGATATCAATTTGACGTCAAAAGTTAGTCAAGACTTGATCAAGATGCTGCATATCATTTTAAGGTCAGTTTGGAAGGCAATGTCTTCCAGGGGTGATAAGGTGAAAAGAGTTAATCAGTGATGGGCAGATCGAGGCTTCGTGAAGCAATGAAACAGTCGAAGCAAAAGTGCCATTTTGTTTCGAGGCTTCGAATCAATCCGAAACCCGTCTCCACGGTGACACCTAGTGGTCACTTGCAGGTGTTGATCTGAAACAACCTTTACAAAGAACCTGTAGTCTCTGCACCCTGCAGAATGGCAGGATGAATGCTCCTCAAATGGCGCATCATGGATGATGTATTGTTGCAGTAGGCTAGCTGCCGATCACAATACACACATCTCACTTTATTTGGGGTTTCCAAATGGAAATGCTCCCACACCACAGATGTACGGCATCTCTTCTGTGGAGCCTCCATTTCTATCTATCTATCTATCTATCTATTTATCTATTTATCTATCTATCTATCTATCTATCTATCTATCTATCTATCTATCTATCTATCTATCTATCTATCTATCTATCTATCTATCTATCTATCTATCTATCTATCTATCTATCTATTTTATATGTAGCCTATCTATCTAATAATCTATATGTATCTGTAATATATGTATCTATCTATTAATCTATATGTATCTGTAATATATGTATCTATCTATTAATCTATATATATATATATATATATATATATATATATATATATATATATATATTTCTATCAATGCATCTATTAATGTGTCACTATATGTACTCTGTGTGTCTCTAAGTCAATGTGTAAATGTAAATTAAATCCTAAATATAACTAAACAAATCGCACTATAAATGTCATTATATCACCAAAAATCCGCTATCTCAAAACCAAACTCCTCTCACAAAAACCCACGATATGAAAATGCGTTGACAAAACTTTTATACTGTGTGATTGTGTGATTTGTTCCCGAACCGACCAATCAATGAAACCCTGATTCGGCGGAGCACTCCACCTGATGAAACACATTTAGCCGTTGTCACGTGACGTGGGTGTTTTGAATCACGCTTCGGATCAGTGTTTCGAATCATCTTTGCTTCGGGATCTCGTAAAGCTTCGGAACGTCTGTTTCGCGCCAGCCATCCTTAGAGTTAATACCCACACTGAAATTAGTTTAATGTATATGCCGGTCAATATTTTTGACATTCAATTTGGACATATGGACATCACATTGACATCAATTATTTGTGTGTTTGATTGGTATTTATTGCATATGAAGTCTTTGTCTGCCTGATTAGTTTAAATAGCATTTTGTTCTTAACTGAGGCTTCGAAACTCATCCATTTGGCACATCACCCTTTGAACTGTGTGTGGCCTTTGGATTTATGCATGTGCCCAACTAAAATTGCTGTGGGTGGACTTTAACTTAATAAAAAAATAACAATTTCGGACTGGTTTCTAATTTTATTTACATACCCATGCTGAAATGGAAGCAGTGGCGTGATTATTACCAAAGTCCTTTTAGGCAAGTCTTGCCACTCGGCCGCCATCTTGGCAACGCCTCCGGGCAGCTATTTTAAGACCAGGCTCCTATCTAAATTAATGGGCAGAGAGTCAGAACGATACTCGGTTACTGACGTAACCTCGGTTCTCTCTAGAGAGGGAACGAGTATTGCGTAAGTTTAGCTTACGCTACGGGAAAGATTCATCTTCTCGAGATATTGAAGCCAAAAAATTATCCTTAATTTTGTATTCATTGTCAACGCAGTGCAGCAGCTAGCAGACCTAGAGCAGGCCATCTCGCGTGCTTATTGGCTGCCCTGCATGCATCTGCTGCAGCCTACCAGTGAGCCTCGCGTGACGTCACGCCCAATTGAAGGCGCTCGCGCCTTCATAGCGTCACAGCCCGCTAGAATGGGCGTGGCTTAGCGTATATAAGAAGGGGCTCGTAGGCTGAATTCCCTGGTTTTTCGACCACTGAAGCGAAGTCGCTCGTGGCGCGAGCACGGCCGGTTACGCAATACTCGTTCCCTCTCTAGAGAGAACCGAGGTTACGTCAGTAACCGAGTATCGTTCTCTTACGAGAGGTTCTCTCGTATTGCGTAAGTTTAGCTTACGCTACGGCAACGGTCGGGAACCTATGGCTCGCGAGCCATACCTGGCTCTTTGGCAAAAATCATGTGGCTCGCGAGGTCTCTCACCCTTTACCAACAAACGAGCGAAACAAAAAAATAAGACACATCAATACAGATTGGCTCTCTGCAGAAAAATCTACCAGTTAAAATTCCCTTGTAGCACAGTCTACCGAAGTTAGTTAAACGTTTATGATAATAAGTATATTCATGTTGTACCGGCAAAAGAGCGTATTCAGTGCTGGTCGCGCTCGCGAGTGTTACGAATCATCAGAGCAATCAACTTGTCTCTGTGATAACCTACAGCTCCTGCACTGGGATTCAAGCAGCTGCAGCTTGTTTAAGGTAGGCCTAATGGCGAAAAGCAGCAAAAAAACGTAAAAGAAGGCTGTAAACTTTAATACTTTCACTTTTGCCGCTGAAACCCTTTATGACACATGATAAATGGGTCGTATTTTTGATAATCCACGCAGATTTCAGTTAAAGATTCTGTTTTAATTTATTAATAACAAAAATTGAAGGAATGAAAAAAAGAGCAGGATGTGCTTTATATTGAAAAGAAATATTAAAAGCGCGATAAGTCGCGAAAGAGAACGGAATTACTGGCAGGATGCTGTGTGCGCGCGCCGAGCGCAACACGGAAAAGCATAGCCATTGTCTTCGGTTGCGCACCTAAACGGCCAAATAAATACAGAAATACATAAAAATGGCAAGTCGAGTATTCACGTAAACACAGTAAATGTAAGTACTGTGTTTTCTCTCTCTCTCTCTCTCTCTCTCATGCAGACAGAGAGGATTTATGCTCATCAGTTGACAACTCAACCTCACAGTGAAAGCCCTTCACTAATATTGAAACTTTGCTAAATATTTGTTTGTTTTTAGCCTAATGCTGTTGAAATTTTATTGAAAAAAAGCACGTCTTTAATAATAATATTATATAATTATTTTACTGTGGCTCTTTTGGAAAAATGCATTAAACAAAAATGAAAAAATGGCTCTTTGGTCAAAAAAGGTTCCCGACCCCTGCGCTACGGGAACACTTTGTCAACGCCGTGCGCGCCAAGCATCCACCATGAAGCCCCGAACTTTCAGGGAACCCCTATAAGGTGGAGAATAAGGTGGCCAGCCAAGCGGGCCATCACTTGTACATAAGCACACATAGGGAATACAGAGCAGCGCGCCGGTCTGTATAGGCCCATGGCTCATACCCACTTAGTGCAGCTCAACCAGGAGAGCTGGGTCGTGTAGGAGTGATCTGAGCAGGAGGCCTGGGCAGAATACACCTCTCCATTAAACCGACAACAGTTTAGCCTGCAAGGCAGGAACTTCCAGGTTATAAAACCTGATAAAGGTAGACGGGGAGCTCCAGCCCGCCGCCACACATATGTCATGGATAGAAATTCCACTGGACCATGCCCACGAAGAGGCCACGCCCCTCGTGGAATGAGCCCTGATGCCCAGCGGGCATTGCAGACCTTTTGACGCATAAGCGGCTGCTATAGCGTCCACTATCCATCTGGACAGGCTCTGTTTCGAGGAGGCGAGACCTTTGGCGCGCCCACCGAACGAAACAAACAGCTGATCCGAACGCCTGAATGAGGCGGAGCGCGTAATGTAAAACCTCAGCGCTCTGACAGGGCAGAGGCGGTTCACATCACTTTCGCTGTCAGATGCTGGGAGCGCTGACAACGAGATAACTTGCGCTCTGAACGGAGTGCCCATCACTTTAGGAACATAGCCATGTCTAGGTCTGAGGATGACTTTAGAGTCATTCGGCCCGAACTCAAGACACGACGCGCTGACAGACAGCGCATGTAGGTCCCCCACCCGCTTTACTGACGACAGTGCGGTCAGAAAGACGGTTTTCAGTGATAGATATTTCAACTCCACGGAATCCAGTGGTTCAAAAGGAAAAGCTTTCAGGGCCTCTAGGACCAGTGATAGATCCCACATGGGAACCGACGGGGGGCGCGGCGGGTTCAACCTCCTAGCTCCCCTAAGGAAGCGGATGACCAACTCATGCCTTCCCAATGACTGGCCGTGCGTCGATTCTGCGAACGCTGCCACGGCCGCCACATATACCTTGAGCGTGGATGGGGACCTCCCCTTTTCCAACAGCTCTTGTAGGAAGGAGAGCAGTTGCGCCACCCCGCATGTCCGCGGGTCCAGACCTCTGTCAGTGCACCATTCCGAGAACACCGACCATTTAGACGCGTAGAGCCTTCTCGTGGAAGGGGCTCTAGACTGCGTGATCGTGTTCATTACTCCTTCTGGCAGGGCAACGAGTACCCGTTGATCAACCATGCGTGCAGAGACCAGCGCTCTGGATGGGGATGCCAGATCGTGCCGCGAGCCTGAGAGAGGAGATCTGCCCGCACCGGAATCGGCCACGGAGCTGTATGTGACAGCCGTGCCAGCTCCGGGAACCAAATCTGATTCTCCCAACGCGGGGCTATGAGGAGCACCGAGTGGCGTGTTTCCCTGATTCTCTTGATTACCTGTGGTAACAGAGAGACCGGAGGAAAAGCATATAGCCGGAGGCTGGGCCAAACCTGGGCCAGCGCGTCCTCGTCCTTCGAGAAGAACGTCGGGCATTGAGCGTTGTCTTTTGACGCAAATAGGTCGACTTCCGCCCTGCCGAACAGGCGCCACAGTTTCTGGACCGTTTGGGGGTGCAGGGACCATTCCCCTGGGGGAACGTTGCCCCTGGACAGTTTGTCTGGACCGTCGTTCAAATGGCCCGGCACATGCGCTGCCCTCAGCGAGCGCAGGTGCAACTGGGACCAAATAAGGAGGCGCTCCGTCAGATTGCAGAGATTTCTGGATCTGACACCGCCCTGACGGTTTACATAGGATACCACAGACATGTTGTCCGAGCGGACGAGAACATGTTGGTCCTGTATGAACGGGAGAAAGCACTTCAGCGCATTCTCGACCGCTATCATCTCCAGACAGTTTATGTGAAAAAGACGGGCCGACATGGTCACCGAGTCCAGTTCTATTCCTAAAAAGGAGATTGACTGGCTGGGTAGTAATGAGCTCTTGGTCCAGTTGACCGTGAGACCCAAGCTTTCCAGGTGACTGAGAAGCACTGTTCTGTGAGACAGCAGCTCCGCCTCTGACTGTGCCAAAATCAGCCAATCGTCCAGATAGTTCATTATCCGCAGCCCCTGACTTCTCAGGGGGGCGAGCGCTGCGTCCATGTACTTCGTAAATGTACGGGGTGCCAGAGACAGGCCGAACGGCAGGACGGTGTATTGATATGCCTGACCGTCGAAGGCGAATCTCAAAAATCGCCTGTGACGGGGTATTATCTGAATCTGGAAATAGGCATCCTTCAGATCTAGAGAAATAAACCAGTCCCTCGGGCGAACGTGCGCAAGGATTTTCCTGGTCGTAAGCATTTTGAACGGTCTTTTCACAAGCACCTTGTTCAAATGTCTCAGATCTAGGATCGGTCTGAAGGCTCCGTCCTTCTTGGGCACGAGAAAATAACGGCTGTAAAAGCCCGACTCGCTCAGAGAAGGCGGCACCTTTTCTATAGCCCCCTTGCACAGCAGCTTCGCTATTTCTGCGTGAAGTAGGTGTGCTACTTCCGCATTCACTATCGTCGCGGTCCGGGCTTGAAAGCGCGGGGGACGGCGAATGAATTGAAGTGTATAGCCCTGCTTTATTGTGCTCAGCACCCATTCCAAAATCCCCGGGATAGATTCCCACGCAACTATGTGAGCCGCTAGGGGGCGAATGGCCTCCGGGTTCAGATCGCCGCCACTTGCGGGCATGTGAAACTGAACCGGAGCTGAGAGCGCGGCGCGCGCTCTCTGTTCTGGGCAACGGCTGCTCGCTGAAAACCGAAACCGGCTGCTTTGTGTGAGATGTCCCAATCATAAGGGATGGGGAACCTTTTTTCCTCACTTTTTGAAGCGCGAGCGGCGCTTTGGGCGGAAAAGCGTTCTGTAAGCGTGAGCGCGTTTGCGCGGGCACGAGACTTACACATGCATTTGACGCCCCGATCAAAATGGATGGGGAGCGTTTTATAATCGCCCTGCGTTTCATGATAACACTTAAACTCGCGGGCGGCGCCCGGGGGAAGGTTTGTGATAGCAAGCGTGAACGCCCTCTGGCGGGCACGGGACTTACATTCATAACCTGCTGTTTTGACCGTGCAACAGAGCGGGCAGATAGTGGGCACAACACTGTGGACACATTTCTTACATTCAACACTCGAGCGGCTTTTCTGCGCTTTATGAGAGTGTGCTCTGTGGGTGACACGATATTTGATGTGCTTGTGTGTAGGGGTGAACACTGGGGCGTGGGCACTTTCACTACACTTAAAACACTGACGGCGGGAGCCGGACCAGACATAATGCTCTTTTTGAGATTTCTCTGGGTCGCCGTGAAAACGGCGTTTGTGTGCAGGCGAGAGGGTGGACAAACCGGCTCGTTGGCTGCTAAATGAACCACTGCAGTAGCCTGACTGAAGGGGACTGACAGGGAAATGAGCTTTGACGGCGGTCCGGCCGCGGCGGGACACGCGCGTCTTTTTTCTCTCTTTGTTAGGAGGATTTCGCATGCTCAGACTTCAGCGTGATCTTCTGCCGAGGCCCCCTGGGGGGCGGCGGCCTGTGACGGCTGTCTGAGCGCGACCTAGGGCGGCCGCCCTGACGTCGCTGCGAAGGCTGGGGTTGTGCTGGACGCTGGGTGTTAGCTCGTACAGGAGGCTGGCTTTGTTTCTCGCGAGAGCGGCCTGTAGCGGAGCTCGAGCGTCGCGGCAGGAAGAGATTCATGGCCTGCGTGGTCTTCTGTACTTCAGAGAAACGGTCAACGATCCCGTTAACCGCTGGGCCGAAGAGACCAGTGGGGGAGAGCGGCGCGTTCAGAAAGGTGGCTCGCTCAGTTTCCCTCATATCCGCGAGCGTCAACCAGAGATGCCTCTCTGTCACAGTTAACGCGGCCATGGCTCGTCCGATAGCCTGAGCTGCAGTCTTGGTGGCGCGGAGAGAGAGATCCGTCGCACTTCTCAGATCTGTAACCGCAGCTGGATCCCGGCCCTTCTCGTCCCATTCACGGAGGAGGTCGGCTTGCAGGATCTGTAACACAGCCATGGAGTGGAGAGCCGACGCGGCCTGACCGGAGGCGGCATATGCGCGGCCGACCAAGGCGGACGTGGCTCTGCAGGCTTTAGACGGGAGGGCTGACCGAGACCGCCATCTCGCGGAGGGCGGGCAAAGGTGCGCTGCGACCGTCTCTTCCACGGGGGGAATAGCCGTGTATCCCTTCTCGGCGGCGCCGTCCACTTGGGAGAGCGACGCGGAGGCCTGGGACTGAAGTCTCGAGGAGAATGGTGCATTCCAGAACTTCGTCAGCTCCGTATGAAGTTCCGGCAGGAATGGAGCGGGCCTGCTCGTTGAAGCTGCACGGCGGCGACTTTGAAGGAAACAGCCGTCGAGCCTGTTCGGCGCGGGTTCCTTTGGCAGCGACCACTCGAGCCCGAGGCGGTCGACGGCCTGCGTCAGCAGGCGCATAAGTTCCGCGTCAGTTCCAACGCGGGAACGGCTGGATTCCTGGATCGACGAGGAGCCGGAATGAAGCGACCATTCCTCGCTGTCCGATGCCAGGATAGAGCAGCAGTCTCTCGTGGCGTGTTCCTCGGCCTCCTCCTCTGATGCGACGCAGTGAGGCTCGTGAGCGGCAGCTGCGCGTCGGGGAGGGGAGGCGGGGAGGGCGAAAGCGAGGCTCGAGGGAGATCCTCCGGCGAGCGCGTCGCTGTGGCCACGGGCTCCGGCTGCCTCAGGGAACGGCGCTTCTTCCTGCGCGGTCCCCCGGGGGGCGGAACGGCTGCATCCGGGTTGAAAGCTTCGAGTCGAGCCCGTAGGGTCGACAGCGGAAGCGCTTCGCAGAGCTCGCAGCCCCCGGACGCGAGGGCGAGCTCTGCATGTTCCAGGCCCAGGCAGAGAGCGCAGATAACGTGGCGGTCTCCAACGCTGAGCGGGGCTCTGCACGAGCCGCAGGAAGTGCGAGGCATCTTTAAAAAGACGCTCGCGCTCTTTTAGAAATTCCTGAAAATGCAATGTAAAAAGGATACGTCGCCGGATAGCGTAGCTTGCACGGGCGGCTGAAGGTGGCGAAGACGGCCGGCTTCCTCAGCGCTGTCCTAAGCTGGCTGTTCGCTGTTCGACGGCGGCGGTGGCTTCTCTCTGATTCAGCGATGCGGAGAGCTCGCTGAAGAGTCGAAAAATCAGGGAATTCAGCCTACGAGCCCCTTCTTATATACGCTAAGCCACGCCCATTCTAGCGGGCTGTGACGCTATGAAGGCGCGAGCGCCTTCAATTGGGCGTGACGTCACGCGAGGCTCACTGGTAGGCTGCAGCAGATGCATGCAGGGCAGCCAATAAGCACGCGAGATGGCCTGCTCTAGGTCTGCTAGCTGCTGCACTGCGTTGACAATGAATACAAAATTAAGGATAATTTTTTGGCTTCAATATCTCGAGAAGATGAATCTTTCCCGTAGCGTAAGCTAAACTTACGCAATACGAGAGAACCTCTCGTAAGAGAACTGCACTTTCACTGGTCATCGGGACATAAAAACTGCTTGTATAGAAACAGCAGTAAAATATGATAAAAATCGCTGAAAAAGTTTGATGACTTTGCCCCAAAATAAGGTTTAAAAGGTCTTTTTTGCCCACAGGTTATACGTTTACTACGCATTCGCAAGGGTTCTCGTCTCCGCTGGCCCAAACCTCAACTGTGCGCATGCGTCAGTGGAACCAGACGATAGGCTTACATGTCAAGTCAAGTCAAGTCAAGTCATCTTCATTTATATAGCGCTTTTAACAATGGATTGTTTCAAAGCAGCTTTACAGAGATAAACATATAATTTAAGGTAACAGATTGTTTTGGCGTTATAGCGGTTCTTGAATAATGTTACTTCCAGCTAAAGTTAACTTTGATTGATTCACCTCCGTCGAAATGATCAGACTTTAAACGCGAACCTGTGATTAACGCTGACGGCGTTCACATGCTCATTCAGAATTGATTCTATAGTTATGTGCTTTTGAAAATATGTGCGCAGGTTTGCGCACATATTTCCCGGCTTGACTGTTAAAAGCAGACGATTGGCTTTCTACCGGGAGGGGCGGGGCATGTGCATAAAACCGCCATCTTTGGCGTTACGGATTTTCCTAGTTGTATTGAGGATTGAGGAAGTGGCATGTCTCTATATAAATTGCCTCTGGGGTGGCAGTGGCTCAGTGGTTCATGTAGGTTGTCTACAAACCGGAAGGTTGGTGGTTCAATCCCCGGTTCCACCTGACCACCTAACCCCAGCTGCTCCCGACGAGCTGGATGGCGCCTTGCACGGCTGACACTGCCGTCGGTGTATGAATGAGTGAGTGAATGGGTGAATGTGAGGCAAATTGTAAAGCGCTTTGGTGGCCATTGGGTCTGTGAAAGCGCTATTAACAAATTCATTACAATTTCATAAATGACAAACAGCATTTTTGCTGAAACCCCACATAAAGTGTTGTGTAGTATACATATTTTTTTAATGTACAATGATACCATTATAATTACATTTGTTATAAATTAATTAATTATAATTAATTTGATGTAATTGCAATATAATTGTAATACCACATTTACAGGGTTACCAGTCAATCAAAATTACATGACACGTTGGGGTCGATTGCTCAAATGGCTCAGTTGGAGTTGGGCTGGTTTCGATTCGATCCCGGGTTTCGGCAAATGGCAAATGTCTGAGTGTTTTTGCATGTGAGAATAGCTGAGCTATCTAAGGCGGCAGACTCAAGAAGTTTCAATCTTTTCAGCATTTTATTACTTTTATGTTGTTATATTGGTCGAGAATAGGACATCAGTGTGTGGATGTCAAATGGATGTCTAGTTTTTGATGTCAATTTGATTTGCATTTACAGTATGACCTGTTTTTTGACGTCGATGTTTGATGTCAATTTGATGTGGGAATACAACATTCCCAGTGGGCAATTGATGTTGAAAAGGCAAATCTGCAGAACCTAGCAGTTCTAGAAATATGGTCTCTGTAGTTTAACTGGTTTTGGTACTTGTGCTGCTACCGTAGTTTCATGTCAGAAGACCTTTCTGCTCGCCATGTAGCGTAGTGTCAGTCATGTCCCATTTGGCACCCTTGGCACCCAAATTGTATGGGGGTTTTTTATACCAAGGACCCTCAAATATGACGATCCCCTTTGCAATGGGACCCCCTCCTAAAATTTAAAGGCAGCTATATGTGCATAGTATATGTATAAAGTCCCATTAATACTGTGAGAGAGTGTTATATTATTCACAATGAAATAATTGACTTTATATGTTGGTACTGTACTAAAGCCACAAATAATTAAATGAAGTCAAGTCACATTTATTTATATAGCGCTTCATACAATACAGATTATTAATAAATGTGATGATGTTGAAAATGTATCAATTATGAAACTAATTAAATTTTAAGATCTACAGAAGGCAATAGTGTCACTATTAAGGTCAATTAAAGGGTTAGTTCACCCAAAAATGAAAATTAAGTCATTAATTACTCACCCCCATGCTGTACCACCCCCGTAAGGCCTTCGTTCGTCTTTGGAACACAAATGAAGATATTTATGATTAAATCTGAGAGGTGCATGACTGCTACATAGGCTGCCTAAGGGACTGACACCGGACGGCCCAGAAAGTCATTAAAGAAAATGTTTAAATATTCCATGTCACAACAGTGGCTCAACTACACAAGTTCGGTGTTGTTTTATTTTATTTCAAGAACAATGTTGAGGAAGTTGCAAAGTTAACGTTTTTGTAAATTTAAAATAGATGAAAGTATTGACTATATTAAGTGTTTTTACTAATTGTTTTTCTATGATTATTGTTAGATTATTTAATGTGTGTGCGTGCGTGCGTGTCCGGCCTGGTAAACCCTACATAATGGGGACAAAGTGTCCCTACAAAGATGGCAATATCCAAAATCCTTGTGTGTGTGTACAAATAAATACCCCAGTTTGAAAACCTCTGCCCTGAAGAGAATCCTTCTCATCTCAACTACTGAACTTTCTCATAAAAATGAGTACATATGCAATTTTTGCGATAATGACTGATATCCATAGCATATTTGAATCATTTCCTTGCTTTCCTTCATTTTGTGATTGTGTGTGTACAACATTTAGCAACATTACACTTTTAGTAACCTGTATTTTTGAGACCAATGGTGTGCTACACTCTTCTACTGCTAAGCAGTGACATTTTGAAGGAAACACACCTGTGAAAAGCCTGACATGGTGTCGAATCCAGTTGTGCATGGAATTAGCTCAGCGATCCAACATAGTAATTAGCAAAGGGGATTTTAAGCACATTGACATTGATCGAGTTTTCCCACTTACAATGTTCCCGGCGTGTGACGTGCCTGAGGCTCATTGCTATAGATTATCCCTTTGGAATGTTTCCCTTGCAGACAAAATACATGCCAATCAGCTAAATGGTTTGTAATCCATTGTGCCAACCTATTGAAAATGATGGGGGAAGCAGCTCCATATTCAACTCAGCATGTGTTTTAGAAAATTCTGCCCCTCGAGATAAAAGCTTGAAAATTTGATACCGTCACATGCCTACACCGCATCCCACCACCAACATTTAGATGGTTTCTTTAAGAGACTTTACATTTAAATTAGGCCCCAAATATTAGTCAAGTCAAGTCATCTTCATTTATATAGCGCTTTTAACAATGGATTGTTTCAAAGCAGCTTTACAGAGATAAACATATAATTTAAGGTAACAGATTGTTTTGGCATTATAGCGGTTCTTGAATAATGTTATTTCCAGCTAAAGTTAACTTTGATTGATTCACCTCCGTCGAAATGAAGGTGTTCTCATGTTTACCATTGTTCAGCGCATTTCTATGGGCGAAATCCGGTCATTTCAATAGAAATCCATGCAATTAGGAAAGATTGCTCCATGCAGATTTCACAACAAGTTCAAGTTGGTCACTTTGATTTGCCACAGAAAACTGCTTGGTTTAAAAGTTACTTTCTTAGTGATGGCAAACAAGGTTAAGCATCTAACTTTCAAAACCACACACTCTTAAGGAGCGATCACATTTACTGTTCAGGTACCTTTTACAGGCGAAATTACCAAAGGAATCCATGCATTTAGGAAAAATTTCCCCCGTGCAAAGTTGACCAACAGAAAGCTGCTTGGTTTAAAAGTGAATTCTGTGTGAGTAATGCTTCATAAATAAATGGACTTGGCCTACGAAAATTTCGCTGACATTTCGCTAATGTGGTCAAACATTACATTCAAAATCTTACATTAGATCTGCTAGCAATACAAGCTCAACTTCACAAGTTCAGAAACATGTCAGAACGTAGTTCATTATCCAAGATGTAAGCACTGCATTTTCAGCTTAGCCACAAGGGGTGCTAAAACGCAACTTGTCTTCTACAGTCAGGTTTGTTTCAGGTTTGTTAGCGTCACATCTATCCAATGTGTTGGTCTAGCATTTGTGTCATACAGTATGTTACTGGCTAGAAAATGCAATGCATTTATAGTCATACTCATTTAATTATATTGGTTTTTCATTGAGCCTGATTTTACCTAACATTTTTTATAATCATATCATGCTTTTTAGCCTATATATAGTACAAAATGTCAAAATCTTCCTCTCAGCTTTTCTAACGTTTAATTATCATCTGTTAGAGAGCATATCTCATTTAGATTAGCATAAGTGAGTTATGATAGGCTATTTTTACTCAGTGATGTGGCTCCTCATACACGAGGGATTAGCGAAACCACAAATTGTAACATAAAAGCACTCTAGCATTCATTTTTGAGAAACAAAAACTATGAAAACAATGTGGTAAACAGCTGGCCCTCGGGTTGGAATTAAATGAAAAGTTATGTAAAAGAGGAAATTGTTTCCCTCAAATCAGACCTTTTTTTCATTCCTCCGCATGACAAAAGACTGAGTACAAATGGAAAGAAATCTGCCAAGCGTATTTCCCGTTTCCCTTATCTCTCACAGGCTTATTTCTTTCGCCCTCACTGATGTTAAAAAGATTATTGCAATAAGCCACTGCAATATGAGGACACAGATATGAGTATTTTATTGAGGCATGTCTCCCTTATTCACATCTCCTCACTCTGTGCTCATTAAAACTTACAAGATTCTATACATCTATGCATGGCTTGTAATTTGAACCTAGTTCGCATCTCCACCTTTCTGCTTATTTTCTGCATTAACGGTCTCATTTCTTCAGCATGCTTGTGCATTTGCTCATTGATGGGGACCGATTGTGCATTTAGTACTGGGATTGCTTGTGTAAGAAGGAACTATATCCGTTGGTTTCTGTCGGTTCCCTCACTTTGCACTCCAGTACATTTGAATTGAGGGGAACAGATGAAAAGATGAGGAAAGGATGTCTGCCGGGGGTAATCAGAGTAGATGAGTCATCTGCAGTTTTACAGACATTTTGAATGAGTTCCAGTTTATATATAGTTGGTTGTGTTTATCCGTTCACCAGTCGCACGCTGTGGCATTGATTTTTAAACCACTTAAGCTCCCCAAAGATCTTTAGTTAAATGGAGTTTACTTCTTCGTATGGCTTTTTAAGAGTGTGTTTTCTTTTTTTACCCCTGCTGTTTTGGTGCTACTGACTGGCGCTGTGAATTACAATAGGCACATAAAAATATACAAACACATACACAAGTGATTTTCAGGATACACTATAGGGATGTGCTGCATTCTTGACGTATTTGAGCTAATTTTATATAATTTTAGAATAAAAAATATAAAATTAAAGCGACATTCATTGGATTTGAATGTTTGTCTGTGGAGATTGCATGGCTCTGTGCTTGATTTTCTGCACCTGTTAGTAATGGATATATCTGAAATACTTTTCAATTTTTTCACTTAGCAGACGCTTTTATCCACAGCGACATACAAATGAGGAATGCTACAACAAAAGCATTTCATCCTAGTGGTACAAGACACGGAAATACTGCAAAGAAAACTTTTATATTTCACATTCCACATTGACAAGTGCTTATGTGAGGGGTTAAGAGTTACCTCGCACATAACTTCTGGAGAAAAATTGTGTTTGTGAAAATTGAGTACACTTCTTTTTTTTTCTTTTTTTTTTACTGTAGCATACACTAAGTAAGTAAAGAGTAAACTAATATCAAGTGTTTTTTTACGCAGCTAGTGCTATTCTACTGTATACAGGTCCTACTCAAACCGCTCCGAGCGGGATTTGATCCGTGGTCTCCGGTGTGGGAAGCGGGCGCGCTAATAAAAACCTGCTAAAGAGGCCAGAGGAGGTTTACACGCACAGCTCTTACTGGCCTACGTCTGTTACACTCACCCCTCTAAACCTCACTCCCATCCGGGTCACGGCACCAAATGTAACGTCCTACTCGAACCGCTCTGAGCGGGTTTCGAACCGTGTTCTCCGGCGTGGGAGGCGGGTGCGCTAACAAGGACGCTAGAGACCGCAGCCTTTTAAGGCCATGCAAGTGGGGTTTACACGCACAGCTCTTACTGGCCTACGTCCGTTAAACACACACCCCTAAACCCAACCAGGGTTTACTGGTTTAGGGGTTTTACTCATTACTCAACCCACTCCAAGCAGGATTCGAACCACGGTCTCCGGCGTGGGAAGCGGTGCACTAACAAGGACACTAAAGACTACTGCCGCTAACATCAGTCGCTAGCACGTCTCTTGAGGCCAGGGGAGTGAGGTTTGCAACTACGTCAAATAACTATTTAGATTATTAGTAGACTGTTGGGTTGGGGTTAGTAGAATACATTTTACATGTACACATACATTTATTCTACTAACCCTAACCTAACAGTCTACTAATAATCTAAATAGTTAGTTGACGTAGTTGCAAAGTTACTTATAGTCAGTAGAATGTCTGTTGTGGGACCATCAAAATAAAGTGTTAGCAGATTAAGCAAACAGTCTACTAATACTTTAACCAGGCAAATATTCTAGGCTATGTGGTACAATTTTCAAAAGTCTTGTGAAGAAATAATCAATATGTGTGTTGTGGCCTTATTTCAACAACTTTCATTTTTATTTTTTTCAATAACCACGCATAAACATTATTCTCTTAAAAATACAAACATATACATACATGTTGCTTAGAAATTATGGTAGCCCAGTTTGTGCTATATAGAGTGAATTTACACCTTTGCCATTAATAATAATAATTAATTCATTACATTTATATAGCGCTTTTCTAGGCACTCAAAGCGCTTCACATGGAAGGGGGGAATCTCCTCAACCACCACCAATGTGCAGCATCCACTTGGATGATGCGACGGCAGCCATAGTGCGCCAGAACGCTCACCACACACCAGCTTACTGGTGGAGAGGAGACAGTGATGAAGCCAATCAGTGTATATATATATATATGGGGATTATTAGGAGGCCATGATGGACAGAGGCCACTGGGCAAATTTGGCCAGGATGCCGGGGTTACACCCCTACTCTTTCGAAAGACATCCTGGGATTTTTAATGACCACAGAGAGTCAGGACCTCGGTTTAACGTCTCATCCGAAGGACGGTGCTCTTTGACAGTATAGTGTCCCCGTCACTATACTGGGGCGTTAGGACCCACACAGACCACAGGGTGAGCGCCCCCTGCTGGCCTCACTAACACCTCTTCCAGCAGCAACCTGGTTTTCTCAGAAGGTCTCCCATCCAGGTACTAACCAGGCTCAGCCCTGCTTAGCTTCAACATGTTTATAAATAACTGAAAAAAGCACAAATGTAAGGGCATATCAGAACATCCCAATGGCCCCAAAAACACCTCAGACCCCAGAGGGTTAAAAAACAGCACTGATTGTTGACACGCTAAAAGATATGGATTTAAATTTGTATGTATATATATAACACTGCATGTTATCTTGCTTCTTTTGCCCAAGAGCAAGATCTACAGTATATGTCCACGTCATTTTAACAAGAAACTATGCTTCTAATCACAGGTCGAGAGCTGTAAAACCACCCACACAAGTTTGCAAATGTTCATTTGAACTATGGTTTCAGGAAATGCTGAATTGTTGAACTTTGTACTTAATAACAACTGAACTTGCGAACATATTTGCCTAACAATGCTTTTTGGAAACGCACCCCAGGCTGAGTGACCAGCAAGCAGTTTAGCCCATTTTTCCCAGCTGGGGGTCCAGCTAAAATATATGGCCATTCTAGAAGAAATGCTGATTTGCTTCTTTGATTTAAAATGCAGTACTTCCATTGCCACAGCCGCTACAGTACGTTTGTAGTTTCTCCCATTTATTTTTCAGCGGGAGGCCTTCCTTATACTATCCGGCAGTATGGAGACTTACACAAAAGAGTGGTACTGGGGTCACAAGGTTAGACTTGAATAAAATTTCAATTCAAAAGGAGATTTAGTAGTATTGTGCGCAGTCACATTTCCTTGACAGGATGGCAGTGCTCTGTTGTCTGGGAGAGACATTACATGAAATCCTCTGCTGATGTGTTTACCTCTTTGCCCACGTCAGTACTAAGCAATACAGTTAATTTGATTTCAGTCTCAAATAAGCAGTAGTATGGAATAACACCTTCCTGCGGTGCTCTAGATTCTCCACTCCTGACCTAAAAACCTCGGCTCATTCATTCTCAGCACCTTAATATAAACGTTAGGAGCTTTATCATCTGCTTCACCCACAGCAGGCATATGTTATCATTTACTGCTCGTTAGCTTACTGATCACTCGCACCCAAGGTAAGGAAAGTAGTAATATATTTGTTAGCGAAGTTAGCCATTTATCAAACTCTTAGACGTGGCCAAGGATACATCCACTTTTTAAATTGTCTCGCTCTGGGCGTATGGTTGCATCTGAGGTTTTTGAATTTGTAAACATTGGCATTATTGAAATTGTTTCGATATTTGAATAAATGTTGGATGTGATTTGACTGGATTGTGAAAAGTGTGCCAAAATGGAGTCATACCTGATCCCGGGGTTACATTAACTAAATAATCCACTAATATAACAATATTAGCAATAATTAGCTTGCAGTGTTAGCTACCTAGCTACATTAGCATCTGAACAAATCCCTAACCCAAATTTGGTGCGCAACTCATCCCTCACAAGTGCTACGGAATGATACATGGCTTGTTGAGGAGAGGTGTGCCATTTGAAATATCATTTTAATCTGATGGACAATAAAACAAAAGACAAAAACTCCCATAGACTTACATTGAAGAAATGAATGGAATTTAATAAATGTCTTAAGATAAACTCAAAGTAGATAAGAATGTTGTGAAGAAATGTTGTGTGTTTTTTTTTTTTTTTTTTTTTTTACATTAAAATAAGAAAATATGGTTTTGGGCTTTATTAGAGATTGTCGCCTATAGGGCGGCACACTTTTGTTCCTGTACTGTAACCGTTGATATCACCCTCTTCTTTTCTCACTCTAGATGTACATTCAGACAGCCACACTGACCGTCTCTCTGAGCCTGAGTGCGTCCGTGTCTCTGGGGATGCTTTACATGCCCAAAGTCTACATCATTATCCTGCACCCGGAGCAGAACGTGCCCAAACGCAAGCGCAGCTTCAAGGCCATCGTCACTGCTGCCACCATGACAAACAAGCTCAGCCAGCTGGCCAGTGACCGGCCCAATGGAGAGGTGAAAACCGAACTCTGTGAGAGTGTGGACAATAGTAGTGAGTACAGTCTTCTCTAACATGCACACTTTATTATAATGATAATGTGGAACATGGGTCAATGTCAATTTATTTAAAAATACATTAAAAATACAACTCATGCACTGTAAAAAGGGATCAGTTGACTTATCTTAAAAAAAGTGAGGAAACCTGTTGCCTTAAAATTAAGTATTAAACTCCACACATAATTGAAATTCCACATAACTTATTTTTTTCAATTACACATGAATTTTATTTACTTAATTTTAAGGCAACGGGTTTCCTCACTTTTAATTTAAGTGAACTGATAATTGTTTTAACAGATATTTTTTGGGGGCATAAAGTAAAAAAAACAAAAAAAAAAACAGGGTTATACAACATAATTTTTTTTTTTCCTCTTAAATTGGTGGTTCTCAACCTTTTTGACAACAATGTTTGAAGGCCCAACACTCCTAATTTCTGTAAATTAAGTTTTAATAGTATACTTCAAGTTTTTCATTCTTTTAACCAATGAATTTACATGACTTGCATCATTTATGATTTATTGGATTGGGACTTTTTCTTAAACAATTTTCACTCATAATTTCTACCGGATTGGGATTGGTTATGTCATGTGCTGTACATAAATATAGAAACTTTTATATTTATTAATTAATAATTCAACATTTCAATATATTTTTGAAAATGACGTATGCATGAAAAAATGTATTCAATGTGTAAGGGAAATATTGTATTACTTTTTACTTTGTGGTTGCACCACATGACATTTTTAGAGTCCTCTAAACAATTATTGTTGAAATAAAAATGAAAACAATAAAACCAACATGAATACAAAGAGTAAAACTTGACACGTTTATTTTTTAAAACTAGATTTAAAAAAAAAAGTCTTTATCATGCATAATCTTAAATGTCATTGACCCACATACATTACATTCATATATTTAACAAAGTAAATATACAGTATATTACATAAATGATGGAGTGCATGATCTTTGTGCTAATGAACTGATAACTTCGATGCTGCTAAAATGTTTGCATTGGTTACTCTCATTGGCATTTATCTTGTCATCTGAAGCTTTTTATTATGAGGAAATGAAACAGATAAGTATGCATTCACTAGAGGATCATTGCTAATTCATTAGCTATGCTTCCTGCATTGTCTGACGCTAACACTAGATCTCTTATAAAAATCTGAATTACTGACTGCAAGTTCATGGAAACAGTCTGTACTTCAGCAGCCAGTGTGGTGTTACTGTACCTTTTACATGAAGGATCCGATCATTAACCAGGGCAAGGGCAGCATACACGGGCCCACAGCACTGTAAAAGTTAATGCAAATGTGCAGACTCTCACTAATGTGCCATGACCCCTCTGCTAAAGGGCTCTAACACTGGGCCAGTTCATAATGAGAGTCAAATGTACCATGTAAAGAATGTAGAGACTACCATTTAGAGGATAAACACGTTTTGGTGTTTCTCATTGCAGTTTTACTACATCCGTTTTTGTGAACAACATTCAAATATGCTAATCGGTGTTGTTGTGAGTCAGTTCTGTACAGGTATTAGTCATTAGTAGCAATATGGGCCCATTAATATGACAATATTTGAAGTGTAAAAGTGCGGTCACATTAGCTATGAACAATGAAGCACCGTTCGCACAGAAGGTGCTTTTCCCCTTAATTCTATGGTGGTTATGACCCTGAATGTGACTGATCTAAAGAGATTATTGGCTATTATTGAGAAATAGTTTAAAATTCTGACATTACTAATGACCCTGATGTCATTCTAACACAAAAGAGAAATTTTGAATAAAGTGCTTTTTTTGTGCAGTTTCAAAGAATTGGGACTGAAGATTTCAAGCTTCAAAAATGCTACAAAAGCACCATAAAAGAGGTTCATATGACTAGTATAGTAAATTTCAAATCCTCTATAGACACAACAAGACTGAAATTCAAGTCGTTTTTCACTGAAAATCTTCCTCTTTAGGAAACACTTAACTGCTGTGCCGGATCAATACAAATGAATCATTCCAACCAAAAGAATGATTTGTCTTCAAAGTTTCAGTCTGTTTGTCATAAAGCTATCAAAAGACTTAGAATATATCGCATATGGGCCATTTTTATGATTTTTTTTGGTGCTTTTTTATTATTATTATCATTTTAGAGCCTGACAGTCCCAGTTCTCATTCACTTTCATGACATTGAGTGGCCAAAATTCACCTTTTGAAAAGAGAAACTCGAATGGGTTTCATGAAGGTTGAGTGATGCCTGAAGTTTTATGTGCATATTTTCTGTTTGAGTGAATAATGTCTAAAACAAGGGTTCGTTTTGTTTTTAATTTAAATTTGAAGCATGCCATGAATTCTTTTTTGAATGACTTTTCACAACTCAAAACCTTTTCTACAAAAAGGGCACAAGATAAAGGCATCACAAAAGAGTGTTATTACTTTCTCAATTGTTTTCTTCCTAGTTTTAAATGAAAGGAAGCAGCAAAATCATTTTCAATCTATGAAACAAAGTGAGAATTTTATCCTGATGGTTGCAGAGCTACGTTCAGAATCTATAAGTTCCCCAACTAACTCTACAATTCTCCCATCTCTTGCTGTGACATTTGTGTCTTCCGATACACAGCAGTCTTCTTTAACTGGCTATTTTCATTTTCAGCACCGTCTACAAAAACAACCTACGTCAGCTACACCAATCATGCCATATGACTGCACATCCTGAAAATGGTTTGGCATGGATCCGGCAGGCTCCGACAGAACAGGATCCAATGACTGAAACCCAAGCATGAGACATCAGTGTTGTTTGTGGACAAGAGGATGGACTCTTGGACTTTTTTTTTCCCCTGGATATTTTATAAGAAAGCCTAGGCGGACATCCAAAAAAATGGAGATAAAAGCTGCCATTTACGTGGGCAGCCAATAAAACGGGACACTGGCAAAGGGGTAAGAAAAAAAATACAAAAAGTTTAAAGAAACAGAACAAAAATTGGAGTCGACCATGTTACATGTTATTCTAATTGTAAGTATTTTGTGGTTGTGAAAATCTTTTCATTCTTTGTCCCACAGTGTCAGACCTGCATTGGAAAAATGCGTTTGTCTCTTGTATTGGCTACTCTGGTCTATAACCTTGGGTTGTGAGTGTGCAAATGCCATGTTGGAAGCATGCCAATTCAACTTTTTATACAAATAATTTATTTATAATAAAGGAATGTTTTTGAAATGTGGTAGGTGTTTGGACATTTATGTTTTTGGGGATGAAACTCTGTAATACGTAATTCACAGGGCTTCAACTAACAATTATTTTGATAATCGATTAATCTGTTGATTATCTGTGATTTTTTTTTTTTTTTTTTTTTTTTTTTATAATAATAATTTAAAAGCTAAATGTAATGTCCAACAACTAATATTGAAATGAATATTTTAGTCAACGTTATTGTGCTTCATTTCTTTGTTGCACTGTCAGTAACCAATAATGAAATATGTTGTGGATTATTCTTCTTTTGTTTTATAATAGTTTTTCATTGACATCAGAGACATCAAACAAGTGCCTCTAAAATCTTGTTTGGATATGCGCATTTTCAAATTCGGCACGTCCTGACGCAATGCATTGGTTCTCATATCTAACAGTGCTTTTTTTGGACTGATTCTCCCATAAAGCTATAGTATAACTTCAGTAGACTTGTAAATATTGTGTTTCACAGTATTTATTATTATTTTAGGTATATAGTCCCTGGTCACTTTATGCTTGAATTGTATGTAAAAGAGCAGCATGAAAATTCTGTGAAATATGTTTTTTTATGTTCTACGTAAAAAAGAAAGACATGAGTTTGGAACAACAAGAGGGTGAGTAAATGATTACAGAATTTTATTTCTTATGTTTTTTTTAGTGAATTAATCATACAGTTTGTAAAACTAAGCGTGTAATAGTGCTGAAGAATGTGTGTCATGCATTCTGTTCACGTGAGTCTAGACATTTTCAGGTGAGTCTAGCATATAAAAAATGCCAAGCTGGCAAGTTGGTATAATTTATGAGCTGAATCTGAGCAGGTGTACCACGTTCCAAATATAGCAAGCATTCATTATCTTTCCATGGCAATACAATGTGTTATTTATTTCCGTGCATATAGCTTTCCTTAAATCTTAAAGGAGCTTCAAAATTGTCCAACGTTCCTTATCCTCAAAAAAGTGGAGAACGCCTAGTGTTGCACGCAGCATTTTAAAAAGCCTTACTGTCCACATTCTTAAACTTCTGTCAAAATTACCTTTGACATCCACTACGCCTTCCTTTACCTGACCTCAATATATTTCTAAGCATAAATGCAACTCATTTACACACTTACCTCGCAGCAGTTTTTACAAAGGATGTTTCGGATCCAGTCGGATGCCGTTAATTGGCTCTCTGACTGACAGAAGATTCCTGCAACTAAACTACTTCCTTGTAACTATGTCTACCAAACCCAATTATCTCTCCTTAGAGCCCTTTCTCACTAATTACTGCCTCTCAGTTGCGATTTAAGACTCATGAGAAATGAAAAAAAAAAAAAAAAAAAAAAAGCATTGATAACAAAAATAAACAGGCCGTTAAATATTTCTGGGACTTCAGATGTTTCCGCAGTGCACAGCTTGGCGGATGGCATCCTTCTCTTTGACAAACACACTGCGAATGGCTGGAGTACAAGAAAATAGTGGAGAAAATTGACCACGTGTTGTCGGTGATCAATATTTACTGTGGAGGAAGACGGCGACAGACAACTTACACCTGTGAGAGGAACATCAATACAGCAATAATAATGGCAACTTAAATCGTTTATGGAGAATTCAAACAGCATTCAGAGCATTTAACAGCTTTTATTCACTACAGTGTAGCAAATAAAATCCACTGGTATCACTTTACCATGCCTCAAGACATTGTTTAGATGTTTTATTTCAAGACATTTGTCAGGTTTTTGTCCTTAAAATGCTCTGTGTGTAGGACTGATTTCTTACACATCTCGAACCAAGCCTCCATTGCTAATTCCAAAATGTCATTTTAGAGCGATAGTAACAGAGGCTTGCACCAATGATATGCAGAGTAATACAGTTATTGGAGAGAGATTGATAGATTGCTTAAGCGTGTGTGAATTATTCGAGTCTGTTCCTCTCTCAACAGTGTTCGGCAACTAATAGCGAGGCTGTATGTTTAACTGCTTCAATAACAGCGACGTTACTGTCTCGATGCTTAGAAATGTCATGTAGTTTTGCAGATGCTGAACTATTTTGTTGATGGAGTCGCAGGGTAGAGCTGACAACGTGTTTCTGTGCGTGTGAATGTTTCCGTCTGTGTCGTTACTGTATGTGTGTGCGTTGTACGGGAGAGAGAGAATGCTTTTCATAGATAATTAAATGTGATTTTGTGGGGAAAACATGGAAATAGTTTCTAAGCATTTTTCTTTTGCTATCCTAACTATTGAAGTATTACACTGTTATTATATTATTAGTTGCATTTAATTATTAGTCTATTTAATTATTTTGCTGCCTGTGACCCTATAAGAACAGACCTGCAGTCCATATTTCCTTCCCTCTCTTCTCCTTCCTTCCTCTCTATCCTTCCTTCCCTCCCTCCCTCTCTCGTTTATTCCTTCAACCCCTTCCTTCCTTCACTCCCTCTCTCTTTCCTTTCATTGCTTCCCTTCCTCTCTCTTTCATTCATTCCTTCCCTCCCTCTCTTTATTTCCTTCCTTCCCTCTCTTCTTACTTTCCCTTCTATCATTCCTCCCCTGCCTTCCTCCCTCTCTCTTTCATTCCTTCAACCCCTTCCTTCCCTCCCTCTCTCTTTCCTTCAATCCTTCCTTCCCTCCTTCTCTCTTTCCTTCCTTCCCTCTCTCTCTCTTTACTTCCTTCCCGCTCTCTCTTTACTTCCCTCTCTCTCTCTTTCCTTCCTTCCTTCCCTCCCACCCTCTCTTTCCTTCCTTCCTTCCCTCCCACCCTCTCTTTCCTTCCTTCCTTCCTTTTCTTAGTCACGACTCACCATGTTGAGAACAACTGCAATCGTAAGTGTCACTATAATTTTTTATGATAAGGCTCGTTCACACCAGAGACGATAGCTATAATGATAACTATAATTGTTTTAATAATCAAGTCCACACTACAACTATAATGATAACACAGAGGAACAATATTATTTAAATCACTCTCAGAGGGATTTTTCCAGCTGATGAATGATAAAACATTGACAGCTAATTCACCCAAATTTAAAGAGCTTGAGCATTTAAAGCAGCAATTGTTCATGCTTACAATAAACATAGCATTATCATTCGTTTGTGTGGACGCTAATATAGTTATCATTATGGTTATCTTTTTAGTTATTTTTTGTGTAAACATGGCTCTAATCATATGTAGGGAAGAATGATGAATCTTGTTATGTCTTAGGACACCAAATTTAGGGCTGCATCAGAGAATGCTGTGAATCTATTGATTTCAGTGGGGAATGTGTCTTATGGGACTTAGAGTAAAAATTAAAAAGTTATAAAGAGCAAAAAACAGAAGCCCTGCCCTCATCTCATCATTAGAAATGAAATCTGCTGTTATTAAGTCAGTTTTTTTTTAACTATGCCAGCCCTAATGGATTCAAATACGATGCGGGAGGCTAATTGATCACAGGATAGGATTCTTTCAAGCCTGAGAGCCAAGCGTGAGGGAGAATCTGGGTAAAGCTGTTTTTTTTTTATCTGCAGACTTTCTATGGGATCAATTTGCCCGGCATTGACCTAGACACAGATGTCCCAGAAGGCCTTTACTTTCTGCAGCAACTATAAGGGCTTTGCTCTGGTAAGGATATCTCATTTGTACAACTTTCCTTCCTACCTAAGCAACCTTTCCTTTTTAATTTATTCAGCTCCGTACTCTAAACAAGGATGAAGTAATTTGCTTTATTCAGCATTAATGAGCTGCTGTGCTGCTTTTTTCAGGCTTGTAATTAAAGTATGTATAGACATTATAGACAACGTGCTATTTCAATTTCCCACTTATAGAGAATCCTGGTATCATTTTGTGACCGTGCAGACAACAAACAAACAAAACAGATGCATCATCAATATGTTTATAATAATAATACCTTTTATTTATAGGTGCATTTCAAGGCAGTCATGGATAAGATCAAATCAATAAAATACAAAGCAATACAAAACGCAAACATACAAATCAAACAATAAAATTGATAAAAGCTATTCTAAACAAATAAGTTATGAATGGTATGGTCTGTGCTGCCGATACAACAGATCTCGTCACAGTTGTTGTTGGTGCGTCCTACGATGTGAATAGAGGCCGATCCTTGACGCACATGGCCGGCCACAGGCGGTAAGGAAAAAACAGATTGCAATGAGTCCAGGTCCTTTGTTTCTGTTCCTGTTCCCTGTCATGTGTTCCATTTTTGTAGTCCTTTGTAGTTTTTTAAGTTGATTAGTTCTGTGATCATTCCCAGGTGTGTCTCGTTTGCCTATAACTCCTCTTGTATTTAAACCCCAGTGTTTCTTGTGTTCCTTGTCGAGTCTTGTCCTTCATGGATGTGCGATGTTTGTTGGATATCGCCTACCTCACAGACTTCCCAGACTTTGCCCTCATTGACTTTTACTGCCAATAACCATTACCAACACATACATCCGTGATGGTCCTTGGGGGTCACTGAGTGAGTTTCTGGTCTATGCACTTTTGTTAAGTGGTTCTTTCATTAATGTGGAGGTCAAGGAGGACCCTTCCCCTTAAAAATTTTTTGGGGGTGGCTGCAGAGCTTGACCCACCACGATTTCCTGTGCTTCCTAGTCTGGTGATCTTAAGTCTGCTGCTCCCAAGTCCAAAGTCTCCAGCCGTCATGGTTGTTTCACCTGAAGCAACTAAGGCTGTTCCAAGGCATTCAAGGCTGGCTTCCAAGTTGCGGACCCACCACTTATGTCGGTACGAGCAGCTGTCATATCGGTGGTTCCAACATTGTTCATCCAAATTCAGAGATCCCAGCGCATCAGAGTCTGGTGGTCCCAAGTCCAGTAGTCTCAGCGCATTAGAGTCCAGTGGTCCCAAGTCCAGTGGTCTTAGCGTATCCAAGTCCGGTGGTCCCAACATTGTCCATGCATCCAAATTCAGAGATCCCAGCGCATCAGAGTCTGGTGGTCCCAATATTGTCCACGCATCCAAGTTCAGAGATCCCAGCGCATTAGAGTCTGGTGGTCCCAAGTCCAGTGGTCTCAGGGCATCAGATTCCAGTGGTCCCAAGTCCAGTAGTCTCAGGGCATCAGAGTCTGGTGGTCCCGGAGGTCCTACCGCCATCGGCTGCACTTTCTGTTGGAAAGGGATCCAGCTCTCCCTTTGTTTTTGAGTTCACCCAGCATTGCATAAATTACTTATATATTTGTATATATCAGAATATTTTTTATATATATTTAAAATGTATTGTTTTATACTTGAAATATATACTATAATCTAAACTATAATTTATTCTATAATCAATGACTTTAAGTTAAGTGTGTTTTATGCAGTATTCAAAACTCATTAGTAATGCTTCATACATAGTTAATTCAGTCATAAAGACATAACTATTTTGCTCCAATTTTTTAAAAAGCTTTTGGTTGGCTTGGTTCATAGTTTAAAAAAATATATAAAAAAGAAATTCGTTTTTTAAATGTCAAAAAAAAAAAAAAAAAAAAAGGGAAACACTTCCAGAGCCAAGGCCACTGTTGAGCTCTGTTGTTAATCGTTCGATGCAATACTGCTCAACCCTTACTGTACAGGCTCCTATCAAAACAAACCTGAGAGGATGCATTTGTCTTCATTTTAAAAATAACCTTTCCTGTTGTGGTTACATGACCCTGAATGTCTTTCTGAAGTTTTCCAAACCAAATATCTTTATATCACATCACATTCGCTGACTCCATTAGTGGATTTTGCATTGAATTTTAAATGCGTCCGCACGCATTTAAACCTTTAGGCCTCAGAACCTTTAGGCCATTTAAACCTTTAGGCCTCAGAACCTTTAGGCCATTTAAACCTTTAGGGTCAGATTTGTAGGTTTCAGGGTCTGATTTCAAGTTTACAGATATTTCTGTAATTTCAGTTTAGCCAAACTAAACCTTTTAGGAGGTTTGAGCAACTCTACAGAATGTGATACATAAAACTTTAATTTTAACCTTGAGAAATATTCTTCATTCAGGAATAGCATTGGGCATTTTATGCAGTACCACTTGAACTCTGTACTTTTAAAAAAATTAATGGCTTTGTAGAAAATGTTTTTCATAAAAGGTTATTCGAGACTTACAGAAACAGCTTCTTGTTACATTTAGGCACTTAAAGCTTATCAATTATGACTTGATTATTTAGACAATGGCAAGATAGTTTACTGAATGGAATTTATAACAGGATGGAAATGAATGTCAAATTTGACATTGCTCTTTAAGTGAAAAGCTTACACAACAGTATCAGTTTGATATTTGTTACCAACACATTTTAAATGTTTTCATTTCTGTGATTTTTTTTAAAAATTTTTTTAATTTATCACTCAGTGTGGGATTTTTTTTTTAGGAAAAAAACAACAACAACTAACACCACAAAACATGACAGAGCATTTAGCAAATCCACTGCTATATTTCACTGATATTTGTGCTGTTTTCCCACCAAAATAATGTCACTCTCATGGATGATATAACTGAAGAACTTGTTTTAGTTAATGGAATATTACTAAATATTAACAGATGAAAAGTTATACTGAGGACAGGAAAAGTCTATGAAATGACAAATATTTAGAAATATTAATAAAATATGGTTTATTTTAATATTTTAAATTTGACGGCAAATGAAAAAGAAACTCCTGAAATGTTTCTTAATAAGTTGATAGTTTTACACTTTAAAAGTTTCCCCAAACGTGAACACAAATACAGGTAATCTATGAAATTTCTGGAAAATTTAGATTACGCCTCGGAGAACAAAAACTACTTGATCCTCTTTTCATGAGATAAAAAAAAGATCCCCTGGACAGACAGAAAGTTTGTTAATTTTGTACATAATAACGCTGCGAGTTCACTAACTTCTGTCACTTTGCTTAGTTAGAACACAGTGTTTGACATTTGGTACAAAGCATGGCCTAAAGGTGTGTGTACTCATAAATATATTCTTGCAAAAATTATTAATTTTATGCTCCCTAGGGAAAACACTTTTTAGTCTTCAAAAGGTTGCTAACAGTTTTTGAGGTCATCATAATTAATTGAGGTTTATTTTGTTCTACAGACATGCTTTCAGTACGTAATTCGTAATGAGCCAAAGGTTACAGGGCGAACTGCCATGGTATATTGGGGGAGATGATGCGTACTTAGTGAAGTTTATGTAGAAAAGACACAATGGTAGTACACACATCAGCAAGCTTCCACTTTACAACATAAATTAAACTATTGAGCACACACATCCTATTAGCGTAAGTGCACACAATGAATTTTACAATTGAATAACATTCACTGTGATTGACTTTAAATGCTAGGAGAAAAAAATATATTATTTTTTCAGTCTATCCGTGAATACATAATACTTTGTTTGTGGTGGAGAATGTGGGCACTATGTAGAAGCATGCACGTTTTTCTCATATTGCGATATGCAAGTTAATGCAGGATGGAAGTTTACCAATATACTGGAGACTTGATGCCGTTCAAAAGAAGTGAAATGTCTTATGGTCTATGTGATACAACACTCAGAGACAGATAGCCCCTTTGAGGTTTCTGTGGCCATAGAGGATAGTGCTAGACATATGGCGGCTCAATCCTGCTTGTCTCCTCTGGATACTTAGTACATTAGAGGTCCTGCCATCTATTAAGAATCCGCTTGGCTTTGATATATAATGGATTGTGTGGCGTGCAAGCTAATGTGTGTGTGTTTGTCTTCACAATCTCTGTAATCTGACATTGACTAAATAGGATTTGTGTCCTGTGGTTGTAACTGCCTGAGAGAGTTATTCTCTGTATCTCTGCTTCAAATAGTGTGCTGTGTAAAAATTTAAAAGTGTAGGAATGTAAAACACACACAAAAAAAAACCTTGCATCACAATAAGTGTAGGCTATTGTGGTTGTCAAAACATTTGGTAGTCTAACGTAACTACACATAATTTGATCAAGTTTAGTGACAGTATGGTGCAATAATTGGTATAAGCTACTGCTTTTATTATTGCTTGATACAAATTTTACAATTTCAATTTAATTCTTGTGGTTTTATTCCGATCTTGATTAAATTTGGATACATATTAGGCAGGCTACAGTAGATGTTAATTTTTCTCAAGAAAGAAAATCTCCCCTAAAGCTGTAAACATAGACTACAGAGAGCCCTGTCAGCTGGTATTATTAAATGTTCAAAATAACAACTCAAATTAAATATTGGTCTAATGCGGTTTCTATTACAACAACTTTATAATATTTTAATGATATAAGTAGAAAATATAATAAATATGTAATATATTGCTCATATTTAGCAAAATACTAATTTATACTAATACTAAATATATTATAAAATAAAATAAAATTCTGACCAACTTACGTGCTATGGTCATTAAATGGCTTTCCTGAGGTAAATGTAACGTTATGTGACATTGTAGTCTACTCCAGCTATTTTATTGACCTCTTTCCGCGGTTGAAAAACACTGATTGGTCAATATTACAGTATGTATGAGGCATATACATTTCGGTAAGTTGTAGGCTACTGTATCTTTCAACACACAATACACACCTATTGATCATTCGTGTTTATTTACTATTAACTAGGCTAGTAAAGAGATGATCGGTTCACGTGCCATTTGAAATCGCCAAGCGCCAAAACTGTATTTATTGTTTGAATTTCGTAATAAAATTGACAGAATCTGAGAGCTGAGAATTTGTTCCATATCAAAAGTAACCTTCTCTGTCTTGTCTGTCGGTGTCAGTGTCCTCTTTGCTTCGTGATTTTTCTCTGCTTGAGAAAATGGATGTGTGGCGTGAGAGCGTGTGAAAAGTGACAATTGCGTGAGTCTCACGGTCAATGCGTGAGAGTTCCCAGCTCTGTGTACAGTTGTTTTTACTGTACAAAGGGGTGCTTTGAATGAAAGTGACCCAATGATGGGCTGTCATCTTTTTCTTTTTGTGGGCAGTATATCATCATTATGCTCGGGAGACATGGTCTACACTTTCATCTTTTTTTACTGGCCCAAGAATACATCCATCAAGGCCTAAATATACTAATTGGACCATAAGTCACTGATATATGGGCACAGTGTCATGCACCTCATATGGGCCAACAGTCCCATTCTAAATGGGGTTGTAGAAGTCGCAAATGTAATTTCTGTTGTTCTAATGACCTCAAATGCTGAATGATTGCTGTATTGTTTTTTTCTTTGTTAGATTTAGATCGATTAATCAATTTTTGAAGGAATAAGTTACCCTAAAATTAATTTTTTGTCATTTATTCATGTCATGTCATTCCAACCATATATAACCCATATGAAACACAAAAAGAAGCAGTTTAGCACAATCCTAGATAATAGCACAAACGATAATATTACTTAATGTTATAGTGAAATGAATGTAGCGACAGATATTTTCTTCTGTATTGTGACGTCCATCCGAGTGTAATATTTTATCAATGTAGGGTGAGAATTTGATTCTGTTCATTGGTTGTTAATTGGATCTTGAGATGTGGATGTTGCACTCAAAAATGGAGGCAGATTTTTCACTGAGAGGTCCAGTTATGACATTTTGATTAAACATGAGGTCACATTTTTCAAATAAATAAATAAACAAACAAATATATGCACGGGTGAATTAGTCACAATGCGATATAACATGCATTTAGAAAAAAAATATTGGCAGAATTTTTTATTTTGTGTAGATAGTTAGCCTGACAGCTCCTGGTCACCATTCACTTTCTGAAAAAGAGCAGTGTGAACATGCCACTAAACATCTCATTTTGTATACTACAAAAAGAAAGTCATTGAAAGTCAGGAATGACCCTGAGGGTGAGTAAATCATAACATAATTTTCATTTTGAGCAAATTACTTTCCACCTACACTTTTCCTTCATCTGATTTATGTGAGTTAATACAAATATGAGATGTATATGCACATATGCACACACATCTACAAGATGCAAACAATTCATGGAGAAACACACGCAGGCTATTGTATTTTTCCCGTTTGAGTAAGGACTGCAATTATCCCTGTGTAGTCCCTGTAGATGGACAGTAACAGCGGCCTGGAGTGAACTGTCTATGCTTGAATTAATGATTCTCAATGCGCTGTCATGACTAGATATCAGTTTTCAGCTTTATCTTAGAGTCCTAAAGAAATGTCCTTTGAAATTCTGGCTCACTTTGGAATGCTGATGTGTTATGACTTTTAAAACTTTACAACTTTTAGTTTTTGGAGTTTCAAAGGGTGCCCAATAATGTGGAGTTTATCAGTTCCCCAACCTGCACACACACTTATCTCAAATAGCCATGATGACAAAACGATCCTTGCAGTTTATAGAATCTAAAGTGCCACATGGGACACATTCAAGGCCAGAGGAATGTTTTTTCCACAAATTTCTCGACATCGCCTTAGAGCTGGCACCGTGATGTCCTCCTGGAGCAACCAAGTGGCTTGCTCAAGCACAGAATGGTGATAAGTTATAGGTTATAACCAGGTTCTTTCAGTCCTTATGGGATTGAAACGTTCCACCTTTTCTTACCAACCCAAATTTTCGACCACCAGGCTACAGCATTTATTCCTTGAAAATCGTTGATTTTTCTCATTTAAAGCTCAACACAAAGGTAGTATTTAAGCCTATAATTATACACTTCCTGCTGTTTTCTTTCTTCATTTACACAGCTGGTAAGTTTGGCTTTGGATATTTTCATACAAATTGTGGATACAGTATACAAAATTATACATTTATTTTTACAAGTTCAAAAAAGATTGCTCCCTCAAATCTCTGTGTAACGAAGCATGTATAAAAAAAGTAAATAAATGAAAAAACTCAGTGTGCTTTTGATATTGTAATCTGAACGATTTCTGATTATGTTAATGTTTACATTTATGTTTTGACTTTGAAATGAGCAAATACTGATCTCGGGCTCAGTACATAATAGGCTAAGTAAATTATCATTTTTGAAGCATAAACTAATTAATATTCATTAGCTAAAACTGGAGTAGCTGGAGTAGATTGACTACCAGACTATTCAGTAGTTTTTCAGTTCTTGTTTCTGACCAGTGGAAGCCATCTTTTGTGCATTTCCTATCAGCATGTCACCTCAGAGCAGAGACAAGGATTTTTTTCTCTCTCAATAATACAAGCCTTTTTGCATCATTGCACATTCCTTTTTCAATACCATGGGTTGCTATTTTGTCTCTTGTATTTAACCCCAAGGATATCCACAGACTCCACCTGACATTGCACCTATTTTGTGAGAAGCACAAATGGCCTGAGCGCTGTCGGAATAACAGGAGACATTTAGTTTTCATCCATGTGTTTCTTTTACATGTCCAAATGTTGCAAAACAACATTGGGCTTCCCTGTGATGGCATTTTACCTCATGGTCTTCAGTTTTTGACACTATTTGAAATTTCTGATTCATTACTCCTGGCGTAGTATTGAATGTTTGAGACTTGAGATACCAGGTTGTCTGGTTTCTCGGTGGCCTGTCAATTTCAACGATGAAAAATGTCCATCAAGTGGGAATTGCTATTGATGTAAATCCTTCAGCCTGTGTTAAAGTGTAAGCATCTGTCTCTAATTTTCAATTCTCGAAATGTAAAAACCAATTTTCCAATCTGACAGTTTGGAGGTTTTATCAATTTTTTCAGGATAAAGAAAATCCCCTAATGTCCTGCACATGCTAATTTACAATCAAAATAAATCAGACATAGAGCGCCAAACAGGTGGCGTGCTCGTACGTCATTGTCATTTGCAGTACATTAAACTTAAAGGGATAGTTCACCCAAAAATGAAAATGCTGTCATCACTCACCCTCAAGTTGTTCCAAACCTGTATGAATTTCTTTCTTCTGTTGAACACAAAAGAAGATATTTTGAAGAATGTAGGTTGATGAGCACCATTGACTTACATAGTAGGGAAAAAAATTCAATGGAAGTCAACTGTCTGGTTACCAACATTCTTCAAAACATGTTATTTTGTGTTCAGCAGAACAAAGAAACTCGTACAGGTTTGGAACAACACGAGGATGAGTAAATGATGACCGAATTTTCATTTTTGGGTGAACTATCCCTTTAAGTTTAATGTACTGCAAATGACAATGATATCCTTTAAGCAACTTCGTTGAGCAATATTCCAAATATAGCATAATTCATGAGAAAGATAGTAACCAAATGTGACTCGCTCCATCATTTTGGATCATTCTGTCTCAGAAACACATTCTGCGATTTATGCAATGCATGAAAAAAAGTCTGCCTTCCAATGATATAATATGTTATTGTCTACATTTAAATAGAAGCTGCTATTTAAAATATAAATTGCCTCTCAAGATTGCAAACCTTTTTTGTTTTTGAACAAAAAGCTTTTTGTCAAAAACTTCGTCCAGTTCAGACTCAGAACGATGATCAAAACATATATAGTGTATTTCAACACCCCCAAAGCTTGCACAGTCATATACCTCTTCATGGGTTCGAAATTTTTCTCGGTAACGTAACGCAGTTTTGATTTATTTGCATTTGAATGATCTTGAATGACTTGTGTGTAAACAACTTCTAACCGCTGCTCCTGGTTATGCAGATATATTGAAGTCTTCTCATGACTGAAACATTGTTTGGGGGATCTTTCAAACCTTGTAAGGTTCATCCATGTTTTTTTCCAGCTATAACTTGTAGAAAGCAGGAAGAGATGAGTTTGAACTGAAGCATCTAGCAATCATATCAAAGAGCGTCAAAACAGCATTTATTGTTTGAATTTTGTGATACTGTTGTTGACAATTTGGAAGCTGAGACACTTAGAGCGCATTACAAATGTAGTGGCTGATGCAACATTAGTGAGCTGAGACTGTGACATCCACAAGCTGCTGACCAGGCCTTCATCGATTCTGACAGGTCTGTAAAGAAAATACTATCTCAAGATCACGCCAGGGGGACGGCTAGATCATTTATTGATTAAGATGACCTTGGTCACAACCTCTTGAAAGTGCATGTGTTTTTACAAAACAAGCCACAGCTATATCGATCCGATTGGAGCTGGGGAGTTTCCTTCAAGAGATTTGTGAAAGATAGCTAGTCCATGAAAAGAAAGTGCAAACAACTGGCTTCAAGTTAATTACTTTCTGCAAGGTGATAATTGAGACAAGGCCTGGAATAACCAAACCATGTGCTGAATGAAGATAACGCCATGCATTCAGAATAGCCCGTTTGTGCCCTGGAACTAATTTTTTAATTGGAAGAATGGACTAGTGCAACAGTGATCAGTTGACTGCTAATAGTCTGTCAAAAGCTAGAGAATTTACCTGTTCACTAGAATCACTGTATGTCTTTGATCTCATGAGAAATGTATATATTTGTAAGTATTCAAACCCATGAGAATGTATGAATTTTAGTACATTTGCACAGACTCTGAAGCATACATACTGACACCATCTCAAACTTAAAGTCGGCATAATACAGAAATTGCGATAGTCGTTTTTTCTCAATTGTGACGTATATACAGGTGAAACAGCCTCTTGTTATAACAAGAAAAAATGTAGGGCGGGACTTACCACTTTGGTTGTGGTTTGCTATTGGTTGATCTCATGTGAGTGACAGATTGTCCCGGCCTCGCACCAGTAAACACGTCATCAGAGAAGAGATGGCGCTGCAAAGACATCTCAAACAATGTCACATTTGCATTCAAAATGTCATAATTGGGCGATTGACACTTAATGACAGTTGTCATAAACATGCATAAAACCTCCTTCATCTTGGCAAATTGTAGCCTCTTTTTCCTATTTGTAGTGGAGATGAGTGGTACCCGGTGGGGTCTTCTGCTGTTGTAGCCCATCCGCCTCAAGGTTGTGCGTGTTGTGGCTTCACAAATGCTTTGCTGTATACCTCGGTTGTAACGAGTGGTTATTTCAGTCAAAGTAGCTCTTCTATCAGCTTGAATCAGTCGGCCCATTCTCCTCTGACCTCTAGCATCAACAAGGCATTTTCGCCCACAGGACTGCCGCATACTGGATGTTTTTCCCTTTTCACACCATTCTTTGTAAACCCTAGAAATGGTTGTGCATGAAAATCCCAGTAACTGAGCAGATTGTGAAATACTCAGACCGTCTGGCACCAACAACCATGCCACGCTCAAAATGGCTTAAATCACCTTTCTTTCCCATTCTGACATTCAGTTTGGAGTTCAGGAGATTGTCTTGACCAGGACCACACCCCTAAATGCATTGAAGCAACTGCCATGTGATTGGTTGATTTAGATAATTGTATTAATGAGAATTGAACAGGTGTTCCTAATAATCCTTTAGGTGAGTGTATATATATATATTATAAAATTTGGATTTCATGAATTTCTTATTCAAACAAAATCCTGTCATCCAGCCATCTCCTCCCTTCTTCTTTCATCCTCATCCTTTTCACCAAAACTGTGTTTTAGGTGGACAGATCAAAAAGAACATCAAAATAGGATGTTGGAAAATAATGTCTCTTTCTGTTAACCAAATGTTTTTTAATCTTTGCTATTGCTTCAATGCAAATTAACAAGCGTGCCGTTATTTGTTGCATATTTGTTATTTGTTGCATCATGTTCATATAAGACAGATATCCACACAGATTATGTTTTTAATTGATCATGATGACTCACGAGTTGAGTATTTGCACTAAATCTGCGCAGATTTGGCTTACACGAACTTCCCCAACATAATAAATAACACGCTAAATTGGCTAGTGATTTGACAGCGTTACCCGCCACAGTTGATTTTTACCCGCATTTGGCGGGTTGGCAGGTGTTAATTTCAAACCCTGATTACAAATAACAAATATTGAATTAATGGAATTAAAAATATACATTTTGTTGTACTTAATCATTAAAAGGGCAATAGGTGATTCTCTACAGAAACATTTTTGTTTTGCTGGTTTAAAGTCTCCTTATTTTCTGATAGCAATCACTGTTAAGTGGTCTAAATGTATTTTTATAAATATATATCATCTGTGGAAGGCGGAAGACCATAAATTGTTCGTTCAATCATTGCTTTCGGTCCGAATGAAATGATAACGTGTTCCCTGTCAGTCAACGTGTGTTTGCATACCACTGCGCAGCCTGTTCACGCAGACATCATACATCATCAACGTACGCTGCATATGTGCAGACAGAGTGAAAATGACAGGCAAACAGTTGTTTACGTTGGTTATTGTATACTGTTACTCGCTGTACAATAAAGTTTTCTCACCATTGAATGACACGATGTAATAAAGTTGTCTCTGGTCGTCTCGCTTCTGGTCTTGGGTTTTGGAGGAGGAGTAGCTTTGGATGACGATTTGCAGTGAGGTTGGGATCGTATGATTTCAATGCTAGCAGGCTAAAGTTAGCATTTCCCAGATCACCTATTGCACCTTTAACATGAATTACTTTCAATTACATTTATTTAACACGCTTATAACATATATTTATATAGTAGAATAAACCTAACACTATGTCTGTGTGTGTTATTGAAAGATTCGTTTTGTGCAGGATGATGGGAGTCATTCAGAGGCCCAAAGAGACCGTTGAGAGCCAAAACCACAGACGCTAGACACTCACCTGGATCTGGATCACCTGAAGAAGCTCCTGCTGTTGAGTAAAATTGTCAAGGACAAGATGTAGAAACAAACCACTTCAGGGAGTTGAGTGTCCTGTAAGAGAGTCCCAGTGGTCTTGGCAAAGTGTGATGTGAGCCTGAAATTATTATCACTTTATAATCACTACATGAGAGGAACTTAAGCAATATAAAGCTGACTTTAAATGCCAGTTAAATCAACAAAAACAATTGTGAGTTACAATATTGTCCCCACGGTACACTATTTCATCCAAGGGGGACACCCAAATCACCCCAACTCAACCCAAAGCAGCTACGGCCCTGATGCCAATAAAGGACCTTTATTTGTAAGAGTATAAATGAATAAAGTCACACTCACTTTTTTGTATTTTGGTTTCAAGCTCTACCTATTGCTTTGAGAACTGCAGAAAAGCAGTCTCTTCTCTTCCTTTAGCTACTATATGCAGCACAATGCACATGCAACGACGTTTTGGGGGGAACAGAATGGTTGTCCCATGAGTCTAACTGGAAACAGTGAGGTGATATGAATAACAGAGCAGCACAGATATCTTTTTATCTCCCGCTGTGAAACGTACAGACCTGGGAGATCAGGATTATATCATAGCTGTGGGCCGTCGCTGCTGAGTTTGCACAATCCTCTATAAGTTTGTTTTAGTCTACTATTACCTGCTGTCTCCTTTAAGTCGAGGGCTCTGTTCCAGAATCTAATGAGCTGCCTCTAAAGGCAGTGTTTTAAGGCATCACAGTTGCACTTCTGACACAAAGGCATTTTTAAAAGGTGGGAAACTTAATTATGCTCCCTTAAAAAACCTTATTTCAGCCGCATTAAAGGCATCTTCTTTGTGGAGAATGTTTATCTATCCATCCATCTATCTATCTGTCTATCTGTCTATCTGTCTATCTGTCTGTCTGTCTGTCTGTCTGTGACTAGTGACTTTCAGGATATATTAATCAATAGTGCAGTCTTTGTTTTTTACTTGTTAGTGAACTTTTTCCTGTTCTATCACACTCAGAGCAAACTTCCTAATTGCTTTACCTCTATTTTCAGTCGGTAGGATTCTTTTAATCAAAGCACAAGTCTTACTACGTTTGGGGAGGTTTTGAACTGAAGGAGGTTGGACATAAAAGCACAGTGCAAGAGCATGAAATGAAGATTCAGGCTTTGAAGAACGTATAGATATAAAGTCCAATATACTCCCTGCTAGGATAAGATCAGCAGAGGTAAAAATATTTGCATGTTCAATTTTTTCATCTCAGTTTCTTTTCAGTGACATATCACTTCAGCTACACCTAAGGTGTTTGCATCTCACTTTGATGTGTATAAACATGCTACTGATCCATAAATGTAAAAGCAGGAGACTTTGGATAAGCAATCTAGGTTATGCATAAGAAGCTGATGCAGCAAGTGGACCTGGTTCATGGTATAACTAGGTCATTATTCACTTTCCTCTGCATTTGATTTCAGCTTTTGCATAGCTTCAGTTTAGCTTTCTATTTAATTTTCGGAGATCAGGACCTCTTTTGCTGGAGAATGAAACATTTTCACTTGGAAATATTTTCATGGGTTGGAGCATGGTTATTTCAAGAGGTTGCGTAAGAAGTGCCAATGAGAACTGAAAGCCAATGATCTTGTACAGCTTGGAAAAGACAAGTAAATTTGGTGGTCGTTGGATTTTGTCAGTAAGCGTGGTAAGAAGTGAGCCTTTGTACTTTTTTCTCAACAATTTAATCAAGGTGCTTTTTTTTTAAACATGGTTTGGCATGTTTTTCAGCTGATCCAGATAGTTACGAACAACAGGGGCAAATAGACCTTATTCACAGCAGCGCCATCTTTGATTTTTAACAGGAAATGAAAGCGAGGCTGTGAGGGATAGATATCACTTCAGTGGGTTGTCCCGTTATTTAATGTGCTTTTGGATTGTTCTCCTGACGAAACACTGCAAAAATATATTTTAAAAAAATTTCATTAGACAAAAAACTCCAGACAACATGAGCTGTGGAAAATGTGAAAGTGATCCAGGAGCTTTATACAACTTTTTACAGCGGATACACTCTTAAAAATAAAGGTTGTTTATTAGCACTGATGGTCACTGATTAGCACTGAAACCTTTTAACATCAGTGGCACATTTCTATCTTTATTGTGGAATCTAAAAATGTTCTTTAGATTATTAAAATGTTTTTTAGATTATGAAAATAATGCTGTTCACTAAAAGGTCCTTTGGGTAACCCAAAATAGTTATTGGCATCACTGCAAAAACCCATGGCTTTGCTCTGAATTAGGTCTATAGGGCCATGCTAACCAGTCAGAGCTTGACCCATTGGTGCCATCCAAGTTAAGACAGGGAGGTTGTGATCAATACTTCGTTCTCACATGCAAAGACAGAAGCAGGCTCTGTAGGCTCCGAGGGCCAGCAACAATGAACACAAAGGCCTTGTTTTGTCTTCAACATGGACTCTTTTATAAATATTCTGAGCCAACTTTGTCTTTGGAGTGCTCAAATTATACCAAACCTTCAGGGGGTTCAGTATTTGAAAGCAAGTTGATTTCCGAAAATGGATGGCAAAGCCAAGTTAGTACATAGAATTTGGAGGAGGAGTTGGAATTGGAGATTTTTTTCTGGAATTGGAGATTCATTTTGAGACCACCTATTAAATCCTAACCAGACATTATGCGATGACATGCGGTTAAAAGTACCTTTCCATGTTCAGAGTTTTTTTCCTACTAAGCCACAATGCCAATATGCGACAAGCAATGGGATTCAGTTTTTAAAAATTCTATTTCTGTGGCATCATGGCTGGAACAACAACATACAATGTATGAGAATGATAATCTCTGGAAGTGATTATGTGCTTTATACAGTGGTGCAAATTATTTGAGTAAATGTAATTGGTTACTGTACTTAAGTGTCTTTTTTGGCAACTTTGTAGTTTTACTGAGTATCAAAGATAGTAGCAACTTTTATTCTCTTGACAATTTTTTTAATAAGTGTTGTCTTTACTCCAATACATTTGTGATGAGTATTGCTATTTTTCTGCAACAGAAAGTTTTTTTCTGCTACAAAAAAAGTGATATCGCCATCTTGTGCATTTTGCCCTTACTCACTCAAACTTGTCAACAAGGCTACTTTACATAAATGTGTTACAAGTAATGCGCATAACATGAGATTACTTTTGTAATGTAACGAGTAAAGTAACAAGTTACAAGTAACATGCATTGCGTAATCAGATTACCTTTTTTGGCATAACTACAATTTACAATCTAATAACACAAATACATTTATTTACAGCCAGAAAAGTGACTGCAGATGAATTATTTTCAAGAACAACAGTCACAGTATGAATTGTGGCTGAAATATAGCTAATGATGCATGATTAATCAGAATTTCCTCCCAATTTAAAATCAATACTTGGAAAATGTAACAATGATATAACTCCTTAGATGTTACTTGATGTTACAAAATTTTATTTATTTTATACCTGCAAGAGTCTCCTCGGATAGAAGGAATAGATGGATATTCCGGTTCAACTTGGCATTTCTGACTGGCCGTCGGCCGTCTTGGTTTGGAGAAAGCAAAAATTCCACATACAAAGGCTTGCCACTTGGTGGCAGTGCATAGGATGATGCACAAGTGTCCACTGGATGGTTGATGTGCAACTATGCCATCAAAACCCATGCATACACACAAAAAAAGGCTTTTTGAGTAGCTGTCCACTGTAGTGACCTCTATGCGTGAAAGGGTTAAATTTGATCACGCAATAGCATAACTCTCCTAAACAAGCTGCATCATTCAAGGTATCAATAATGTCAAAGGTGAGGGCCAAAATGTAAAGCTTATAAGAGATTTGTTCAAATCCCTTACTCTTAGCAAACACCATAACAGTACAGCTAGTGCACTTTAAACTATATACTGATGGATATGTCTTGCTACAGTATATAAATACACAAAATGAAAAGATCATGTCATAAGAAAGAACATGGCATGATAAGACCATCTTGTCCTTATGTTCCAAAAATAACACTAAATGCACCTGTCGCCATCTAATCACTGATTACACAATGACAAGTTGTTCAGATAAGCACAAAGCCACAATTCAAAACATTTCCCTTGAGGTGTTCCGATCAGCGGAGAACTGATTGCTGATCTATACTGCTGTATGGTGCATTAATGCATACTGACATTGATGCAACTGAACAGCACATGTGGATGTTAGGCGTTATTTGCCAAAAGCTGTGCATGAGATAAACAACAGATGGCCACGTTTGTATGCAGTCGCGCCTCGCTTGTTTTATTTACCATTGAACACACCCCTGATCATCAGGCTTTGCTTCCATGAAGTATTTATTCTCTACTGAATGTTAGAGACGCATAACAAATTGTCCTCTAAAGACAGTGAGTTGGCATGTGGCGGCTCAAATGACACCTTGTTTATCTGCTTGCGAGTGTGAAGCTCAGTGCTTCGATGAGGGACAGCACTGCTCTGATAAACCACTGAGGATAAAAGCAATCGGATGGTGCAGGTTTGGGATAGCTATCAAAGATAACATGAAATGGCTTGACAAGCCAGTTTTTTTTACTGCGTCGACATTCTCTATTGAAATGGAATGTTGGAGTGAAATTTTGATGTCTCGTCAAATCCATGAACTATGATTTGCTGCTTGCTAATTCTAGCGATAGGCAGGTGATATAAGGAGAAGGGACATTCTCATTGTAGAGAGCATTTGATTGTACAAAAATGTTAACACGCCTCTGAGTGTAGTATGAGTCATCAAATTTTTGGTTTGTTTTTATCTGAGGAGAAAGACTGTTTTAAAGTATGTCTGAACCAAAATGACCAAATAAACTAATTAAAATATCTGAAAAATATCTGAACATGGGGAAAAAAATACACAGAAAATCTATGCCGGAGGGATATTCAATCTATAGGCATATCTGTTAAAATACACACAATAAAAATAGGCTAAACATATTAGCAACCTTATAACAACATGCTAAAATCTACTCCAAACACAACTATAATATAAACCGGTTTAAATCTACACTTAATACGTTAATGTAACGATCACCAGCTGGAGCGCCCTCGAGAGCCACCAGAGGGCGCTCCACAATAGACTATGATCACTTCCTCACAAACTACATTTCCCATACTCACTGCCTGGACTCATCATCACTGATCACATTCACCTGTACCTCATTGTCACTGATTGTATTCACCTGTCTTGTCATCCTGCTAGTCTCAGTCTATTTATACCATGTTCATTCATTCACTCACCACGAAGTCTTGTTGTACTGTGTGTCTGCACTTCCGAGCATTTTCCCGTGTTTGTTTTTCTGTTTTTTTTTACTTTGGATTGTTCTTGGACTCTGATTCTTGCTGCCTGCCCTGACCTCTGCCTGTTTCTTGGATTCTCTCTGTGTATTGTCCTGTTTGCTGATTCTTGACCCTGCCTGAACGACTATTCTATAATAAAGCTGCATTTGGATCTTCACCTCCAAGTCTCGGAGCAGTTCATAACAGTTAATAATCATAGCAACATGTTAAACTCTAAACACATTAGCAAACTCATAGCAACATGCCAAATATACATTAGTGTGACCGAGCCTCCATACAGGGTTCGCCTAACACTCAGAAATAAGAAAACAATAAACGATAAGCAGTTTGAGCACTTCTCCACTTTATTATATATCCCCTCAGATCACTACTTCTCAGAGACAAAAAACCTGCGACCCTCTAGTACCAAGTGCACATGACCAACGCCTATCTACGGCAAGCCCCGAGGGGAAAAATACATTTCATACACATATACAACGAGTGCCAGTACATCCAGAATTAGTGCATCATAACACGGTCCAACAAAGTCTGTTACATACGTCCCCTCCTCACAAAATAAACGTCCCCGTATATGTTTCAGAATAACAACATCAACCGTCATAAACAATAAACAGCCGTGTACAATGGAACACAGAACAGAGTACATAGAACATTATTGTTACTGCAACAAGCCTATTAATAGAACACAATCGTTATCTTTTTTTCCCGACAGTTGCAACAGGCTGTACAATAGAACAAATTCTAACTTGCACTCTCCCATACACATAGGTATACAGTTACTTCAATACAAAACAAAATCCTTCAAATGGCCCGGAGGTCTATGAACTCTCCCAGTCCTACTCCTGATCCGTTCAGACCCTGTAACTGAACATGGTGAATCAGACAAAGCACTCAGATATTTCTGGGGAGCAACGCATTCCTTTCCACCATAAACTCCTGACTCCAGGGAAAGAGACTCAGACTGTGAGTCCGGAACATTGGACAATGTCTAGTTCTGTGACCCAAGAGAAACAGGCATTGTGTAAGGCCGCACCCTATTGTTATGCACGACCTGCGCCTTCTCACCAGAGTCAAAAGGATCTACAATACGGTAAGTAAGTCCCTGTTCCCCACATGAATCCATGACTTGCACTACTTTATACGGTCCCTTCCAATGGGGTGCCAGTTTCATGCGGCTCTCCACTGGGTTGTGGAGCCACACCATGGCACCTACATCATAGGGCTGGTGACGCAATCCAACATCATGGTACAGTTTTTGACAGTCGTGAGCTGCCTCACCGTGCATCCGTGCACTGCTAAAGGCAGAGTTCAGGTTTGACAGCAATTTGGAAACAAACTCAGCATGTGATGCTGACATCTGAGAGACAAGAGCATGGGTGGGTAACAGTAAATCAGCAGGGACTCGTGCTTCCCGACCGTGGGTCAAGAAGTAAGGTGTGAAACGAGTACTGGAGTGAGTCGTTGTGTTGTAAGCAAAAGCCACATGCTTCACATAATCGTCCCATTCCCCTCCAGAAGTCAAAATAGTCTTAGCCAGTTGATCAATCAGAGTCCGATTAAATCATTCAACCATACTGTCCGACTGCGGATGGTAGGCAGTGGTGCATGTCTTTTTAATGCCGACTCAAACTGACGACCCTGATCCGAATGCAGAGACTCTGGAACACCATGAATCAGAACATAGTCCTCAAACAGACAACGTGCTACTGTCTGTGCTGACTGATTAAGCAAAGCATACAGGTTGAAAAATTTGGTGAAGTAGTCCTCGACAACCAGCACATACCGGTTTCCTTTTGAAGTCACTGGCAGCTCTAAGATGTCCATAGCCACTCTTTCAAATGGCCGTACTGAATGGGACCCACCCATAGGTGCACAGTGGGCTGGAACCGGGCCGCGCCGTGTCTGACTAGCCTTGCACTACTCACACCATGCGTTGATGTCACTGTACATAGAAGGCCAGTAACAAAATTGTCTCGCCCGTTCCCACACACGCTCAGAAGAGAAATGGGCAGAAGCTGGGGCCCCATGCAGCTGCAAAAGAATATCCGATATTAGAGTAGAGGGTACAACCATTTGGACTACAGGGCCACTTGTGAGGGGACAAAAAACTGAGCGTTATAACAGTCCATCAAGACGGTTGAATTCAGTCCAAAGCTTCCGTAAGCACTGAGAAGATTCTTGTAGTTTTCTCCTGGATGGTCTTTGGGATTGCATCACCCAGCTCAACACAGTCTTAATATCATGGTCAGCATGCTGCATTGACCTAATGTCTGATAAGCTGTGTGACAAAACATTTACGGAAGACATGCAATCTGAATTGTCATGTGAGTTGACAGCAGTCGCATCTCCTGCCGAATCAGTGACTACAGAAGAACATGGAATGTTATCTGTTTGACTAGAACTCACCACATTCACTTCCAGTACCTCTTTAACACTGGCCTCTGCCTCGCTAGGGCCAGGTGTCTCAGGGCGGCGAGAAAGCGCGTCCGCATTCTGATGTTTTTTTCCATCTTTATGTACAATGACCCAATTACATGGATCGAGCTCCAGAATCCACCTACCTCTTCTTCCTGTTGGATCATCATCAATGGACATACGCCGAAGCGCCAAGAGTGGTCGATGGTCTGTGATAATGGTAAATGAGGCAAGTCCAATGTAATGCTTGAATTCCCTTACTGCCCACACGATAGCCCACAACTCACGATCAAAGGTGGCGTATGCGACCACATGTTCGAGTCCATCTCTGTCCTGGGCAAGAATTGCACCGATGGCCAGGTTGGATGCATCAGTGTAGATTTTAAAAGGCACACTGAAGTCAGGCAATATGACTACAGGACCGCATGACAACACACTTTTCAAAAGGTTAAATGATTTGTCGCACTCAGCATTCCACACAAAGGCCACATTTTTCCCGATGAGATGGTTTAGTGGAGCAGCAAGTTTAGAAAAAGCCTTGACGAATCGTCTGTAATAGGAACACAGTCCCACAATGGCTCTCACCTCAGAAGGAGAACAGGGAATTGGCCAGTTCAAGACTTTCTCTGTGTTCTTTGGATCAGGATGAAGACCTTTTCGAGAAACGACATGGTCAAGAAAGACCACGTGATCTCTGGCAAGGTGACATTTGCCTGGATTTAGTCTCAAACCAGCAGGTTGTATTCTTGAAAACACCTCTTTCAGGCTAGACAGGTGTTCTTCAAAAGTTTTGTTATAAATTAAAATGTCATCGATATATACCATGCAGATGTGCCACGGGAGCCCTCTGAGGACAAGCTCCATTAAGCGTCGAAATGTGGCGGGAGTGTTGGATAGGCCCATTGGCATGGATCGCCACTGACAGAGGCCCTGTCCTGTGGTAAAGGCCGTCTTTTCTCTGTCCTCTTCAGCAACTTCCAACTGCCAGTAACCATTAGAGAAATCTAGCGTGCTGAACCACACTGCGCCCGATAACTCATCCAGTCTGTCATCCACACGGGCTAGAGGATGAGAGTCTTTAAAAGTCGCACTGTTCAATCGCCTGTAGTCTACACAAAAACGCCATGTGCCACACTTCTTTTTCACCAGAACAACTGGTGACGCCCAGGGACTACAGCTCTCCTCAATGACGCCATCTTCTAACAGGCCAGCCACTTATTTTTCTATCTCAGCACGTTTTTCAGGGGATGCACGATATGCACACTGTTTGATAAGCGTCTGCCCACCAGTTCTGATGCGATGTTTAACTATTTTACACCTACTGGAATTCCGTTTGGAGGAGCTAAAGATGTCATTGTATTCCAACAGCAATGCTGAAAGCGCAGCTCTCTCAGATTCAGAAATAGGTGACTCATCCAACGACACAGGAGGCACAACCCTGGAAAAGGTTGCTGCAGCTACTTCAACCGGAGCATGAAACAGCTGAACATCTGAGTCATCAACTGTGTAAAACTCACCCAGGTGCATACCCTGTTTCAATGAAATGTCCTGTCCAGTAGGATTCAAAATCCGAGCTTTTGTCAGTCCGTTGTGAACCATGGCGACTGTGTGAGCAACCACTAGACCGGAAGAATCCGCCACATTGGGTTCCAGATAGCCAACAAAGTCACTCACCAAATGGGCTGCCTTGGGTGTACACACTTTAACTGCCACAACTGACTCACTGAGGGGTGGCAAGTTCATAGCGGTGGCCAGTGACACATTGCAGCACAGTGGAACAAAATCTTTGCTGGTAAGGAGAGGAACTGAGATGTCCCACAGTTGTAGCTTAGCACGGCCGAGATCCAGTAAAGCATGGTTCCTCAACAAAAAGTCCCAGCCCAGCAACACAGTCTGTGTGGTTTCTCTTAGCACATGAAATACATGCTGCCACGACTCAGTTCCCAGCTGAAATGTTATTGTGATGGTGCCGAGTGTATCTAGCATTTGTCCATTCACAGCACGGGCTGACACATAGTCCTTTTTCAATGGCCGATTACGAAGTGTTGGAATTGACATACGAAAATCGCTACTCATGAGAGATACACTGGAACCAGAGTCCACTAACATCTGAACCTCCACACCTTCAATTACACCTCTCACATACAACACCAGCTCCTGGCCAGCATCCACAATCACATTGATGTCTCTTGAAATTGAGTCACCATCATCAACATTGTCCATTACAGGGCCCATAGGCAGCATAGCTGGTGTTTGGGCCGCAACATCAGCTAAAGTCCGTTTCCCGGCGCCTTGCGGCGCTCCACTCCGCCAGGAGACATGAAACGCACTCCCCGCTTTCTCGAGTCATCCTCATAGCTGTTCCATCTGCGAAGACCGGGGCTAGGGCTGCGTCTCGCAGGGGACTGAGCAGAGTATGAGTCTTTATAACCACGAACATCCATACCTGATGTACGCTCATCAAAATGTTGAAATGATTTCCTCTCAGGTGAACGGCCCCTCCGTGCACTGTCAAAGACACCCGACTGGCATCCACGGCCCCCGCAGACACACCGGCACATTCCACTCGACTGAGAGCGGCCTCCATTCCACTCATCCATTGCTCTACGACTCACACTGGATTTCAGTCTTAGGTTTTCATCACCCAAGCGCCTCAGTTCCATTCTCATATCTCTCATTTCTTCTGTCAATCTATCCACTGTTCTGTATAGTCCTCCATTATCAGTCACAGAGTGAACAGCAGCCACTGCACCACCATCATTATTATCATAGCATTAACAGGCATGTAATCAGTCTTTATTGAGTCTCTGGCATTTTCGCACCGACCTGCAATTATCATGGCCTCTTCCAAATCTGTTGCTCCCTGTTCATGGCATTTAGCTCTGAGCACAGGATCCAAACCGGCCCAGAAACTACGAAACTATTCCTCTCTTTGGGCCTTGTCGCCATATTCAGGAAAAGCCTCGTCCACTAACCTGCTCATCTCCGCTGCATACACCTCCAAACTTTCCCGCGGAGCATGAGGGCGGGCTGATAAACTGGCTCTGAAGCGATCCATAAACTGCCTCTGCCCGAAAGCCTCTTTTAGTCTTTCCTTTACAGCTGTATATTCAGCCTGAACAGTTTTAGGAAGGCTGTCCCACAGAAGAAATGGCGCGTTGCTTAAACGTGTCGGCAGAATCCTCACTAGCTCATAATTAAACGACGCAGGGCCATCCCCCTCTGTGAGTGCTCTGACGGCGACCTCGAACTGCCGCGCCCAGCACAAAAAGCTCTGCTTCTCGTTACCAGAGAACGGCGGGGGTAGCTCGATTTTCACGTGTCTGTTGATCTTGTCGCGGCCCCGTCTCGAATAGAAATCATCATCACCTTTACACCACATGATGGCCGCGTCGACGTTGAACCCGCGCGTGCTAACTCAGCTAAGAACTTTCCACTGTACTAACTAGTTAAACACCCGTCGTAACACTGGACCACGTAAACGCAAATAAATAAAAACAACACCGCTGCCACCAATGTGACCGAGCGTCCATACAGGGTTCGCCTAACACTCAGAAATAAGAAAACAATAAACGATAGCAGTTTGAACACTTCTCCACTTTATTATATATCCCCTCAGATCACTACTTCTCGGAGACAAAAAACCTGCGACCCACTAGTACCAAGTGCGCATGACCAACGCCTATCTACGGCAAGCCGCGAGGGGAAAAATACATTTCATACACATATACAACGAGCGCCAGTACATCCAGAATTATTGCATCATAACAGGATCCAACAAAGTCTGTTACATTAGTAACACATAACCTTATAATATGCTAAAATCTAGGCTACTCCAAACACACTAGCAAAATAGCAACATGCTAAAATCTACACACAGAACCTGTACGCAACCTTATAGTAAAATGCTACAAACTAATCTCAACACGTAACCTCATAGCAATGTGCTAAAATCTACTTTGAACATGTTAGCAACCTCGAAGCCACATTTTAAAATCTAAATTGAACATATTTAGCAACAGGTAGCCTACTATTTTGTTCTACTCTTGAACTAGGTTTCTTCACTGGTAATTAGAGCTGGTCAAAAACTGCAGTTACATTTTTCATTCTTGTCATGTCCGTGATCGCAGGAGGTCTCAGAAACAGCATCGGGCTGGATAATCTTTCAAAACCGTGCTCACTTACTGCCAGACGAGAGGGTAACGAGGCCCAAAACAGTGGCAGAGAGACAAATTGGACAAACAGCTGGGCTTCAAGAGAGCAGGATGTTTGTGTGGAGGACAGGACAGCTGGGGAGGCGCACATGAAATTGGCAGCAGGAATGTCATGAGTGATCATTTCTTTTTTCATGCTATAACCTCCTGAATTCACATATGAAACATACAACAAATAAAAACCCCAACATTTCTTTATAAATAGCCATTTTATACACATACTGTATAACCTAACAAGTAATTTCAGATGATTTTTGCACATTTCTATACTTTCAAATAAGTAAGTTATGTTGAATTATTTCAAAGCACTGTGGCACCACTACCATGCAGAATGTAAAGTTCTGTGGCTCATCAAGGACGTCTAGTGAACATTTTGACAGGAGGATGAAAATCAGCTGAATGTGGGACCTTAAAACAGCTTCCAAAGACCTGGATGAGACCTCTCCAACCTCCAAATTCATCTTGAGCTATAAGCCAATGGCTCTAAGAGGCTGGATTGAGAGGTTGTGTACCAGTAAAGAAATTGGTTTATTAGTTCTCTCAACTGCAAAAAGACAACCTTGCGTTTGCCAAAGAAGATAAAGACTGGAGTATGAAAGATTAAAGCCGTGTTCTGCAGTCTGACAAAGTAAAAATTTAACAACCTAAAAATGGATGGTGTCAGGAGACGACTGGAGTGTTTTAATGCCAAATGCATACGTGATGCCATTAACCACGACAGGGGAAACAATGTTATTGGGGATGCATGTCTGCAGGATGTGTTGGATGAATCTACAAAGTTGCTGGCCAATGGACCAATACCTGGGAATCCTGCTGAACACAATGTAGCCAATTATGGAGGATCTTTTTGGAGATCAAATGTGTATTTTCCAACATGATAACAATCCCACGCACAGCGCAAATGCAACAAAGATGTGCACAATAAAAGTGTTCATGCTCTTCAAGTAGCCCTTCTCAGTCCCCTGACCTTAAACCCTTTGAAAAACTTTGGCAAATTATAAACCTGAATTGTGATAAGTCATGCAGGTCTTCCAATGAAGCTCAACTTTGGGGGGAACTAAAGGAGGATTGGAAAACCCATATCCCATGATATGCTGGAGATTGCCTTTCTTGCCAAATAATATTGTAGTTTTAACACCTTTTTTTAAACCAAATTTAGTATATTCTTCATTCCCAATGTAACATACTCCTCATATTTTAATTGTTTATTGAACCTGAAAGGTCATCAAAAGCAATTATTGTGCAAATATCCCCTCCGGACATCACCTTTGGCCCCCATTGTACTGTACTTCACCCCGAAATGACAAATGTTTACTCTCTCATGTTATTTCAAAACCCTCACACTGTTAATCAGGAGAAATTCTGAAGCAGAAACTGTAACAGTGTTCCCGTGAAGCACTAAACTAAAATTTGGAATTCTAAAACAGTGACTCTGTTCTGCCTTTTTTAGAAGATCCCAGAGCACGAGGGCTCATTAACCAAACTGTGAAGAAATCTTGATGTGCAAGCTACATCCATCTCATATTGGCCAGAGAGAGTCCCATGAACCAGTAAGTATGATGTTAAAAGTAGTTTATGGATGAGAGAGATGAAAACTGTTTATGTGAAGAGCACTTTGCCTCTGAGGAGTAAGAGAAATACTCATGTGAGAAGCACAAGAACATGTTTTTCCCTTCTTTTCCTTTCTAAAAATTATCTTTCTAACCTTCATGGAAAACTAGCCAGAATAATTTCATCAATTTGCATCTATAATGGAGGAAAGCAGCTTTGATCTTAAAGTGAGCAAGTTACGAGGTGCTCAGGGTTATTGTTGCTTGGCTGATGAAGTGTGAGTATAAACCTAATATTAAAGAGGGCATGTGACCTTGGATCACAAAACCAGTCACAAGTCGCACGGGTATATTTGTGGCAGTAGCCAACAATACATTGTATGGGTCAAAATTATCGATTTTTCTTTTTTGCCAAAAATCATTAGGATATTAATTAAAGATCATGTTCCATTTAGATATTTAGTAAATTTCCTACCATAAATAAATAAAACATTTATTTTTGTGAGTGAATGCAGCACAATCGCGAACATAAATGGACAATTTTAAACTTCCCTATCCTAACAAACCATACATCAATGGAAAGCTTATTTATTCAGCTTTCATGTGATCTATAAATTTCAAAAAAATTACCCTTGTGACTGCTTTTGATATGTTTTCATGCTTAAAAGTTCAAGTAACATATTTTACATTGTTGCAGCACCTCTTTTCCCATTTTCAACACACTACTTGAGAAGCTTGACTACTGAGACTCAGCTGTGTGAATATAGTAACCTGTTAAATGGGCCTAAATGGACATGGCAAATGTGTTAAACAGATAACAGATGTAAAATAGACACATGTGTCTTTTCATTTAAAGACTTTTATTTTATAATCATTAAAGGGGTCATATAATGGTACATGCACTTTTACAATGTGATTGTACTGAAATGTGTGTTGGCAGTGCCTGTACACAACCATCATATAATGATAAAAATCCATCCAGTGTATTTGTTTTAATCTCCTTATATGTTTTCCCCTGCCTCAAATTGAGCTGTTCGTTTTTGTGACGTCAATAAAACGGACGCCCCTCCCAAGATTTTTGATTGACAGCAGCGTTTCAACACAGACCCGCCCTGAGCGAGCTGTTATCATAGTCCGTCATTGTTGATCATAGACAGTAAAAGAAATGGACACAGCGACCCCATTGATTTCAACGGAGAAGACTGAAGCCCAGTTATTGGACTTTCTGTCTGATGTCTGAGCGACTGCGCAGGCTCAAACTGAGTTTGACGACAGTCTGACATTAGTAAATATTCTTGTAGCTGTGCCAAGACAAATCTGAATCACCTAATTCCTCAAAAATGTTGTTGAAATATTTTGTCCCGTTGCTTTTATGGAATCTATATCTATGGGCTTCTCCCTTGACTTTATGCCTCCATGTCCCCCCGATTGCCTCATAGACAGTAAAAGATTACCTGCGAGCTTCTCCTCCTGTCTATGCGGTAATGTCTCTATTGTGCGACAGAAAGTCCCGTGGTTATGACGCAATCATTAGCCTATTTTTACAAAAAATGGCTTCAATGGGGCCGTAACGTAAGATACAAAGTAATGGAGCCTTTTATACATTGTAGTGTTTCTTTAGAAATAAATAATGGACAAATGAAGTCTTTGGACGCCTCAGATGTAAAGTTATTCGCTGTCAAAGTGATGCCAAAATGAATGGGAGTCAATGGGATGCTAACAGCAGGTGAAGTTCTGCTACAATGGCGGCTCCCGTGAGGCTTCAACTTCCGGCTGATGGATTACCCCCTTGTTGTTGATACGCTGGAGCAGAATGGCGTCTAAGCAATTGTGGTGTTCTGTTCTTGGGTGTAATAACGAACATAGCAGTCATTTTGATGTTCCTAAATCCGAACCGCTGAAGACGCAGTGGCTGAGTTTTGTTTTCGAAGGGAATATTCCCCACGAGCAACGTCAATGCTTTCATGTTTGCGTGAATCATTTGTCACCAGACTGCTTATAAACGAGGGTCAGTATAAAGCTGGTTTTTGCTAAGAAGCTGCTCCTGAAAAAAGAATCGGTGGCAACTATTTATGTTCCCTCTCCACCTCCTGAAGAAGTAAGTGTAAAGTTTTATTAACCTTTATATTAATCTTTGCAAATCGTGAAAAAAAGTTTTTCATGACCATTAGTTGTAGCATCAATCTGTCAATAAACTAACGTATACATCAGTAAACACACAGCGTTCGTATCTCACTACTCTACCCTGCCAGTGCATACAAAAATAGATCAAAGTAACATAACGTTAACCAACCATCCAAAAATGTCCTGTTCGAGCCTTAATTGTCGAACTTCTTTGCGCCGTCATCTTGTTCCAGTCCGACTCCGGTTCAAACTGATACGATTGCACAGATGTGAGAGCACAGATCAGACTCCCGCTGCCATTCTTTCTCCAAAATAATACCTCAACTGTTGTCAAGGCAACACTCCACGTGTGTTGTTTCAAAACCATAGACTGTAAACAAATATGGACGTAGTGTCCGTGACGTCACCCGTAGGTTTCTGAAGAGCGTTTTTGAAGCCTAAAGTGGGCGGGGCCGGCCGTCGCCATCCGCCATTCGTCACTATCGGATAACAGAAAATGGGCAAAAAGGCAGGACGTGGGTGGAGCTACTGGCCTCGCGTTAAAGTGGCAGCTGATTGAAGAATTAAAGCCAATAGTTTAGTTCATGTTTTTGCCCTTCGAAATATTATAATAGTTAAAAGACGTAACTAAAAGTGAGACTGTGTATCGTGATGTATTATTATTCTGCTATAAAAATGAAATTTAAAAAAAAAATAGAAAAAATTGTCATGCAGTAACTTACAATATTGCTCTGAGCTTGTGCGTGTGACAGTGATTCATGCGCATACATGTCAGTAAGCATGGCATCGCACGTCAAGTTCGTAAAGAGCTTTATTCAGTCCATTTTAAAATCTGATTTTGGCCGCCTCTCAATTTCTCGAAAATGGGTTAAACCAAAGATATTACCTCAGAAGTTCAAGTAAGTGCACTAGAAATCCGCGTTTATTCAAGGGTGTGCATCTAACTTAACGTTACTGCATGGACGGAGAGAAAGCAGAAAGCACTGACACCTGCAGGATTTCATCTGACGGTACTTTTTATTTAACACTAAAAAGTTAAATAAGCATTTCTGTTCCGTGAGAGCAACAGTACCGCATAACGAGTGTGGTCTCTATATCTATAGACTTTTTTAGCAAGGAAATTGTCAGACATCCACAACCGTTAGTGCATGCGAGGAAAACAACTGGAAATACAGCGCTGGTTGTTCTCTCCCATTCTCTCCATACTCGACAACAACGGAATCCAACAGCATGGGCGAGGGTATAATGCGTGTATTAAATTGTATGAAATAATCCAGAAAAAAGCACAAACACGGCAGAGATGGTAAGTACAGAAGTTGCTGGAATTAGCTGAGAGTGACGTTAACAGACAGCAGACAAACGTCTGCAATCCACCTGTCACTCAAGTGGCCATGCCCTTAATTATGCAGGCTTAATATTATTTAAACGGATGAGTTGTAAAAAAATTCACCCCCCTCACAGTTGTCATGAAGGGCAAAATAAGCTATAAAGACCAAAACCACTTTTTTCTCCAGGCTGTAAACATGTTTTTTTCTGCTGTAAAGTTGGGCATTTTAACATGGGGGAGATGCAGATTTGACTCACTTCTGCTGCCTGCCTCAAGCGGTCAGTAGATGAATTGCAGTTTAATTCACTTCCGTGTTGGTTTCAAGAGAGAGACAGGGAGGTTGCCGCTTGATCAAAACGCCAGCAGAACAGAGGGGCGGAGTGAGCGAAGCTCATTATTATTTAAAGGCTAATGCACTGAAACGGCGTGCTGAAAACAGAGCTGTTTTTGACCAGGTAAAATTAGTGTTTTCTTAAAATACTAATGAGAATTTTTAATAAAAGTATATTACAAAGTTTTCATTTAGACCCTAAACATTCATATTTACTTGTACAAAAATGGCATTAAATGACCCCTTTAATACAACACAAGTATTCACTCATGCAGAACTTATTCACTTAAATGTATTGTAGTGTATTGCATACACAACTCTCCATCTATGGTGTTTCTGAATGCTAATGAGTCCTAAAGTTTGTTTGAAATATTTGCACACTTTTGATTGGGTAAACATCATCCTATTATGACACATCATTCATCTTTATACCGCCTAACTTTTGCTGATGTATCAGGCTTTCAGAAACTGTTTAACATAATGATGTTATTTATGTTAAGAATTCAGTTTAGATTCATTCCATATAAATCTTGCAGGAAATAAGCATTTTTATTGTACAGCTGATGCCTTAAGTTTTAGGACTGTTCATTTTTTCTTTTGAAAGACGTTGGCCTTGATGTAACTTTTTTTTTGCTTCTCTATCTGTCATTCAAACCTATGTAACCTTTTACCACAAAGCACTCAGAATTATTGGAGAAATGAAGAGCCATGGACCTTTCAAGCCCTTGAGTGCTATAGATGATCTTTACATTAAAAAAGGGACTTGAAAGAGCTCATGTATTTCAATACCATAGAGAGGAAGAAAGACAGAATTGCAGAAGAGATAAAGAGGTCAATTCTCGCCTAAGGTATGACAAATGGGAGCTGTTTTAAAGTTTGATATGTTCTTATATAACAATCGCTCTTTAAGGGACCCCATATGGAATTTTAAAGCACCGTTGTCCTACCTGCAATGGATTCCCAAAGAAAAACAACACTCATTCCTAGAACTGTATGAATTTATAGAGAATGTAAGAGTAGAGTTCAGTAGAGTCATGTGCCATCCTGATGTTACATAATATTTGAAACAAATGAAAGATGTTCCCAAATTGAGAAACTCTTAATTATGAACATGTGGGTCCATAACCAAAGAAATTTTTTGTTTTCATTCTGTTTTTTTTTTTTATACTGACTCAGTTCGAAGGATTCTCTGTGATCTATGAATAGATCACCTCAGTACGGTGGCCAGTAGTGCACAACACAACGACATTTAAAAAGCAAACTTAAGTTCACAACACAACGGAATTAAGCCACAACACAACGAAATGAATCCACAACACAATGGAAAAGCCACAACACAACGGAAAATCTACAACACAACGGAAATGCTCCCGACCACTAGAGGGCTCTCGGGCGCGATAAAGTTAGTTTTTCTTGCCATTGTTCAATAGAGTCAGCAGTCTATAAAATATATCAACATCACGATTAGTTTTAACAGTATGTATAGCTAACCATCACTCAAAATCACCTACGTGCATTATAGCTGCATATTTATATTTTTTATATTTATAGAACGCTTTGACGCGCTACCACAGCGCATGATCCCTAAGGGAACGTCTGTCAATTCCTCCAAGTTGTTAAAACATATCATTTGTATTAATTAAAATTACCAATACCCTTCATGTATTTACAGTAAACAATTATTTTTTAGGAGATTTTGGTAAAAGTTTTTCTTTTTCTTTTATCATGTTTCAACGGTTGTAGTTCCTATTAACCAGACTGACTTACAACAGGTGAAATTGTGCCAATAGCGCCCTGTATGCACAGTACAATATTTATATATATATAAAAACATTAGGCCTGCTGTAAATAAAAAATAAAAAATTTAAATGTCACAAAGCGTGTGGTTCCTATTGTGGCCAGACTATCTTATTACAGATGGAATTGTGCCATTACTTTCCTGTAATTCTGCAATTCGCCAAATGTTTTTTATATTTATTTATCAAATAATATTATAATAAATTATACGTTTTAACCACTTGGTGGAATTGGCAAACGTTCCCTTAGGGATGCGCTGTGGTAGCGCGTCCAATCATTCTCGTGTATAAATACGCAGATATAATTCATGTAGGTTATTTTGAAGTAATATTTGATATTGATATACAATGGTTACACTTAAAACTAACCGTGGTGTTGATTTAGACTGCTGACTGACTCTATTGAACAATGGCAAGGAAAACTAACTTTATCGCGCCCGAGAGCCCTCTAGTGGTCTGGACCATTTCCGTTGTGTTGCGGCTTTATTTCGTTGTGTTGTAGATTTTCCGTTGTGTTGTAGATTTTCCGTTGTGTTGTGGCTCATTTTCCGTTGTGTTGTGGCTTAAATCCGTTGTGTTGTGAACTTATGTTTGCTTTTTAAATGTCGTTGTGTTGTGCACTACTGGGCCACCGTACCTCAGGCATCCCAAAACCAAAAAAAACATTACTCTGAATGTGATGAAACCAGTTTTAGTCTCTTTTTCCATTACCCTTTTTTCTTTAAAGGAGGTGCTGTATGTCATTTGAAATTTAATATGCATAATATGTTTGCAGATATTTAGGAAACATGCCAAGTTCACATACTTTTTTCTCCGAAAAGCAATGCTACAGCCAGTTATTCTACTTTGAAATGTGAGTTCCGTGTCGGAATGTCTGTTTTTGTTTTGGTCTGTGTGACTCCGCCCACTGCCAATTTACCCAAAAGTATTTCAACACCATGAGTTGCCAGTTACCAGAAAACGTCTCGGGTTATGACTATAACCCTTGTTCCCTGAGAAGGGAACGAGACACTGCGTCGTTGAAAACGACTCTTTGGGGACGCTCCCTAAGCGTGCGCCTCTGAAGTATGAATGAAACTATTCCAATCCTGATTGGTGTTGCGTCATGACGTAACATGTGACGGCATAACCGGATGTATAAAAGCCACGCCGGCACAACACACATTAGCCTAGCGATGAAGCAAGACGCTCTCAGGCCTTGAGGGGCGTGGCAGGACGACGCAGTGTCTCGTTCCCTTCTCAGGGAACAAGGGTTATAGTCATAACCCGAGACGTTCCCTTTCGAGGGAACTCGCACTGCGTCGTTGAAAATGACTCTTTGGGGAACGAATGCCCACTAGGCCACGCACCGAATAGGCCTGTCCCGGAGTGAAACTGTCTAGGCACTCAGCAAGGACTGAGCACGTGTGCGCTAGGCGTACTAGGAAGGTGGAGACTGTAGAACCTAATAAAAGTATGTGGAGTAGCCCAACCGGCTGCCTCACAGATCTCCTGTAGAGGAACTCCCAAAAGAAGGGCCCTAGAAGAAGCCATGCTTCTAGTTGAGTGAGCCCTCACGGCTAAAGGTGAAGGCAATTCGCGCACCTTGTAAGCCTCAGTAATAGCCTGAACAATCCAATTACTAATAGTTTGCTTGGATGCCGGGAGCCCCTTCTTAGGTGACCCAAAACATACTAATAATTGGTCCGACCTTCTCCAAGAAGAGGACCTCTCAAGGTACACGCTTAAAACTCTGACGGGGCAGAGCAAATTAAGCTTCTCTTCTTCTGCCGACACATGAGGTGGAGGATGGAATGCCTGAAGAACTGAGACCGAGCCGTATTCGATACTTTAGGCACGTAGCCCGGATTTGGGTGCAAAAAAGCTTTACTCTGCCAGGGGCAAACTCCAAGCAAGCTGGTGTACCAGGCCTTGAAGATCTTGACCCTCTGAAGTGAGGTAATAGCTAAGAGAAAAAACGTTTTCAGCGTTAAGTTCTCAGGCGAAGCCGACTGTAAAGGTTCGAAGGGGGCCAGGGACAACCCTTCCAGAACTATTGCCAGGTCCCAGGCAGGAACCCTGGACCTGGTTGCCGGTCTCATCCTCCAAGTACCATGGAGAAAACGAATGACCAACTGGTGCCTCCCCAAAGGCCCATCACTTAAAGGTGAGTGGAAAGCCGCAATGGCAGCCACGTACACCTTAAGCGTGGAAGAAGAGAGACCCGCAGAGAAACGATCTTGAAGGAACTCCAGAACTGAAGCCACCGGGCAGTTAACTGGGTCCAACTCATGTTCTCTACACCAAGTGAAAAACACATTCCACTTGAGGCCATATAATCTCCTAGTAGATGGAGCCCTAGAGCTAAGTATGGTTTCAACTACTCCAGCTGATAGACCAGCATTTAGGTACTGAACCCCCTCAGAGGCCAGACCCACAGCTTCCACAGCTCTGGGTGAGGGTGGAAGATTGTGCCCTCCGCCTGGGACAACAGATCCCTCCTCAGAGGAATCGGCCATGGCGGAGCTATCAGGAGTGATAATATGTCTGAAAACCATACTCGGGTCGGCCACCTCGGGGCAACCAGAAGTAGACTGATGCCCTCTTGACGGACCCTCTCCAGGACTCCCGGGAGCAGAGCGATCGGGGGAAATGCGTACAGGCGAAGCCTCGGCCAGGCCTGTACCATGGCATCCAACCCCAGTGGGGCTGGATGTGTGAGGGAGAACCAAAGTGGACAGTGGGACATCTCTCGAGACGCAAACAGATCCACTTCCAATGGTCCAAACCTCTCCTCAATTCCCCGGGCCTCAGCCCCTGCCTCGACAGGATGTCTGCTCCCTGATTCTGAACCCCCGGAATATACATTGCTCTGATAGAGAGTATTCTCCCCTGGGACCAAAGAATAATCTGATGCGCCAGTCTGCACAGAGGGCGCGATCTGAGTCCCCCTTGTCGGTTCAGATAAGCTACCACAGACGTATTGTCTGATCGTACTAAGACATGGTAACCTTTGATGTCTGGGAGGAAGCTCCTCAAAGCCCTGAACACAGCCAACATCTCTAGGCAGTTTATATGCCAAGAATGATGATGGTCCTGCCACAGACCCCTGGCAAAGCGGCCGTCCATGACCGCCCCCCAGCCAGTGAGGGAGGCGTCTGTCGAAACGGTTTTCCGGCGACATGACGCTCCCAGCACTGGCCTTTGGGATAGGAACCAAGGTTTCTTCCAAATTACCAGAGAACGAAGGCATCTGCGCGTAACTCTGATTATACGGAACAGATTCCCCTTGAGGGAAAAACCCCTGGCTCTCAGCCACCACTGAAGGGGGCCTCATGTGTAGAAGGCCCAAATGTATAATGTTGGATGCCGCTATCATGAGGCCCAGCAGTCTTTGAAACTGCTTTACAGTGATGGCCTGGCCTAGCTTTATCCCGGACACCATGGCCAGGATGGATTCGATACGAGCGGGAGACATACGTGCCTGCGTTGTAACCGAATTCCATTTCATGCCCAGAAGAGCAGTCTTCTGAGCTGGTTCCAACACATTTTTCTTAGTGTTGAGTCTCAACCCCCGATTCTAATTTTGGCCAAGGACGACATCTCAATGCCGAACTGCCATTCCTCGAGACTGGGCCAATAAGAGCCAGTCGTCGAAGTAATTCAGTATACGGATGCCCTGAAGCCTCATTGGAGCCAGAGTCGCATCCATAAACCTACACATGAACATGCGGGGAGAGAGTGCTAGGCTGAACGGAAGAACCCGATCTAAGAGAACCAGCCTCTCGAGACTGGCCTCTGGTGGTTTCCGAGCACCCTTCTCGACTGCCTGAAGCGGAAGACCGGCAGGCTGTAGTCGATACGGTTTTTGTAACCCTAACTGATGCTCGTTTTTTATTTTTCGAGGAAAAACGACGCAGAGTGCGTTCGCTGGAAAATGATGCGGCCCGAAGCGTCATAGACGGCGGGCAATACACATCGTTTCCGGGCCCCGCTGCAAGAACCACATCCGATCCAGCCTCTCGAGACTGGTCTCTGGTGGTTTCCGAGCACCCTTCTCGACTGCCTGAAGCGGAAAACCGGCAGGCTGTAGTCGATACGGTTTTCGTGACCATAACTGATGCTCGTTTTTTTATTTTTCGAGGACAGACGACGCAGAGTGCGTTCCCTGGAAAATGATGCGGCCCGAAGCGTCATAGACAGCGGGCAATACACATCATTTCCGGGCCCCGCTGCAAGAACAACATCGGTTGCCCTGCAACTGAGTGGACAGCCCCAACATTTAGATCTACCATGCCAAACCAGTCCTCGGATCTGATTTGGTTTCCGATAATGGAAATTGTAAGCATTTTGAACCTGGATCTCCTCAAAGAACAAGTCAAAAGCCTTAGATCTAAAATTGGCCTCAGTCCAACATCCTCTTTTGGAACTAAAAAGTACCGGCTGTAACACCTGGACTTTCTATCTGGTAGGGGAACACTCTCTATGGCCCCTTAAACTCCAGTAGAGTCTGTACCTCTTGTTCCATAACCCGAGCCTGTTCTGGAACCCCTGTGGTCGGCACGACCCCAACAAAGCTGGGAGGTCGGTAACCGAACTGCAGTCCGTACCCATATTTAAAAATATTCAGGACCCATATAGATAATTGGAAGGCGTTGCCATTCTACAAAATCTACTAAGGGAACCAGCCCCTTGGGACCGGCCTCGGGTGTTTCTCGAGCACTATTCTCGACTTCCTGAAGCAGATGACCGGCAGGAAAAAGTCTAGAAAATTTTTGTGACCATAGTCAGAGCCCGGTTGCAAGCTCTTGGGGTGAACGTGGCGTGTGCGTTCGCTGGAAATCGATGTAGCCCGAAACGTTCAAAAACGGCGGGACACATATATAGTTATATATATATATATATATATATGTATTTATTTATTTTTATATATATATATTTTTATTTTATTTACTTATTCATAAACCTGTCGACGATTGAAGTTACAGCGTCGGAGAACAGGCCAGAAGGTGATAGCGGAGCGTTCAGCAGAAAATATTTGTCTTCCCTTTTTTTATACCAGACAAATTAAGCCACTGATGTCTCTCAACCATCATAACTGCTACAATAAGCTATGGTACGTTTAGTGCCATGGTACGCCTGTAAAATCGTCTTTAGAGTACAGGAACGTACCAGCCTGACCAACCGCCATATAAGCCCAGCCAACCAGTGCAGTGGTGTCCCTGCACGATTGTTGGGCAGCGCCTTTAAGCGAAGATGCCACATCAGGAGAAAGATAGCTCACTAAAGCTTCCTCCATTTACAGCTTCTTGTCATAACCCGCCCATCTCACACCCACCACATTCAAATAATCATTTAATGAATGTGATTAGATATGAAAAAGAGTGGGGTTTTTCCCAGGAGAGTTTCTATCTCTTTATTTGTATATATATTTATTTTTATATATATATATATATATATTAAGATTTGGGGAAAACAGTTAGCCCGGCGCTGAGGTTGTGACCTGTGCTGCAGGAAACGCTCATCATGCTTTTCACTTGCGTTCCTTGCTCATCATGTGGCCAGCTGATGTTAAGTCTGGCCACAGCACGAGTCACAACCTCTACCAGCTCCTCATAGCTTTGCCGTGAACTGGCGCGCCCAAATCACGGTCATCCGCATCAATACTGAGCACATCCACTTCCTCGGAAGCAGAGAGCTCAAGCATTGGGACCCGATCGTGGGCAGGAGAAGCCGCGATGCGGGCTCCTGTACCACTCTCAGGGGCTACGGGATCCTTAGACGAAGAATGAGAAAGTGCCACAGCAGTCTCATTCTCATCTGCAAGATCCCGCTGCGAACCCCGCGATCTCAATCGCCGCGCCGCCTCAACGGACGCGGGACCAGAACCGTGGGGAACGCGAGCCTGACCGTGCTCATTAAAGCACGCCAGCCGAGAGCGCAGCACTCTAATAGGAAGTGCTTCACAGTCTGCACAAACAGCTCCCTCAAGAGCTGCTTGTGCATGCTGCGCTCCCAAACAATTCATACACAAAGCATGTGTGTCCCCACCCGTAATAAAACGAGGGCAAGGATGCACACATCTTTTAAATTGTTCGCTGGCCATTCTGATCAACTGATTGACAAACAACACCAAATAAGACAGACAGTTTCAACACAGAGCGCTTGCTGAAGAGCGAAAGCTAATGTGTGTTGTGCCGGCGTGGCTTTTATACATCCGGTTATGCCGTCACATGTTACGTCATGACGCAACACCAATCAGGATTGGAATAGTTTCATTCATACTTCAGAGGCGCACGCTTAGGGAGCGTCCCCAAAGAGTCGTTTTCAACGACGCAGTGCGAGTTCCCTCGAAAGGGAACACAGTTTCAGCCATGGAAGCCATCAAACAAACTGGGCCAGAGATCGCAGATTCTACCCAACCTAAAAAGCCTCGGCATCCATCTAAATGTCTCTATGAACGGGAACATATTAAAACGTGGATTAATCAAATCACCAATTTACTTATCAGGTTTATAATTTCCCAAAGTTTTTCAAAGGGTTTAAGGTCAGGGGACTGAGAAGGGCTACTTGAAGACCTCAAAATGCTGAGCATGAACACATTTATTGTGCACATTTTTGTTGCATTTGAGGAGTGTTTGAGATTGTTATCATGTTGGAAAATACACATTTGATCTCCAAACAGATCCTCCATAATTGGCTACATTGTGTTCAGCAGGATTCCCAAGTATTGGTCCCTTGGCCAGCAACTATGTAGATTGTAGAAACAGAGGGGCGTTTTTCGACCGTGTTTCAGTACCTGATTTGCCCAAGTCACTGTGAGGGTATAGGGTTTAGGGGTGGGGTGGGGTGAAGGACAGTATTAATTACGAAATGGAATTGGAGCCACCTCCAAACCAGTGCCATTGGTTGAGTCAGTGTTGCTATGCTGAACTGGTTGGAATTCTAAAAAAAAAAAAAAAAGTAACATGACAGTGACAAGATGGCAGATGTATTACTTTGGATTTCATTCCTACTACACACATTCATACTATATACAGTAAAGCTTGTTTCCGCCACTATATACAAAAATTAAAAAGGTAATTTTGACTTTTTATCTCACAATTCAGACTTTTTTTCATGCAACTGCAAGTTTACATCTTGCAATTCTGCAAAATAAAGTCACAATTCTAAGAAATAGTCACTTTTCTGAGACATAAACTTGCAGTTGCAAGAAAATGTTGGAAATGTCAGCTAGCAGACTTTTTTTCTAATAAATGGACTTTATAACTCGCAATAGTTTATTCTTGCAATTATCACTTTTTATCTTAACTGTGACTTTATATCTCAGATTTGTGCATTTATGTCTCACAATTTGGAAATTAGCTGCAACTATATCTCGCAATTCTGAGAAAAAAATGTCTGAATTGTCATAAAAACCTTTTATTTATTTTTTTTACTCCCTGGCGGAAACAAGCTTTCATAATATAGCCAGTGGTGTAGTGCAGGGTATACGCAGGTATACGGCGTATACCCACTTCTTTTTCAGTCGGCATTGCGTATACCCACTTCTAAATCCCCTTTGATGCGCATAATTTAGTTGCTAATCCAATCTCGTGAATAAAAAACACCCAGTCAGGGTCGTAACCCTAAATATTAACTCTAATTTGTTGCTGCAATGATTCTCCCATCGCGATGATAACTGACCTTCTCATCTGATCTGCTTCAGCACTCAAACACCCGCTCGTCAAAATGAGACCAATCAAAGCATGCAGGATTTTTGTTGACAGAAGCGCGAGCCGAGCGCGAATCCCAACGCGACGCTTCACTTCAGTTAACGATCATACAGTGCGAGATAAGATACAAGTAGCTAAAATATACGGCTGTTTTTCGATAGAAGTTTTAAATGACCGACAGAAATAATCAGTTTTATCAAAGACAGTGGAAATTATAAGCTCAATTTAACAACACAAGCACCCTATTAAATATATTGCCATTATTATTGTTTATTGTATAATATACACTCACCTAAAGGATTATTAGGAACACCTGTTCAATTTCTCATTAATGCAATTATCTAATCAACCATTCACATGGCAGTTGCTTCAATGCATTTAGGGGTGTGGTCCTGGTCAAGACAATCTCCTGAACTCCAAACTGAATGTCAGAATGGGAAAGAAATGTGATCTAAGCAATTTTGAGCGTGGCATGGTTGTTGGTGCCAGACGGGCCGGTCTGAGTATTTCACAATCTGCTCAGTTACTGGGATTTTCATGCACAACCATTTCTAGGGTTTACAAAGAATGGTGTGAAAAGGGAAAAACATCCCGTATGCGGCAGTCCTGTGGGCGAAAATGCCTTGTTGATGCTAGAGGTCAGAGGAGAATGGGCTGACTGATTCAAGCTGATAGAAGAGCAACTTTGACTGAAATAACCACTTGTTACAACCGAGGTATGCAGCAAAGCATTTGTGAATCCACAACACGCACAACCTTGAGGCGGATGGGCTACAACAGCAGAAGACCCCACCGGGTACCACTCATCTCCACTACAAATAGGAAAAAGAGGCTACAATTTGCAAGAGCTCACCAAAATTGGACAGTTGAAGACTGGAAAAATGTTGCCTGGTCTGATGAGTCTCGATTTCTGTTGAGACATTCAGATGGTAGAGTCAAAATTTGGCGTAAACAGAATGAGAACATGGATCCATCATGCCTTGTTACCACTGTGCAGGCTGGTGGTGGTGGTGTAATGGTGTGGGGGATGTTTTCTTGGCACACTTTAGGCCCCTTAGTGCCAATTGGGCATCGTTTAAATGCCACGACCTACCTGAGCATTGTTTCTGACCATGTCCATCCCTTTATGGCCACCATGTACCCATCCTCTGATGGCTACTTCCAGCAGGATAATGCACCATGTCACAAAGCTCGAATCATTTCAAATTGGTTTCTTGAACATGACAATGAGTTCACTGTACTAAAATGGCCCCCACAGTCACCAGATCTCAACCCAATAGAGCATCTTTGGGATGTGGTGGAACGGGAGCTTTGTGCCCTGGATGTGCATCCCACAAATCTCCATCAACTGCAAGATGCTATCCTATCAATATGGGCCAACATTTCTAAAGAATGCTTTCAGCACCTTGTTGAATCAATGCCACTTAGAATTAAGGCAGTTCTGAAGGCGAAAGGGGGTCAAACACAGTATTAGTATGGTGTTCCTAATAATCCTTTAGGTGAGTGTATTTGTATAACGTTTCCTCGAATGTGTTCGACTTTTCACTGTTTGTATCACTCCACTTGTCTGTGTTTGCGCAACTTGCATCATTAAGCCAGAAGGCGGCGACAAGTGACTGTCTTTATGAGTGAGCAATTGAACCATTAATTAAATGAACAGATTAGTCCAAAAACATTGATTAATTTAGGAAAGAAAAGGTAGCTGAAACTGGAACTGATTCCCATGTTTAAGAATCTGATCAAATACTTCATGCTTTTAAAGCTAATGTTGTCCCTTTTTTGGCCATCAAAACACCTTAAAATGCTCATGTCGAGATCAGGAAAATCAAAATTTTCTCGGGGGAGCATGCCCCCCAACCCCCCTAGCAATATAATTTATGGGACCTGGATTTAGAAACCCTACGTATGGCCCTGATATGCAAGAATAGTGATTCTATATGTTCTATTGTATTCATTATATTCTATATTCTATTCAATACTAATGCAAGACTAGTCTTACATGTCACTGTTTATAACACAGAGCGTTCATCCTTTGCTGGGACGCTTAAAAAAATATTGGGGGCATAAATTAAGAGTATACCCACTTCTCCAGGCACCACTACATCACTGAATATAGCTATATAATATAATAACATATTTTAAATGGACGCGATTTACTGTAGGACGAAGCTACAGTGTTTACACTTCTTAATGAACTGAAAATACTTATAGTTGTCTCACCATATTACACTGATATAGGCAAAATATATTGTCATTAAAAAAACATACTTTTGGGGTAAAAAAAGACAGATGAGTGCTAATGTTAATTAGTGCAGTTTGCTTGTGCAAGTGTTTTCGTTTTCGCATCAGTCTTCACATTAATCAGAATCACACACCGAACTTCATAAGTGTTGATTCAAATAAATGAGTTCTTGTCTTCGCTTTGTGTTGGATCTAACTGTGCAGTGGTACAGATATCTTGCGCTTGTCTGCCTTTTACTGCACCAGGAACCATTGTGAGCATGAGGAGAATACATTTGCATGAAATTAAATAATTGGAGGACAGATCAAAACCTTACACTGCTAGCGGTTAGTGTGAGGTAATTACTTTCAAGAGGGAGGGAGGGAGGGGGACGCGGGCGGGGGATGGGGGGGCAGATGGTTATGCTTTTAATTTAAATGAGACAGATTAAGTTTCCATAACTTAAATGAAATGGCTTGGTTAGTCATCTGTGCAGAGAGAATGTATGATATATCCCATTCACAATTCACTGTAATAATTAAGTTGCTGCACTTTTTCACATGACCCTTTACTTATGGTGTATAAAGTCACGGACCACTTTCCAAGCCCAAGGATATCAATAATATTTGGGGAAAACAACCCAGACTAACTGAAATAAGGTATCTGTGGTGACATTTCTACAAAATGATAGCTAGCCTAGTTTCCTTTTTGTATTTCGGTTTAATCCAAAGCAGATGAACATGAATCGGATCATCGTACAGTATGTATCAATGAATGACACGTTTTTGTCTGTCACGGTGTGTGCATGAATGTTTGTGAAATCATGTTGCTTATTCCGATCACTGGGCACTTTTTGCACTTAAATTGCCTTATTCTTACTGTTGACCATTAAAAGCTGTCAGTGATTAAAATATTGATTTTGAAGATGTTGAAAATTATATTTTTGAGAAAGTTTGAGATCGCGAATATGAGCCAGATGCTGAATGTACTGGAAAATGAGCGCTGACAATGACAGTGATGATGTTATGAAACATGCTCAAGCTGAACCCTTCCAAGCTCCAAAAGTTAACAAAACGTCTCTGGTTACTGATGTAACCTATGTTCTCTGAATAGGGAACGAGACGCTGCGTAGCTTAAGACGCAGTGGGAACGCCCTCTGGGTGTTCCGATTGTCTGAAGCCCTTATAGAATCACGCCAATTCATTGGCTGATGGCGCGGGCGCCGCCCCGACGCTCTTGCGACGTCATATTAAATTAGCGTGTACGCGCCATCTGCTCCTCAGATTTCTCTGCCGAAAAAGGAAGCTTGTCGGCAGCGCAAGGAGCTTGGCAGCGAACGCAGCGTCTCGTTCCCTATTCAGAGAACATAGGTTACATCAGTAACCAGAGACGTTCTCTTTCATAGGTTCACTCAACGCTGCGTAGCTTAAGACGCAGTGGGAACGAAATACCAAACTCGCCAAGCTAAGCGCTGCTGTAACTAGTACAAAGACCAGATAACCCACACGACTGGTTCAAGCAGATAAAACTTGGGAACCTGGAGTCATGTCAAGATCCAAACTGTAGAATCTGACAAAAGTGTGCGGAGAGGACCAGGCTGCCGCTACACAAATGTCTTCCAGGAGGGCACCTCTAAAAAGTGCTTGGGAGGAAGCCACGCCTCTGGTGGAATGTGCCCTGATGCTAAGAGGTGAAGGCAGACCGCGCACCTCATATGCCAGTGAAATAGCCTCTGTAACCCAGTGGGAAATTCTCTGCTTTGATGCGGCAAGCCCGCGGCGGCCAGCACCAAAACATACCAAGAGCTGGTTGGATTTTCTCCAACCGCCAGAGCGATCCACGTATAACTTCAATACTCGGAGAGGGCAGAGCAAATTAAGCTTCTTGTCCTCCTCAGAGACAAAAGGAGGAGAATGGAAAGAGTGAAGGTTAATAACCTGAGACCGGAATGCTGTGGACAATACTTTGGGGACATATCCCGGTTTCGGTCTCAAAGTCACCCTGACAAGACCAGGAGCGAAGTCTATACAAGTCTTGCTAACAGAAAGAGCTTGTAAATCCCCCACCCGCTTCAAAGAAGCCAAGGCTAACAAAAGAGTAACCTTGAGAGTCAGAATCCGCTCTGGAGCTGACTCTAAGGGCTCAAAGGGAGCCTCCGTTAAGCCCTCCAGGACAACCGACAGGTCCCAAGAGGGAATTCCAGGGGAGCGTACTGGTTTCAGGCGCCTAACCCCACGCATAAATGCTGAGACTAATCTCAATTTACCTAGGGGGATCTCATCCGACTCTCTATGAGCGGCAATAGCAGCAACATACACTCTCAGAGTAGTAGCGGCCGCTCCAGAAGCAAACTTCTCCTGTGGGAATTCCAGCACTGAACCGACTGGGCAGCTGACTGGGTCTGCAGTGTGTGTCGAACACCATGACTCAAAAACCCCTCCACTTGGAGGAATATAACCTTCTCGTGGAAGGGGCTCTTGCACTCGCAATGGTCTCCTGGACGTCAGCGGGAAGACCAAAGCTCAAAGCTAGCGGCCTCTGATGGGCCATACGCATAGCTTCCAAATTTCGGGGCGAGGATGCCATATCCTGCCCTAAAGCTGGGACAGCAGATCCTCCCTGACCGGAATCTCCCAAGGGGGGAGTTCCAGAAGAGGAACCAGCTCCGAGAACCACGGCTGGGACGGCCAGAATGGGGCTATAAGTAGGAGACGGGCTCCGCTCTCCCTCACTCTGGACAGAACTGCCTGGATCAACTTGACAGGCGGGAATGCATAAAGTTTCTGCATCGGCCATGGGTGGGCGAATGCATCTATCCCCAATGGTGCTGGGGGGCTCAGGGAGAACCAAAGTGGGCATTGGGACGACTCCTGTGATGCAAAGAGGTCCACCTCTGCTTTTCCCAACACTTCCCAAATCAGGGCTACTGTTCGGCGGTTCAACATCCATTCCCCCGACCTGAGCTTCTACCTCGACAGAAAATCTGCTGCGAGGTTCAGGATCCCAGGAACATGGACTGCCCTCAGTGAAAGGAACTTGCCCTGAGACCACAGGAGAAGGTGGCGCGCATGCCTGTCTAGGGTGCGCGACCGTGAACCCCCCTGCCGGTTTACATGAGACACTACCGCCATATTGTCTGTTCTGACAATGACATGGTGTCCTTCGAGAAAGGGGAGAAAGTGAAGAACGGCCAGGGAAACAGCTCTCAGCTCCAAGCTGTTTATGTGCCAAGAGAGGGTCACTCCAGTCCAGACCCCACATGCTGGCCTGCCCTCGAAAACCCAGCCGGTCAGAGAGGCGTCCGTCGCAACCATTTGGCGATGGAAAACTGCACCCATGCCGACCCCTTTCCGAAGGAAGAGAGGGTCCCGCCAAATTGAAAGGGCGCGGAAGCAACTGCGCCACACCTTCAACAGGCGAAGAGCCGGTCCTGTGGACCGGGCACCTGAAAGTTTCATCCACCACAGAAACGGTCTCATGTGGAGCAACCCTAGGGGAAGCACAGGGGATGGTGCGGCCATGAGACCCAGAAGCCTGCGGCAAGTGCCCACAGAAACACGATGGCCGAGCGTGAAGCGAGCCAAACATGTCAAAAGACTGGAAATCCGGGCAGGAGCCAAACGGGCCTGCATCAGAACGGAATCCAGGCGCACCCCTAAGAAAACTGTGCTTTGAGTTGGGGTAAGAACACTCTTCTCTGTGTTCAACCTCAAGCCGAGAGACTGAATGTGACGAAGGACAATGTTCCTGTGGTGAGTCACTAATTCCCTGGAGTGGGCTAAAAGGAGCCAATCGTCCAGGTAGTTGAGTATACGGATGCCCTGGAGCCGCAACGGGGCCAGAGCACCATCCATACACTTTGTGAACGTTCTCGGCGCTAGAGCGAGACCAAAGGGAAGGACCCTGTCTCCAAAGGTAAACCTGAGGAACCTCCTGTGTCGCCGTACGACCTGAATATGAAAATATGCATCCTTCAGGTCTACTGTCACAAACCAGTCCCCTGCTCGAATTTGAGATATGATAGCTTTCAGCGTCACCATCTTGAATTTCCCTTTGTAAAGGGAGAAATTTAGCCGGCGCAGGTCTAGTATTGGTCGCAGACCTCCGCCCTTTTTCGGGACCAAGAAGTAACGGCTGAAGAAGCCTTGCTCGACTTCCTTCGGAGGAACCTCTTCTATTGCTCCCTTGAGGAGAAGGGACGAAATCTCCTGCTGTAGTACAGAAGCCTCTGAGGCGCTGTTGACTACAGTTGGAAAGACTCCGTTGAAGCAAGGGGGCGGGTGACAGAACTGAAGTGTGTAGCCGAGCCAAACCGTGCGGAGGATCCAAGGCGATACCCCTGGCAGACGCCTCCATTCTTGAAAGAAATGAGATAGAGGAAGTGGAGTGTTGCAATGCGGCGGACATACCTGTGTTTGAGTGATGCGCTGACTCCTGTGGGGTGGCGTGGTCCAACGTGAAGGAGAGCACTTGACGCCCTGACACGTAGTGGGAGATACCACTGCCTGTTTGATCAAGATCATAGGGTCTGCCTGCTCCTGAGGAAAACCGAAAGTGTCTCCGAGGATGCGAGCGGCAGGTATCAAACGCGTCGGAGGCAAGGGGAGAAAGCTGAACGCGTCTCCGTCCTCCTACGCCAGACGGTTTGAACGAGGTCGAGTAGTAACTGCACTTCGAAACACGCTGGGTGGCGAAAGTGACAGGTTTAGAAAAGGAGAGCAAGTGAGAGGTGGGCAGAAACGCTTTTGCGGTCTGTCCCAACCTCGTAAATCGGGGGAAGCTCTCTTTTTTTTGACCTGCGGGTCAGGAACGATTCGAGGAGGCTGGAGCGAAGGGTTTGTTAGACCGCTTCAGCTCCAGACGCTTACGAGGTTGCTGGCGGGGAAACGGGCGACCGCGGGCTCCCCAAACCGTAGCAGGTGGGGGATGAACCGAGTCACTTCTCCTAGCAGCAAAATCCGGCCTATGAGACGAACGTTCTCTGGGTTGAGCCGAGGAGGGGTTAGAGGATTCCCTAGCCCTCCTGGGCATAAACTGCCTGAGGGCAGCTGACTGGGATTTTGCGGCCCGAAACTTGTCAACCACAGTGTTGACCGCCTCCCTAAACAGTCCGGATTGAGAAACTGGGGCGTCCAAGAGGAAAACCTTCTCTTTGTCACGGATCTCCGTGAGATTGAGCCATAGGTGGCAGTCTGCAGCAATCGCCCCCGCCATAGAACGACCTATAGCGCGTGCGGTGTGCTTGGTGGCTCTTAAGGCCAGATCCGTGGCCTTACGAAGCTCTTTGACAGCTTCTGGCGTAATTCCTGTTCCCTCGTCCATCTCCTTCAAGACGTCCGCCTGGTAGGCTTGGAGGATGGCCATAGTATGCAGGGCCATGCCTGCCTGACCAGCTGCCATGTAGGACTTTCCGATAAGGGCGGAAGTAGTCCTGCACGGTTTAGAGTGAAGGAGGGGGCGAGATTTCCACGACGGAGCAGACGACGGAGAAAGGTGAGTAGCCAACGTGTCCTCAACCGCTGGAATGGCGGAATAGCCCTGCTCCACAGAACCAACGAGGTTGGTGAAGTCAGCGGCTACCGCGTGCGTGCTCGGGAGAGGGAGGGAGAGAAAGGGCCTGGCCCGTCTGCTCGTACTCTATATCCTCGAGCTCTACATCCGAACCCCAGGTCGCGGATTCCAACAAGGCCTCGGCAGCCTCGGGAGCGCGACGGGGGGGAACGAATGACTCCTTCTCAAAAACCGCGAGCCGAGAGCGGAGGGTTTTGAGAAGCAGGTTGTCACAAAACTTGCATTTAGACAAGCCTAAAACAGCCTCGCGCGCATGCGAAAAACCCATACATTTAACACACTTACTGTGAGGGTCGTCGTTCGCAATAAAGCGAACGCATGGCGGCGGGCAACGACGAAACTCCATGGCACTTCACCGCAGTTGCTGAAGTGCAGATGAAGAATGCTGATGATAAATCCGAATCATTTTGGGCCAGAAAAACCGAGACCGAAGGGCTTAAGATGTCCACTTCGTGAAGGCAGAGAAATCTGAGGAGCAGATGGCGCGTGCACGCTAATTTAATATGACGACGCAAGAGCCTCGGGGCGGCGCCCGCGCCATCAGCCAATGCATTGGCGTGATTCTATAAGGGCTTCAGACAATCGGCACACCCAGAGGGCGTTCCCACTGCGTCTTAAGCTACGCAGCGTTGAGTGAACCTATGAAAGAGAACTGCTTTATTTTATTCTTCTGTAATTGTTGCTCTAATATCAGGAGAGTTTTATGTTGTTGCAACAGAGATTCAAAGAAAAGTCGTTTTAGAGGCAGAGCAAGTGATTTGATTTTAATAAAAGATTGTTTAGACAGCTCTTAGAAATTCACAGTAAGACCAAGAATGTGTGTATTTTGATTTCTAGTTTGTGTGGTATTAGGCATTCTGCAGAGCTCATATCCATGAATACTATAGTCAAATATCTTAATGGTGTCTTCAACATATTGTGATAAAACAGTTTTACAGACAGTGAATGTCATTAAAGCCCGACAACATCTCACATTGAAAATGTGAGTTAATTTTCCTTGTAAAGTGTGGAATAATGAACTAGTCAGAGATCTTATGTCCCAGTGAGTGATGCTTCATATTGTGTCTGTCTAATGGGCTCCTGTTGCTGTGGAAACAACATTCTTTTTATCTGGATGAATGGAGTTCCATTAATACGGGCCCTTGGTTAGTAAGTCCACCAACACCAAAAGAGAGGTTTTACAAAAATACCAATAATAACAAAAGATAGATATGAAAAAGGAATTGCAAGGTTGAATTATTTTCTGCCCCGCTAGCTAAGGCCAATGAAATATGTCAAAACAGGACTATAAAGCAAAAGCTACAAAGTGAAAAAGACAAGGACAATGAAAAAACGAGAAAAACAAGAACCTTTTGAGCCATCAACATCAAACTAAATATAAGGCACTATATCTGTAAATATTTCAGATTCACTTTGGCGTGGGAGCAAAGGTGAGTGAACGCGTGCCCGGGGGCATTCTGTGAAATGGCTTTCCTTTTGGAAATGAGAGGATAAATGAGTATTTCCCTTTCTTTTTATTATGTGTTCACTCATTTGAAATTTCGCAATCCTCTGATGATAAGGGTCAACGGCAGTAAATCAGTATCAGTCTGCGCTGTGGTCATTTAATTGTTTAATTGTATCTCAAATAGGTTAGAGCAAAAGAACGATAGCTTGTGAGCCATGCGTAGTGCATGTATTAAGAATAACTGATGAATTATTGACAAATAATCCACACCCGAGGTGGTAACCCGGTTTAAAATGTTTTGGACATATTGGACCACTCCCTTATCGATGATTACAATCGCCAGGTAGGACCCTTTGGGAGCGTCAGGAGACGGTCCTAGGAGGTGGGGTAATGTCACGGTTTGCCTGTTCATGTCTGTGTGTACTGTTTTGGTCTGATTGGCTATCAGCGTCAGCTGTGCTGACTAGCAATCAGATCAGCCACAGGTGCGGCTCGTTTATGTGTCCTATATCTAGTCTTGTGTTTGTCATGTTCATTGTCAGATCGTTGCTTGTTTGTTGCTTACGCCTTGTCTGGCTGTCTGTTCAGTGACTCTCTTTCCAGTTCCAGTCTCTCCGGATTATTTTGTCTCCAGTTCCTGAGCTTCGGACTATTTGCCCGGGTTTATTGTCGGCTCATCCTCGTTTAATTTTTTGTTCGCGGAGGATTTGGATTTCAGCACACTGCAGTCCACGCGCTGCCCAAGGACCTATCACCGACCTGCATTATCAACATTTCCCTGTCCTGTCTTGGTCTTTTGCTGTTTACAAAAATAAACCTCACCTTTCATTTGAAATTGGATCTTGTGTTTCGTGACGTAACAACGATCTGACCGTGATGGATCCAGCGAATGTTACTGAACTGAGAGACATTTTGAACAATAACAACATTCGTTTTGATCGTCAAGATGAGCAGATTACGGCAACCGGTCGAGCAGTTCAGGCCTTGGTAGCGCAGGTCTCGGAACCAACCAACCAGCTACAACATCTGAGAGCCGAGCCTGCTCACGTGCCCACTGCGCCCAACCCACCACCTGCTGTTCCACCCGCTGACCAATCCGCTCGCAGCACGGAACCTCGTCTGCCACCCCCAAATATGCCGTGCATTTTTGACGAAGTGTTCGTTGTTTTTTGCTCTGCAGCATTCATCATCCCCCACTGAAGAGTCCAAAGTAGCGTTTGTGATAAAACTGTTGTCAGGACGAGTGGCGCTATGGGAAACAGCAGTGTGGGAACAAGGACATCAGTGTCTGGCTTGATTTCAGACCTTCAGTGACGAACTCAAGAAGGTGTTTGATCGTGCCGTTTCAGGCAGAGAAGCGGCCAGAGTGTTGGCGGATTTACGGCAAGGTAACAGAACTGTTGCGGACTATTCCATCGAGTTTCGTTCGCTGGCCGCGGAGTGCAGGTGGAACAGCGAGGTGCAGTGGGACGTGTTTCTGCATGTGTTGGCCGACCGTATCCAGAATGAGATCTTCAGGTCCAGAGAGGCTTGGTTCCAGCCATGGAGGTTCTTCCCTTCATCACTTCCAGCGATACGTTTGGCCCCACATTCAATCCTGAACCCATGCAGGTGGGCAGAGCTCGCCTCTCCCGAGAGGAGAAGGAGCGGCAAAGAGGCACTCTGTCTCTATTGTGGAGCCGCGGGACACTTTGCTGTTAAGTGTCCCGTAAAAGCCAAGGCCCATCAGTAGGGAGGAGTTTACTGACGGGTGGCATTTCCCTGGAAGAATCCTCTAGAGAAGCCCCGCTCCTCCCAGTCAGACTGCAGTGGGCTGCCACACATTATCGGTGTGACGCATTAGTGGACTCTGGGGCGGAGGGGAGTTTCATGGACCAAGACCTGGCGCACAGACTCAGGATTTCGGTTATCCCACTCACTCATCCCATCTCCGTCAACGCATTGGGTGGACAACCTCTGTCATCCATCACACACTCTACCGGACCGGTGAGTCTTATCACATCAGGCAACCATGTGGAGGAGATTCGGTTCTTATTGATTGACTCTGCCTTTGCTCCTGTGGTCTTGGGTCACCCTTGGCTCTCCCTCCACAACCCTCACATATACTGGCATCAGAACACTATTATGTCTTGGAGTGAGAGCTGTCATGCGTCTTGTTTGGTGTCTGCTTGTTCTTCTGTGTCTTGTTCTGTGTTGCAGGATGAACAGGCGGACCTGTCTATCATGCCCGGGGAGTACTTCGACCTGAAGGAAGTGTTCAGTAAGTCTCGTTACTTATCCTTTGCCGCTGATGTCTTCAGCTTTCGAGAGACTGCAGGGTGCTTCTTTGTTCACAAATTTGGACCTACGTAACGCCTATCATTTGGTCCGCATCAGGGAGGGGGATGAGTGGAAAACCGCCTTTAACACCCCCAGGGGGCACTTTGAATACTTGGTCATGCCTTTTGGCCTGTCCAACTCCCCTGCGGTTTTCCAGGCACTCGTCAATGACGTGCTGAGAGACGTGGTTGACCAGTTCATTTATGTCTACCTGGATGACATTTTGATATTTTCCTCGTCTCTCCAGGAACATGTTCAGCATGTCAGACGAGTGCTTCAGAGGCTGTTAGAGAATGGGCTTTATGTCAAGGCGGAGAAATGCGTTTTTCATGCACAGTCTGTTCCCTTTTTAGGATACATCGTGTCGTCTGAGGGAGTGCGCATGGATCCCGACAAGGTTCAGGGAGTGGTTGATTGGCCAACTCCAGATTCCCGCAAGGCGCTGCAGAGGTTTCTGGGTTTTGCCAATTTCTACCGGGATTTTATTTGCAACTACAGCCAACTAGACACGCCTCTGACTGCCTTGACTTCCACCAAGATGACGTTCAGGTGGTCTAGTGCAGCTGAAGCTGCATTTACCAAACTCAAGGACTGCTTCGTTTCATCCCCCATTCTTGTCGCCCCTGATCCCTCTTGTCAGTTTGTGGTGGAGGTCGGCGCATCAGAGGTGGGGGTAGGTGCGGTTCTCTCCCAGCGCTATTACGGTCCAACGTTATTCGGTGGGGTCATTGTTCCAAGGTGGCTTGTCATCCGGGAGTCAATCGTACTATTTTTTTCTTATTAAGCAACTTTTCTGGTGGCAAACTATGGCTCGTGACACACGTCGTTTTGTATTGGCCTGCTCGATCTGTGCCAGTTGTAAGACTTCTACTCGACTTCCTGCTGGGCTCCTTAAACCGTTGTCAGTTCCTTCGAGACTCTGGTCACATTGCGCTAGATTTCGTTACGGGCCTCCCTTCCTCACAGGGTAACACAGTGGTTTTAACCGTGATGGACTGATTCTCGAAGGATGCAAGTCTGCCAGAGAGACAGCGGTTGCTGTCATAGACCACGTCTTTCGTATTCATGGCTTCCCGACGGACGTGGTCTCTGACAGTGGTCCCCAGTTTATGTTCCATCCCCAGAGCAACGGTCAGACGGAGAGGGCCAACCAAGATTTGGAACAGGGGGTTGCAATGTTTGGCGTCACAGAATCCGTCCTCTCGGAGTCAGCATATCTTATGGGTTGAGTACGTTCATAACTCATTACCAGTGTCGTCCACGGAGAGGCTCTCGTCCGGGTGGGTTTGCCCACCAAGGCCCAGGCCGATCGCCACCGGTCGAAGCCTCCCGTCTACGTCGTTGGTCAAAAAGTGTGGCTTTCATCTACTGATATTCCTCTCCGCTCCTTTTGTAGAAAACTTGCTCCCAAATTCATTGGCTCATTTACCGTTACCAAGATTCTTAGCCCAGTGACGGTTCGCCTCAAACTTCCTCCGGCGTACCGGAGAATTCATCCCGCCTTCCATGTTTCAAAGATTAAACCCATTATTCGTTCTGCTATTAATCCGCCTACCCCGGTTCCCCCACCGCCGTGAATCATAGATGGGGAGCCTGCTAATCTGTTAGTCGTATTCTGGACTCAAGGCAGAGGGGACGTGGATTCCAGTATTTGGTGGACTGGGAAGGTTACGGTCCGGAGGAGAGAAGTGGGGTTCCTGCCCGGGACATATTGGACCACTCCCTTATCGATGATTACAATCGCCAGGCAGGACACTCTGGGAGCGTCAGGAGATGCTTCTAGGGGTTGGGGTAATGTCACGGTTCGCAGGTTTGCCTGTTCATGAAGAATATCAAAACATTGCTGACTTGCAAGTGCTGTAAAGATAAACGTCTGACTGCTTTGCCTGCTTTGTTTAAATATGTTTAAAAATATCTCAATGGATTTATTGTAGTGTTCTTAGAAAACCAGGATACGATGTGAAGGGCATAACAACAGTAGCATAGTTGCTGAGTCAATGTGGTGATGCGTTTGCCTGCAGGCGTAAGTAACATCAATAATTCATTTGAACGGGGTGAAGAGTTATACATTTTGCAGTGGTTAAACTTTTAGCTTGAATAAAATATGAATGAAATTGTATTTTAGGGCTTGGCTTATAAAGGATTTTTGGAGATCTCTTGAATGCCTCTGGGAAGGGGATGCCTATCAATTACACTTATGACAAAAGGACTGGGGAATCGTTTCTGTAGCCTGTAGAACTTTACCAGGACATCATTAACAGAAATTACAGTATATAATGATTAACATGTACCAGCTGTTATGATTTTGGGGAAGCTCATGGGGGGTTAGTCTTGATAGATTGACTGACTGACTGACTGATTGATTGACTGATTGACTGATTGATTGACTGATTGACTGAAGTTTCCTAGTCCAAACTGTATATGAAAATATTTGAATATCAACAGTTTTATGAACTATCAATTTGAATGCTAATTTTAAAATAATGAATTATCTGTTAAACATTACATAATGTAAAAATATTTTAGAGTAATATTTCCCCAATCAGAGTAACAATATTTCTACATATAAAAAAGAAATCCTAGAAACAAAATATTGAATAATATTGAAAAAGATCAAATCACTGAAAAAAAATGTTCGCTAAAAACTTAAATAAGCCAAGCACACTAATAAGTCCACAAAAAGTTTAAGTCAAAAATTAACAATAAAGTAATAAGATCCACTGCACATTAAAGCATTGGATGATCTGTTTCCAATTCCATCTCATGATTCTGATATAAAGTTGAATAAAAGTGAATGTTTTTGAGTGCTGTTTTCTTTATCTGTCCACCAACTTTGTTTACTTTTTAACTATGTTGCAAGGCCTTGGTTGGGAATGAAGTGTTTCTGAAATATGAGATGTCTTCATGTAATAATTTCAGTAATTATCATAATCAAACATTTTCTCGTTCTGCTCTCTTTTTAGTGCATTGTACTTGAGATAATAGATGGATTTAATTATTCTCTGCCTAATTGTATATAATTATCAAAGTATTGAACACAAGAACTACGTGGACTTCACATGCTCTCAATGACAGCAAACCATTCAAATGAGTTCTTCCACCTTTCTCAACCACGTTTGTGTACAAGTGTGGCTGATTAAACACCCTCAAACTTCATTGTTTAACTAAAGTTCACTACATTTTATTTCTAATTAGTTCTTGCAAATTGGCATGCATTATATGAATGCAGGTCAGAGTAACTGAATTAACATATTGTTACTAGTCCCGTTTGCATCTGTGTAGTATTGTAGTATTGGGTTTTTTTTTTACACTCTATTATTACCTTTATGATCTTGTGCACGTTCATTAGTCATTCCGGACTACATCTTATTTTGTGAGCCTAAACATTTCCCAAATATATTGTAAGTTACACAAATGATATGTTTTACAAAAATAGCTGTGGGGTATAAAAACAGCCAAGGGAAATAATTCCATTGATATGTCTAAAAATACTGCAGCCACACAAAAGACTAGTCTGTCTGAAAATGGTCATTGTCACACCTTCTTTCCAAAATTGCTCTGACGCAGTAGATAATAACACATTGATTCGAATAAATTTGACGAACCAAATAAATATTACAAATGCAACTCTCTGCTTTCATTGTGCCATTAAATAGGAAGGTCTAATTAGTGCCATTGGGAACAAACCATGAGGAGAACATGTAATTTCATAGTTTAATTATGGTTTCACAGGGATTTGAATTTGCACTGTGAAGCCCATTTTAATACATATTGCACATGGGGACAATTTTGCTTGTGTGTGCGTGTGCGTGTGCGTGCGTGCGTGCGTGTGTGTGTGTGTGTGTGTGTCAATTTTCATTTTGGGTGAACTATCCCTTTAAATAGGCAAAAGACCACTAAAGATCATTTTACTTTCATCACCGTCTCCGTTTCATCACCCTGGGAATCCTCCAGGTCAGCCACTTACAGATTGTAAGTAAGGCATTGATCTGTAGAGCTTACAGCCTTATTGGTTACTTATCCATTTTATTGTGACAATGCTCTTCTGATTGGCTGTGATTTGTGATAGATATTTTTGTCTCTAGAATCCCATCTGGTTTAGACACGTTGTAAGAAACCCCTTACATCAACCACAAAGAATTAAAATTGATTAAAATACATTAAAAACACCTTAGCAATCACATAATGATGCACTACTGTGGTGGTAAGTTTCACACAGTTTCACGTATATATTTTTAGGAAAATGCATAATAATACCTTTTTCTTTTTTAAAGTTTTCATAAATGCTTTGTGTCAGACTTTAAACCATCAAGAGGTTAAAAAAATACATGAGGGCACCAGGGCAGTACGATCTGCATATTATTTTTTCTCAAGGCCAAGAATTTCCCTATAGGTGTAATGTGTGTCCATTTGACTGTTGAATTTGCTGTCCACAGGAGTCTGGGTCTCTTGCAATGGCTCATTCAGTCTCCCTCTCTTTAGTGTCTCTTTCATATTTGTCACATATGGACACACACACAAGCCCAGCGCTGACAGATGCCTGTGTTCTCCATGGGCTCATTATGACCCTGTCCACCAAAGAGTTACTTCCCATAAAAAATGCGGCATTTCATCAGGAAAGTGCTGGAAGCAAAGCCTCTGTCCAGGGCCTGCTCATAATAGGTCTCCGAGGCTCTGGTGTTGATGCTCTGAGAAAACCCAAGACCTGCATGCAGTCATGTGATGACCCCAAAATGACAAACTCTTCATTTGTATTGATTTTGACTAGGATCCGAGGTCTGTCAGGTATACTAATGTAAGTGGCAAGCCACTGCTTTGGAGTTATTTGTATGCTTTGGAGTTATTCAGCCTGAGAGAGATTCTTCCTTATGCTAATTGACTCCACAAAAACGTACAGGTTTATTCCTTTCCTGAAATGGACCCTCAACACCCCATCATCAACATTCACCTAAAAATTGTTACTGAATCAAAATCGCTTGCATGGGAATTATGTGTAATGGATTTTTGCCGCCTCCATTCTGCATGCCTCAAATAGCGCTATTTAAATGGATTCATCTTCATCTTCTGTACATCGCTGCTGAACAGAATCAGACGAGGTGAAATGCTGACATCTGTTGAAAGCAAAGTCTGTTTCCTGTGCGTTTTGATGCTTACCATTTAAGTGGGATTGATAGGGTTTAGTTCATAGAGAAGGCGTTTTCATATTGCGCTGCATGCTTTTTAATTTTTTTAATGTAAACGTGCTAGATGGACAGCTTTTACCATTCAGCATTTCGCACATGAGTACTACGCTTTTGATGCAGTGTAAAGTTAAAGTTAGCATGAAAAGGAAGTTGCGATAGTCTTTTCTTTCATATTGTTGCGCATATCCAAGTGAAACGGCTTCTCAGACAAGAAAAAATGAGAGAGAGAGCGAGGAACGTATTGGAGAATTGCTGACACTAGTGGACTGAGTTAAACACTGTGTGCGTGAAGTTGTTTTGTTTCTTTTGTTTCTTTGTTTCCAATAAACACCCGCAGTCTCCGCGAGCCGACCCTGTCCTCTTCCTTCCCTGAGTCATTAAATATCTGAACATTACTACACTGGTGCCGAAACCCGGGAAGGTATATGGAAGCCGCCGCCAGCCAACCGACTCCGCCTGCATCATCGTCCCCACTTGCGGACATAATAACATCCCTTGCGGCCCTCCACCATGAACAACATCAGGCCCTGTTGGGTATGAGGAGCGACCTGGAACGGAGTTTCGACCTCCTCGTCCAGGGCCAGCAAGAGGACCGCGAGAGGTTCCGGAGCTGGATGGATCGGGAGGTTCGGACCGGAGTCACGCCGCCACCGGCCGAGCTCCCGCTCCTGACCATGAGCAAGATGGTTCCCCAGGATGACCCGCAGGTCTTCCTGGACCTATTCGAGAAGGCAGCAGAGGCAGGTGGGTGGCTCAAAGAGCATTGGCCGGTGCGCCTCATCCCGTTGCTATCCGGAGAGGCGCAGGCGGCTGCCCAACAGCTGCCCAACAGCTGCCGGTCCAGAACCTCCTGGTCTTCAATGACCTAAAAAGGGCCATCCTCCAGAGAGTCGACCGAAGCCCAGAGCAACACCGCCAGCGGTTTCGATCGCTGGATCTGGGCGATAACGGCCGGCCCTTTGTCATGGCCCAGCAGCTCCGGGACTCCTGCTGCAAGTGGCTACTGGCCGAGGGAAGCAACGTTGAGAAGATCATCGACCATGTGGTACTGGAGCAGTTCATCGCTCGGCTCCCGAGGAAGACAGCCGAGTGGGTCCAGTGCCACCGACCGACGTCGCTGGACTCGGCCATTGACTTGGAGACGTGGTGAAGTATCCCTTAATGTCAGCTGTGATTCAATTTAGGGGACGAAAGCCTAGGATAGAGGTCGCAGTTAACCTGCACCTCAGGCATCCACTAATTTTGGGAACCAATTGGCCAGCGTTTAGTGAATTAATCAGGGGCTTATGTGTGGATGCCTCTTGTGGTCAGAAAATGCAGGATAGCGAGGCGACGGTGCGGCTGGGAGAGGCAGAACTGGGACCCTCGGGACTAGTTTCAGGGGAACTGAGCGCAATCAAGAGACAAATTATCTCGGAGCGCAATGATTTTCCCCTGGAGCAGTCTCAGGATGAGTCACTTAAACACGCTTTTGAACAGGTCCGTACCATCGACGGTCAGCCTCTCCAGACCGACCGTCCGCTCACCTATCCTTATTTTGCGATTATTAAAGATGGGTTGTATCGAGTGACACAAGACACTCAGTCAAAAGAGGTTACAATCCAATTATTGGTACCAAAAAGCCGCCGGGAAATGCTTTTCCAGACGGCTCATTCTAATCCCATGGCAGGACATTTGGGACAGATAACAACACTGAATCGTCTCATGGCCCATTTTTTTTCGGCCGGGCATTCACATCGCAAAGAATTGCGATGACGTAGTCAGGTTGCAGGCAGACTTTGCAGACGTGTTCTCGCCCCTACCCGGTCGAACTAATCTTATTCAGCACCACATTGAGACCGAGCCGGGCGTCGTGGTTCGCAGCCGGCCGTATAGGTTACCTTAACACAAAAAAAAAAGTGGTTCAATCTGAATTAGAGGCAATGCTCGAGATGGGGGTAATAGAAGAATCCCACAGTGATTGGGCGAGCCCGATAGTTTTAATGCCTAAAACCGACTGCTCTGTTCGTTTCTGTGTGGATTACCGCAAAGTTAATGCTGTGTCGAAGTTCGCAGATTGACGAACTGCTTGATCGGCTGGGCACTGCTCGCTTTTATTCGACATTGGATTTAACGAAAGGATATTGTCAGATCCCCTTATCGCCGTTATCTAAAGAAAACACAGCCTTTACCATGCCGTTCGGGTTACACCAAATCATTACACTTCCGTTCGGGTTGTTCGGGGCTCCAGCCACCTTTCAGCATCTCATGGATCGAATTCTCCGGCCCCATGCTGAGTATGCATATGGAGCATGTGCGTGCTGTCCTGAGAGCACAGAGACTGGCTGGGCTCACGGCCAACCCGAAGAAGTGTGCGGTTGGGCGTGTAGAGGTCAGTGCCCGGTTGCATAAAGCACCTCAAGTTTTTCCCTTAAGTATGATACTCAAGGGGCAATTTACCCTTACCTAAGAGAATAACTTAAGGGTGTTGCATATAATCTCTTAAACGGTTCTCTTAGGTAAGGGAAACATTTAAGTGTTTCACGACAGCGATCCTGGATTCACGTTATAAAAGTCTGTTGTTGCCATAGATACGCAAAACACTAACATGTCGGAATATCACGTGTCAGTCCAGTGACACTATCACGCAACACCGAGTTAGCTCCGAAAGTGGCGGCAATTTGTGTTGTTCACCGTCTCATGCTTTGGCATTTGTTTAGGTTTTGTGAATGCACTTCTGGCTCTGTGTCTCGAAATACAGCTGAGTATATTTCCATAGCATACCTGTTTTCTTCTGTCATGATTCCTTTTAAAACACAGAATCAGCTCGTTCTCCTGTGAATCTTTTTCTGCACGGGTCGGCCACACACTCTCCGTGCGCGCACTGACTTAACGTTGTGATAGTTTACATGCGAGTCGCGTGTAATGACAGACAGACAGCCGTCTAGTTTGATAGCGATGTCAAATATTGCGCGTCGATCAAATCGGTATTCTTGCAACAAGTTTTCATCGCTAAATTGGTCCAAAGGGTTCTCCCTATTCCCTATGATCTTCAGCTGGTTCCATAAATTCAGCCATGTCGTCTTATTTTTGTCCGCGTTACTCTTAAGGTTACGATTTCCAAACCTTAAGTTATACTTAGGGAAATTACCCTTAAGGGGTTTTATGCAACACTTAACGCTTACTTAAGTGAAAAAAACAGCATTTAAGGGAAATTGTAAGTGTTTATGACGTTTCACTTAAAAAAAAAACGTTAAGTAACACTTAAGGGTATTTTTATGCAACACCCTTAGGTTTAAGGGAAACATAAGGGCGACCTTAAGGGAAAATTACACTTAAAGGGTTAGTTCACCCAAAAATGAAAATTAAGTCATTAATTACTCACCCCCATGCTGTACCAACCCCGTAAGACCTTCGTTCGTCTTCGGAACACAAATGAAGTCATTATTTTTGTTTGTTTTTTCGCACAAAAAGTATTCTCGTTGCTTGATAAACTTATAGTTGAGCCACTGTTGTCACATGGAATATTTAAACATTTTCTTCATTGACTTTCTGGGCCGTCAGGTTTCAATCCCTTAGGCAGCCTATGGAGGAGTGATCCAGCTGTCACATTTAATCAAAAATATCTTCATTTGTGTTCCGAAGACGAACGAAGGTCTTACGGGTTGGTACAGCATGGGGGTGAGTAATTAATGACTTAATTTTCATTTTTGGGTGAACTAACCCTTTAAGGTGCTTTATGCAACCGGGCACAGGTATCTGGGCTTCCACTTGGGTCACGGGCAGGTGCGGCCGCAAATTGACAAGACTGCAGCAGTTGCAACATGCCCGAGGCCCAAGACCAAAAAGGAGGTGAGACAGTTCCTGGGGCTGGCGGGATATTAGGTTTGTGCCTAATTATTCGGACCTCGCCAGCCTGCTGACTGATCTCACTAAAAAGGAAGCACCAGCCCCGGTCCAGTGGACGGAGCAGTGTCAGCAGGCTGGCGAGGTCCGAATAATTTGTTTAAAATTTTTATTTTATATTGGTTTATTTATTATTACCATATGTAACTTGTATTTATATCGTTTAAAGATTTAAGTTAATATTGTGTCCAGTTTGGCCCTGTAAATAAAAGGGTATTATTTTTTGACTAAGTGTGAGCGGTTTCGTTTTCTTAAGTACCGTTTCAGGCACCGTTTAAGCACCGGAACAGTTTAAAAAATACAGAGTAGGTACTGGTATCGGATAAAACCCAACCGATACCCAACCCTAGTCATATATGTAGTCGAAATGTAAAAGAATGTTTGAATTTGGTGCCCTCTTGACCGAGAAAAGACAGAAAATAACTTTAGGGCGCATTTGTATGTAAGACAACAACTCCCACAATGCACCACATTGCACAGCTCCGCAAGCCACTCCCACTAATCCAGAACAGCGCAAACATCAGAGAAATCACTCTTTCGTCTACAAGGCTAACGTTAGCTGCCACCAGAGTTAGAAATTCATTTCACACAAAATTTCTAGTTAGTTGGCTGTAGCGAGCAGGACGAGGGCGAGGGACGTGAGAGGACGGCGCGAGGCCGGTGGCGGGAGTGATAATGAACGACACCTGTGAGACGCACCGGTCTCTCTCGCATCTCTCACAGGAAAAAGTAGGAAGTGGAACACTTAAATCCTTATTTCTCCCATCTCAGGGGAAAATAAGGGAATAAACCATGACCATTCAAAAATATGACTGGGTTTCTAAAGACAAAGCTTAATGCAAATGGGTGAAGTGTCCCTTTAAATATCTGAACATTACTACAAATACTTATGTGCATGGATAAATCATAAGTACTGCAATATTCCATATAAAAATAAAGAATTGTCAATGTCAGTTTTTAAAAACGTGGACTAATCAGAAGAAGCTGCAAGCATTTACAGTATAGCAACTGTCAATCATTTATTTAAAAAAAATATTGAATAAAAAACTATAGCGTTTAATTAATCTGTTTTTTATAATAGCATATTATCTTTGCTATGCTTTTTTACTAGTCTTTTTTTATTTATTTCACTGATGTGTACAGATAACTTTTGAACTCATGGAGCTCATTTTACATAAATACAGAAGAACCAAAAATCGATAGCAAGCAGACTTCTGAGAATGCTGCATCACCAAATTGGCCAGCTTGAAGCCTTACAATTGGCTGTCATCTTCAGTACTTTTTGACCTTGAAAAGTTTGTCGAGGAGAGACAAATAAAATGATCAAATAGGCTACAGTCATTTATCCCCAGTGTTTTAGCTTGGGGATTGTAAGAATGTGTGAATAGGTTCTACAAGACTATAAGAGTGAAATGAGCCAAATCTGTCTTCACTTGTTTGTCACAAACTAAACACAGCACAAACTTCAGACGGATACACTTAGTATTTCTCTCATCACAGTGTGCTTTATGGTTTACTTAGTCAATATTGTTTTGTTTTTTTATTACAAAGAAAGATCTAGAAACGATGCATTGCCATAAGATTTATTTTGCAATAGCAAACCACGAACCATCAAATCAATTACCGATAGACAAAATTAAGTCCTGCCCTACATTTGTTCTTGTTTGAGAAGCAGTTTCTCTCATGATACAATATGGAAGAAAAGACCATTGCAACCTCTGTTTCATGACGTTTTTAGAGTTTAGATAACGATCTCTTGCGAATGCCACTGCGATACAGATTTTTTTTTTTTTTTTTTTTTGCATTTTTCATTTAACATGCCTGATCACGAAAAGGTGTAAATTACAAACACATCTGATAGAAAAATAGGATTAGTGCTATGGAAAAATGTCTGGTTTACACATTGCCTAATTAATGGCAGCCCCTTGTGTCCAAAATCTAACATGATCATGGTCTAGAGTCAGTCAAACAGCCAGCCAAGAATCGTATAACATGTGCTTGCATAATCTTAATTTAGTATTGAGCAGGCAGACATCCTGGAGTAAGATCTTTAAGAATCTTGGCTTACTCAAACAGGGATCCTGTCATAGAATCCTACGGGATACAGAGAGGATCCTGATTCAGTATGAAGCAGGTGGGACGCTGGAGGGCAGGCGCATCCTGGCTGACATTTTATATGATTTCACAGTGTCTTTGAGTTTCAATGCAGCAATGCCAGGAAAGTAGCCAGAGGCGACATCATATCAGACAGAGACCAGCTTACACAGGACTCAATTCTCCACGGTCATGTGCCAAAAAATGAATTGAAACATGGTTAAATGGAGAACAGATGAACCTATATAATAAATTCCAAATAATCAAACATTTTCAGGAGCAATAGCCTATGTCAGCCTTATTAATCTAAAGAATTGATAGGCTACTTTACTGTTCATGGACCTACAGCATAGGACCTATAAGTTTAAAAAAACAAACTTTACACACAGTATAGGCTATGTTAGCAAAAGACAGTAAAAAATAGATGCAGCTACACATAACATTTTAATAACACTGGAAAAATTACATGATCAATAAGATATGACAACATATGTTTTTACATTGCTATAACTCATCAAAATAAGTTAAGCAATTTTCGACTTTTTTATATGTTATATAGATTATTTTTTTAAAGTCTGTCTAATTCAAGTTGAAATGATATCCACATTGATTGTATTTAAAAAAAATTAAGGCAGAAACCTTTTTACAGTGAAATATAGCCTATATCTATCTATCTATCTATCTATCTATCTATCTATCTATCTATCTATCTATCTATCTATCTATCTATCTATCTATCTATCTATATATATATATATATATATATATATATATATATATAGCCTATATATTCTCATCATGGGACATTTGCTTATATTAAATAAGCTATATAATTACTGTCATCTTTACTGACATTTTTTTGCTACCAAGCCCTGGTTAATTTCTTAACCTGATCACATATGTTCCTAATTAATTATTCATAAATTCGTTATTCACCATATCTGTTGTCTAAATCCAATTTGCTTTTTATGGTAACTTTTTCATTATTTACGATTTCATAATTATTTCACAGTTTATTTTAGCTTACACAAAAACAACATAGATTTTATATATAACCCATGTTGTGGAATAATGTTTTGCTTTCGTATTTCATACGTTAGAAAAGGTAGTCAGTGTCTATAAATACCATAGTATTAAAGCAAATATTCACATGATAGGCAATAAAGAATTAACTATTGCTCCATTTTTTTTTACAGTCTATGCTCCCAAGCGATTTAATATGATTTCCGCGGGTTTTTAATGACCGGTTTAGTGACGTAATATTCGGTACATTAAGCGCGCCCGCCGCCCATTCAAACCTTCAGGAGGAGGAGGAAGCTGGAACAGCGTGCGGTGGATGAGAACACAGTGAGTTTCACAATTCAGCTGTATGCCATAGTTTTCAGCTGTCAGAAAGAAAATATAGCCTATATGCGGAATGAATATGCCAGACAGCTTGCATTGAGTAACTTAAGCAGCAGGAAGTTAGTTTAAGCAGAAGCCAACTTTGTTGTTTACCTCAGAAGTGCAAGTGTTTTAACGTTACACTTTTGCTTCTTCTACATCGGCTCCATTTGCTTGGCATTAAGAAATGCCTACTGCAATGAAACGTCTGTTTGTGAAACGGAAGATGCATTAAATACTCATGCAGTCTAGAAACTCCTGATATATAGATTTTACATTTTTAATCAGGGACACATTTAAGTGATTGTTTACTGAAGCTAAACGCGAGCGATATTGTTTCATGTTGATGGCTCGGGTAATCTCGCTAACGTTACCATTGACAGTAATGGCAGCCGCTCTTTTGCATAAACATCAATGTGTAAACTCAATTACATAAAGGCCAGCAGTTATTGCAGCTAAACAACATTTCCCTCGCCAGATTCCAAAAAAATAAAGTGGACCATATCTCTTTCTCGCTCCTTGTCATTATCGTGTAGCTTGTGTCTGTCTGTGTCTGTGGTAAATGAGCCTGAGGAGCTGTTTCCTCTAACATCAGCTGTTGTGATGTTGGCATTATTACTGAAGCGTTTTGTTAACAGGAGCTCATAGGGTCACACTACCATGTTCCTGAAGCGCGCTGCTCTTTTTACACTCGAATATATCCATTTAAACACAGCGCAGGGCCATGGATGTTTGAAAGGTTTGCTTGTAACGTTACAGTCTAAGCATATTAGTTATGCAGTGCCCATATCTGTAAATTGGGCATTTTTTACATAAGCACCATATGCTGCAGGTCTACAACAATTTTTTTTTAAATATCACGCATAAAAGTAATTTTTGTACAAGACTGAATTACATGGTTGCTCATTTCTAAAACTTAAGAAAAAATATGCTTTAGTAAATCTTATTTATGACACAAAATGTCAAAACTATGACATAAAGATATTTATCTCTCTCTCTCTCACACACACACACACACACACACACAGGCCTATTGCAATCACTTGTTGTATATCAATGGCAAGTTATATTTCTCAAGCAGTTCTTCTCTCATCTGACACATGTCCAGCCTAGCTAAACAGGACAAGTGGAGCATGTGCAGGGAAACAATTAAATAATAATAAAAACAAGTTTAAATGGGTAAATTTTCTATAAATATTTTTGAGTCTTAATTTTCTTTCTGACATAGCCTAGCCTACTTCAGTTCTTGTTAAAACACACCAGACATGCAAATTCTTTACATTTTGGGCACTTTTTGGATGAAATCATATTTATTTTGTCCATCAAAAGTGTGCTTTCACTTAAATTGAGCGCAGCAAAAATAGATTCGGCGCCGAAACCCGCGCTTCACTGTTGCTCCCGCGACGCTCCTGCTCGACGCTCACGCGCTGCTCCGGCTCGCGGTGTGAATGCACTCATTGATTAACATGCACGCCGAACAAAAAAAAAAACGCGCTGCACCTTGTGGTGTGAAACGGCCGTAATTCACGAGGTTTCCTACATGTGCGCGTTCCGTGTGCACGTGTGATGCTGATGTTGCGCGATGTTAATCATGCGGCGCCCGAGTGCATTTGACCGGCATAAAATCGGATTATGTCAGACTGACCGGCCGGTCGCCGATCATGGCCGATCACTTGAAAACCGGCCGATTCCGGTCACCAGCCGATCAATCGGTGCATCTCTAATAAAAAGTTGAAATTGTGACAAACTAATACATAATTATGAGACAAATGGCAAAATTATTGTGATACTACTAATGTTAGAATCTTAGCCTCAACGGCAAATATACTGCTGTTCTCCACTAATGCAGCATCTAGTCAACAAATGATATACTTTATAATGATATGAAAACATGTATGGTAGTGTTTTTTTAAAAATCCGTATCTGAAGTGTCCCGGTCTGTGCAGCACGTCTGTCAAAACAAACTTCACGAGGCATAAGTGATAGTTTTTATTTCGCCAGAGTCTGCTCTCGTACTGTATAAATGACCCCTCTCGGCCGTTCCACAACGGATGCAACTCGATCAATATAAAAACAATCAATATGGATTTTTGCCGATAATCGATTGTTCCAGAAATCCATTATCGGTGCCGATCAATCGGTCAGCCTCTAAAATGAACTACAGTTTGTTGCTTTGCATGTTGGTCGGATGGCTCTGCTTAACTTAAGACCATTTTCACACTGAACGCGAAACGATTGATTGCCTTTAGCTAATTCACGCCTTCACGATTAGTGGCGCAGCTGGAGAATACATTTTTCCTTATACATTTGTCTTTAACCACAACATAAAACAGTAAATTAAGATAAATATTGGGAATTTAATTAAATAATGGGCATACGTGCATTATATTTTCTATAATAAACTGAACGCTACACCTGCTTAGAATTTCTAGAAATGATATGTATAAAGAACATTTAAGAATAAATCTGTTCTCAGATAACACTCAACACCCATTCTCTTCCGGAATATTTTTCTTCGGTGTTCACACCGGGTTTTCAAAACAGCGCTTCCACTATCACACTTTTGTGGAACAGCAGTGGCTCAGGTAAGCTCGAATCTAATTCGACAGCTTGTTACTTCGCAGGGTGACGGGGGAAAAAAATCACGCGCACTGATTAAAAAAAAAAAAACCCGCTTTGTCACGCTGCGATTGATCGCACCAGGTGAGAATGGCACCATAGGGATCTATTGTTTCGTTTCAAGAGCGTCATCACAACGTACATTTGCGTCTCTCAGTGTGAAAGGCCCTTAAGGGTGTGTTCACACTTTGTAGGTTTGATTTGATTAAAATAAACTTTGATGCGATTGCTCTGTTAGAGCGGTTCATTTAAATAAGTGTGAATGCTGCCATTCGGACTTTGGTACGCACCAAACAAGCGGCCTGAGATCCACATTTTCAGAGACAAACTCTGGTGCGGATCGACTGAAATATCAACGCAGCACGGACCAAAGACATGAGATGCTGTCACAAGATGCGACCCTAAAAAGAACCGAATGCTCAAGCATACCTGGTTATTATCATCATAGGAGCTACATTGCCCATTATTGTTCGATACAGGCGTCAGAACCACCATCTTTGTGTGTGTGTGTGTGTGTGTGTGTGTGCGAGAGAGGAATTCCTGCTGTTTTTTGACTCCTTTAAGCATTTAATTTGTGAGTTCTCAGCAGCTAAAAATACCACCATATGTATGCATACAAATGCGCATTTAGCCACTAGAATCACTAGAACTAGAATAGTTTCAATGAATTTTAAAAACCTTCCAGCAAAAATTTTTTTAAATTGTTTGTCCAGCAAACATGATTTTTCTACTGTTGTCCATCAATCATGTTCAGGATGCAACTGGTTGTGTGTTACTGTGATGTTTGTTGTGTAAAATGGTGTATTTACTTTGAATCATTGTGTTTTTAGGTCATGATTTTGGAAAAGGGAGGGAAAAAAAATGTCTAGGTTAATTAATTCTTGTTTGGAGTTGAGAAATCCCTTCAGGAATTAATTAGAGACACAATGTATTGATTTTTCTGTCTTTTCCTGAATTCTGTGCTTTTAACAGTAAAGCCTAATTCACTTTGTGCAGGCTTAGTTCCTTTCCGTTCCACTTCGGTTGGTTTCAATTTTCTTTTTGGAGTGCCTGGGAGAAATGCGTAGGAATATTCATAAGCGCTAACAACATCACTACGGCTCATCCTGATGCCCTGTGTAATGATGTCTTCTGTACGTAGTCTTGGGGCGAATAAAACAACTGGATCTATATCTGCAGTGCCAAGACATCTAAATAAGGTTTTTTTCAGGGACGTAATCTGAAACCGGGAATGCAAACATTAGTTCTGTCACTGTTTATTGTCATGGTTCTGAATTGAGGTGAGGAGACGCATGATTAATTAACCCTTTTAAACAACTCTAAGAATCATTCAGTGTGCTTTCAGCGAAGTGTAAAATTTTGGATTTATCGGCTTTTCGATCTGAAATGATGTCCTGTCAGAGGTGGACTTTCTATCACCCGTAAGCTTTATTTTGGGTGTTTTTAAAAACACTCTTCAAGGTCAGTGAAAGATGGAGACACTCTTACCCATAAGCCCACTCAGTTTAACACACTCTTACCCAGGGGCCTCTAACTCAAATTAACAGGGGGCCACCAGTCAGGTGGTGTTTTCAACAGATTCATCCGAATCGAGTCCCGAATTACTCCGTGTTGCCAAGAGAGTTGAGGCTTAGCCGGCAGGTTTGAAGTCCATTGGTTCCACTTCCAGCTGGCTCTGTTGCTCTTTATGGTGTGTTTAGAGGTGTAAATATTTGTTCTGACATGTGATTTTGGTTGCAATCGTACTATGCAATGCATTGTGAAATCAGAAGTTGGGCCAAAAATCCGATCAGTTTTGATTGATTCATAATTACCGAAAATGCACGCACTTAAAAAGTGCACTTTTGTAATAGAGGGAATGCATTAACGTCACTTCCCCGCCGGAACACGCCCCCCTCAGCGGGACTGAGTGGCAGAAGAGCTGCTGCGTGACTGGAGTTAATAGGGGAAACTGCGTTAACGCGAGTAAAACAAACTATTATCAGTTTAAACTAAAAGTTGGACTCGATATAGTGTTCCTTACAACTTATCAAAGATCCAGTGATCCATGGATATTGACATGCAGCCAGGAATCGTGTTTCCTGACATTTATATGTGCCTGATTTCGACGCCGGGGAAATAAATGAAGAAAATTTGCCTGTAAACGTTTTATATAAATACAATATAGATAGGTCTAAATCCGAGTGATCACTTACATTAATGTTATACTGTATATCATCATATCGTCCAGCCCTAAAACTTGTATAGTTTTTTGTCAGTGTTTATTTAAAAACATCCAATTATGCAGAATATATTCTGTTCTGTAGCTTTTTGCAGTCTGTAAAAATATACAGTACCTCAGATTTCTGGTCAAATCTAGTTGTACAGTCAATCGCAAAGCTCTTTCCCGTTTTAGATGTGTTTTGTGTGTTTTTCACGGCATTCACGCTGAAAACAAATGCTGCCGCTCAGTCTTTTTGCCACTTGTGGGCGTGACCGCATTCACTCCGGCCGACGGTGACGTCATGCGCATACCCTCTATAGTCAAATTAAAAGTTTTACTTTTAAAGGATATTTTAAATAATCGTTTTTTTAGGGATGCACTCAAATTAAAATTCTGATGGAATTCACATGAATTTTTACACCTCTAGTCCTGTTTTATGATTCGATTCATCAGAGATTAAATCGTTTCCATTTTGCACGTGGAGGATCCAGCAGATGTTGTTTACGAGGGGTCGAGATTCGAGACTCTACATCGCTCAAGGACGGGAAAGGCCAGAAGGTCTATACAAGATCAAGGCGCTCGATGGAACGCTCCAGATGTTCAGGTCTTCAAGAAGCTCTTCCAGGCCATAGAATGAAACGTCATTTCCTCTGGATGGGCGGTTGTACATGCTTGTGTTTCAATGGAGCCGCTTGAGAGGTTTTTCATTTCAGGTTTGCCTCCACTGAGGTCTTTTCAGAATTAATTAGTATAATTTGTGGTCCACACCTTTTTCTCAAGATGCTTTTAGGTAGATGTTTATCAGTTCAAGCACATGGACACACGCGTGTACATGCAATTCTTCATTCTCAATTATTCAAACGTCTATTTTTGTGGCTCGATGCCACATGGGCTTAATTGTTTCTGAGAGGTTTGCCATGTGACTTTGGCACAGTATGTTGCTTTAGTTCTCATGACACATTTTTTCTTTTGCTTGGAAACATACGCAGTTATTTTTCTTATTGTTTCAGACATGCCAGTACAAAAAGTCAATGATTCATCTGACCTAGACGCCAAGGTCCCTGCTCATCTCCGGCGCACATCTATAACAGGCCTCACGGTGACCTCTGACCCCTCGCACAGATGTGTTAAGGTTTGATGCCGCTCTTTCAGTGGTTTCTGTTTTAACATCCTCTGAACTTTATACACTGAATTACAACAAAACTTAGTATTCACTGACTTTCAGCACCTACTGTTTTCTAAAAAAGTCATTTGTGCATTCATTTTGATTAGAGCAAGACATCATTTGTACTTTTAATCCATGTTGCTTTATGACTGATGACAATGCAGATTATTATTATTATTATTATGTGCAGTTAAATAACTTATTATATGAATTAGGGCTGGGCGATATGGACCAAAAGTCATATCCCGATATATTTAGGATGAATGTCTATATACCATATATATCCCGATATTTTTTCCTCAAAGTGAGAGCAAATGTTCAGTCAAAGTCAAAGCCAAATATGACGTCACAAGTAGCCTAGTTTTATTGAAAGTTGAAACCGGCTATTTCAGTGAACAGGTGCAAAATCAAATGAATAATAAACAGGTTTCTTCACCTGGTTCATAATTAAATGGTCAGCTGTTCAAATAACAATAAAATGTAAACATAAATACTGTATAGCAACAGGAGTACCTTTTTTTAAATCAAAGCTCCATGAGGTGGCTGCGGGAAAATTAAGTTTGCAGTGAGCTTTGTTTCGGGGCTGGAGCTTTTTCGCAGTGTTTCCTCTAGGATTTTTTCCCAGCTGTGGTGGCAGTGATAGTCCCATGGGGCACGCCCTGTTGCCCCTAACCTTGCCTAAGTATTATAATATGAAAGGCTCCAATAAGAGCGGCAAAGCGATTATGTGCATCCCGTGCGCAAAATGATGCACTCGAAGCAACGCGCAGTCACAGCGTGCAGCGCTTCACATTTACACAAAGTGAAATATTATATCTATGCAACAGTTTATTGAGCCTTTTCTTTTAACAGTTTTAAATTTCAGTTACAGTGCGCATGAAGAACAATTCACAGCGCTCTCTACTCCAGTGCTGCAATCTAACAGACACCCGGGAGAAAGGAATATGATTTAGAAAGCGCAGTAAACTCCAGTAAGATAGTAATTTTATGCAAACCATAGACATTTATCTACAAATAAAGTACAATCATGGGAACATTGATCTTGAAGAGAGTGTCGTCGTGTAACTGTCGTAACCGAACGCAACGCGCTGTTTAAAAGCTGAATCAATAGAAAATGACTGAGGAGAGATGAGTTTTCATTAACTTTAACTTAACGACTTAAATATTAATTTTTTACCTCACATTATGCAATCGAATGACTTTAGAAGTCTTGGAATATAGTGCACAAAAACTTTATGGTACTTTACAATATTTGTATGCCTTTAGTGGGGCTTAACAATAACACAATAGTGTGCATAATATCGGACTTTACTGAGAAGCTGCAGCCGTGGCGGGATGATGTTTGGTGTGGCGGACCACCACGGTAGAATGAATGTAGCGGAAACACTGTTTCGGGTTGTCGATGGCTTGCGGCTGGGGCTTCTGCAGCGCGCAGTTTCACGCGCGGGGAGCAGTGCAGAGAGCTCCGGGTCAGCAGCTTGCTTGGAGCAAGGATCACAGCGCATATTTGCAACCGTATCGATATATGCGATATGGTCTAATTCCATATCGCGTTTAAAAATATATCGATATATTTTTTATATCGATATATTTTTTATATCGATATATCGCCCAGCCCTAATATGAATTATGAGGAAATTTAAATGATGGTGTTTCCTTTTTTTGAGACAATAATGACTACAAAGGATCATTAGATTACAACTATAAAAATCAAGAATGTATTATTATTTTTAATATATATAATTGTATAATAAAATAACTAACAATCTGTTATTAGGCATTTAACAATATTATATGCAGTTATAACAGTTATATTATATGAGTTATAAGGAAATCATTATTTATATTATTATTACATTTATTGATTTATTATTTAATTATTAACTGTTATAAACAATAATGGATTTCTATTATTATTATTATTATTAATAATTATTAAAATAATGTTTTACTATATTGTTCTGAGAACTGAATGGTTACAAAATTATTACATATATATTCAAATTCATATAGACAAATAATAAAAATATCAAATGTTCAATTGTTTGGGCACTTTCTAATTGTTAGGCTGCTGTACATATTTTTGAAAATTGATGAATATTTTATAGATAGATAGATAGATAGATAGATAGATAGATAGATGCCCATGCCCTTCTCTGCAGAATGCGATACATCCGCTCAACCAATTACAACGCACCATTCCACGCAATGTAAACAGTAACGGCAGCGCTTTAAATACACCCAGCTTCCTAGTTTTTCTTATCTATTTTGTACTTTTCGATCAACAATCAAAAGATAATAATTTTGACAGTATTGATGAACCTGTGGTTGTTTCTGCGGTGGGTAAGAAACGTAAGGCATCGAAATCGAATCATTTATGTGAGGAGATTAAGAAGATGATCACTCGGGACGAGGAAAAATACAGCTGTTGCTTGTTCTCACAGGACAGCAGCATCAAACTTCTGTCACGCTGACACATTGACCCCAGGGGATCTTTTGAAAAACTTTCAATTGTTTTATTTAAAGTCAACGAAAACCGACCAGGACCAAGCCATTTTACTGCTGATAGCCGTCAACAATTCGTGAATCTTTGTGAAAGTATGTTTTTTTGTCTGTGAAAACTTACTAAAGATATTATAATAATATTATTATACTAATAAACGTACTTTGTTGTGTATTTTAAACAGTTTCTATATGAAAAATAACTTTTATATTGATTCAATGGATTTATTGCATTTTGGGGGAAAAATAACCCGTTTTTATAATAAATCTTTGAAAATCAAAACCTGGATTTTAATTTTTTTGTTATTATAACCTACAAATGCTATGTGAAAGTTTGAAACAGAAAATAGTGGTTTTCATCTTTCCACTTTCTTGGTAAAGAAAACACATTTTTACTCAAAATAATCCAAATGTATTTATTGCGTTTTGGAACCAAACTCTTCATATATAGATATATAGATAGATGCATTTCCTGTAAATACTGTTGTTGGGTGATATTCCTTAGAGACCCACCAAATGGTGTGAATAAAATCTGCTGTTAATATCAGTAAGAAATGTTGGTTAAACCAATTATTGGATGCCAATTATTGGTCTGTATTGATGGTCTCCCAATGTTCACGTGTGCAACTGCTTTTGCATGAACTACTAGTACATCATACATTTGAAAAAACTTATCAAGCCTCACAGATCTTTAATTGAAATGTAATTTAGAATTTGGTTTGATGTGCATTTGATTTAAGGTTTTATGGTGAGGAAGTGGATTAATACTTCATAACTATTGCTATTCAGTTCAAGTGCTTATGGGAGTTATTTCCTCTGAATAGGCTAGAGTGGTTCACAAAGGTCCTATGATATCCTGCGCACAGAAAGATGGCATCGAAATGCTTCGAGCTGAGATCAGAGGTGAGTTTCCTCATTTGAATTTCAATTCAAAGACAAAGATCATGAACAAGCTTGAGATGCATCAAGCTGATCTGTTTTGTCAGCAGTGACACTCAATCTGTCTGGCATTCACACCTCGCATCCTGTTTAAAGCTGCTCTGGCGCTTTGGGTTTTTAAAGATTTGTATAGAAAAATCTGCCGTCCAGACTGCATGGCTTTGCTCCATTAAAATGTTAACTAATATACTGCCACTGGGTTTTATGCTGTGATGTATCTAGAGAAAAGAGACACAATATGAGGCCAATTTGATTGCCTGGAGTGGCTTCTTCAAAGCATGCTTCAGACTTACTCATGTCTATGATTTTTAGCTCACAGCTTTGCAGATTTTGAGTCTTGAAATGAAAGCGTAGCCAGTCTCACTCTGTCCTTGCTGTTTTCTCTCTCTTTCTCAGAGGAGGACCTCCCTCAGAGTACCACTGAACATACATCAATCAACGTCATTTTCTTTGGCACATTGGCCAAGGACTTCTCCCAGTCTGTCAGAAAAGGGGTAGGCTTCTATAAAACTTTAAAATATTCATTGGAGTATTTGGAAAATATATGGAAATGTACATATTTTTCAGGTTGCCAAGATATAAAAAGGGAGGAGGAGCAGGACTGGGTCATATAGCTAAAGTAGATATTGATGGTTTTCATCTCAGTGTTTGTGTATTTGCCCTATTAAAGCTCACTTGTGATAATTATTTGAATTTTTTTTTTTTTGCATTTTGACCAAACAGTCATTATACCCAAAAGATTCAGAATGTTTAAGGATTCATTAGTTTGAATATTGGAACAAACACTATAAAAACATCTTAGTTGATAATTCAATATACTTTATTTTTGACAAAACATCCCATACTATATATTTAACATATTCAGAAATTGGCAAACAAAAGCTTATTTGATGTGGCAGTACTCTTTTTTTTTTTTTTTTTTTCTTTTTTTTTTATACAGTAAAAACTTTCAAATATATCCAAAACTAATCAACGAAATCTTGTCTAAACATTCATATTTCGTCTGTAACATATCGTTTTTATGATATATTAGCATATAAATGTTAATTTGCAGTTTAATACGTTGCTTATACGGCACAGATGCAAGCTGTTCTGTTGTAAGCACGCATCTGTGTAGTTCATTCATTCACACACAGCACGCGATTCATATTTAAACAGTCTTTTTGCGGTTTACAGACACTATTGCATATCGCGATGAGAACAAAGCTCTTAAGAATAAAAAAATTCTATTCCACCTCAGCGGGATCCGTTGCTCCTTGAAATGAAACTAAACCGGCACAGTATTATTCCTCACAGCGTCGTAAAGTACATGAGTCTGATTAAACTTGATGTGTTTTATCCAGCTGATGTGGGCGTTGGCATGTTTGCATCATGCCTCAGATTATTTGCCTTTGAATAGCGCACGCTCTCCGTGGGCGTGGTCACATTAGCACTTAGAGCTATAATGAGCTGAAAAGAAAACGACTGACATCTCTCTCTTTTCATACAGATTACATAAACGAAGTAATTTACATAAAAAACAAATATTCTCAATTTAAAAGAAGAGAATTCAGGCTGTGGGCCTTGTGACTATTCACTGAGTTACAGTTCATTTTCGGACTCGTTTTAGAATGGACTTCACATTGAGAGAGATGGCAGAACGCGCATCATGTTTATTTTTCTTTATTTGGCAAAAAGCACAACACTTTGTTTTTATTGTGAGTATACACAAAAAATAGACACTTAAAAGGATCGAATTATGTATAACACTTACAGGGCTCCAAACAAAAAAATCAATTAAGGAGCCATTGGCTCCTATAGGGGAAAAAAACAGGCGCCAAATAATTTTTTTTAAGAGCCACATAACAATGCACTTACTTTTAACCACCCTGTTGTTTGCATGTCTCTCCTCTTCTTACAGTTTCAGCATTTTCATCTTGTGAATGTTCAGGGAACTGAAGCTTATTTTGGGAACTGAAGCTTATTTGGGAACTGAATGTCACTTCCAACTTATGAACTATATACAGTCAAATGAAATTTTTTATGCAGAATCTGAGCCAGTGTCTGTGCCACAGTCAGTGATAATGGAGATGTAAGTTGCTGCCTGTGCGTCAGTGCTTGTTCTTTGAGCTCATCTGCAATGCATCCTACAAACTCAGCACAAGATGTGTCCTTATCATACGTTTTGCTCACATCAAGTCCGTTTTTTCTCATTAATAATATCTGTGAACTAAATTTATTGAACGGCAGCTCTTCCCGTGCGATCATATAGGCTGTGTTCAATTTAATTTGTAACTCCTTCCATTCCTTTTCGTCCCGCAGCTCGCATGCACGAGAAACTGCACGTGCTAACGGTGTAGTCTGTGGAGCATTCTTCGCGATTATGTGATCACGTGCATTTTTATGCTCGTTACTTTCCCCGTGTTTTCTCACAGTCTCTTTTTTGAAATGGTTAGTTTCTGCAATGAACTCCGTTTTCCCCGCTATTTCTTTGCCCGCTCTTGAACAAAAGTCACTAAACATTTTTTTGTGTCTCGTGATCACACTTCAGCCAAGAAAACACCTGAATCCAGGACGTTTTGAAATGTCTTTCGGCACGGTGTTCATTGACTGATGCGGAAAGATGAATACCTGTGTCTGTGTCCCTGGCGTTCTCTAGCGCGCTCGTGCTGGCACAGCTGTTGGAGCCTGCTTTTTTGTTAGCAGGTGTGTCATCCGTGCTGGCGATTGACAGAGATGAGGATTGCTTGAAGAAGTCAGATATTTTTCGCTTTGACATTTTTTTTCTGGCGCGGAAAAGTGACATTCGCTTTACCCGTTCATATTTTGGCGCTTTCACTCAGTGACGTTCACACAAAGCATCTCATTTCATGACGTTAACAAAACAAATGAAGCGATAGGCTACTGGTTATAAAACATGCACGTAGGATGCAAATTTTACAATCAAAGGGAGTAAATTTGTATTGTCGCCAATGGCGACCTTGACAGAAATTTCACTCGCAAATAAATATATTTGGTCGCAGTTTGGAGCCCTGACTTAAATGTAAGATCAAAATCAACAGAGTATTTTGAGTCTCTTTTGCACTGATAAGAAAAAAGTGAGCTGGTCACGCCCGCGTGACCGCCGACCCCAGGGGCTTAATGCAAGAAGCAAAATTCAGTAAATATTTAGGTAAAAATAGCAAGGCATGGTTTCATGACGTTAATTCATGTCAGTATTTATCAGTATCTCACAAAAGGGAGTACAGCCCTCACATTTTAGCAAACATTTTAGTATATCTACTCAAGGTACAATACTATAGAAATTAAGCTTGGATATATTTTAGATTAGTCAATGTGCTGCTTGTATAGCAGTATATATTTACTGTCCTCTGAAAATAACTCAACATACAGCCATTATTGTCAAAATAGCTGGCAAAAAAGTGAGTACCTAAGTGATAATAGCTGTACGTCGTTCATAATGTTCATGTTTTTGTCTGCTTGACAGGAGGGACCATACAAATTGTTGTATCTTGTATTAGAGCAGTTCAAATGCTTTGAGTACAATTCTGACACTGGATGTTCAACATTTCACCTCATGGCAAAGAACTCTCTAAGGATTTGAGAATTAGAATTGTTGATCTCCACAAAGATGGCCTAGGCTATAAGAAGATTGGTAACAGCCTGAAACTGAGGTACAGTACAGGCCAAGGTCATACAGAGGTTTTCCAAGACGGGTTCCACTCGTAACAGACCTCGCAAGGGTCAATCAAAGAAGTTGAGTCCTCGTGCTGTGGGTCAGGTGCAGAAGCTGGCTTCAAAAAACAGACGCATGAGTGCCAGCATTGCTTTAGAGGTTGTAGAAGTGGAAGGTCAGCTTGTCAGTGCTCAGACAATACGCCGCACACTGCAACAAGTCGGTTTGCATGGCCGTCGTCCCAGAAGGAACCCTCTTCTGAATCGGTCTCACAAGAAAGTCCGCAAACAGTTTGCTGAAACCAACCTGTCCAAGAGCATGAATTACTGGAACCATGTCCTGTGGTCTGATGAGACTAAAATAAACTTGAATAAACTGTTTCACCTGGACGGCGGACACTTTTAGAGGAGGCACACCTTCAACACCCGCGCGCTTCTTCCGTCGAGGCTCGACGAGGGAAGAAAACTTGGGAGCGCGAGAGGCGGTTTGCCGTCCAAAGGGAGAGCTAGCCGTGAGTGCATGGTGTATTTTTAGGGCGGGGTAGCCGCGCGAACATCTAACGTTACCCGTGCACTTCTTCCGTTGAGGCTTGAGCGCGAGAGGTGGGAGCTAGCCGCGAGCGCATGATGTAAATATGACAGAACAGGCATACCGTAAAACTTCAAATAATAGCCCGGGCTTTTATTTTCCCAAATCGTCGAACTACACCGGCTTGAGACAGGCCTTTATAATTTAGTGTTGAGATGTTGTTCCTAGTCTCTAATCACTAAAAATCCCCAAATGCTCCACGTGAAACTGCCGTCTTCCGACCTTTTACTATCGTGTCAATTGATTTTGATTAATATGCGTGAGGGAGAGAGAGCAAGACAGCACTCGTGTTGTTTAAAGACGTGAGATTGCACACGCGGCCGGGTCTCTCTCTCTCTCTCTCTCTCTCTCTCTCTCTCTCTCTCTCTCTCTCTCTCTCTCTCTCTCTCTCTCTCTCTCTCTCTCTCTCTCTCTCTCTCGCTCTCTGTCTCTCGCTCTCTCTCTCTCTCTCTCTCTCTCTCTCGCTCTCTCTCTCGCTCTCTGTCTCTCGCTCTCGCTCTCTCTCTCGCTCTCTCTCTCGCTCTCTGTCTCTCGCTCTCTCTCTCTCTCTCTCTCTCTCGCTCTCTCTCTCTCGCTCTCTGTCTCTCGCTCTCTCTCTCTCTCTCTCTCTCGCGCGCGCGCTCTGCTCTGCTCGTTTGCGCCCTGTCAAGCGCAGCAGTCATTCTATTCTACACCACTCACCGATCAAAAAAGGCTTTGGCGGCGCCAAAAAGCGGACGATCTGACGGGTTTTAGAAGATTAAATACAACCCGAAACTAAAAAAGCCTTTATTTACCCAAACCTGTCAGTATTTCATTGAGACTTGAGATTGAACTGGTTAAGTATTGCAGATCTTGTAGTATTAATTTTCACATGCAGTTACACATACTCGGTTAAAAGCAAGAAAGTGGCTGGTAAAAACATTGAGTGGCTGGTAGATTTTGAAATCCACCAGCCACAGTGGCCGGTGGACAAAAAAGTTCATTTCCATCCCTGGTAGGGGTGTGCAAAAAAATCGATTCACATTTGAATCGCGACTCAATCTTTGCCGATTCAGAATCGATTCATAGAATTCCAAAAATCGATTCATATATTTTTTTTTTTTAATGGCAGAGTGGCAATCGGGTGAGTCGGGGCTTTTCCCGATGGTCTGGTAGTGTGACAAGCACTCAGCTTGATTTAACAGAAAAACAGGTCTCATATTTAATAGCGAACTAAATGAATGCTCTACTAGTTAACTGGAGATATCCGCAAATTACGCCTATGAACGACTTCACTGGATCTAAACAAATCAATCTAACCATATATGTTACCCGTAGCGGTGGCTTTTTTAATCTATTTAAAATAATTTTGCAAGGGTTCTATGACATTAGTATATAATTTTAGGAAGTTCAATGTACCCAGTCGAGTTCACATTTCAACAGTCAACCTGGTGAAGTACTCCTTAAACCACATTTAGCATAATTGTTTGTTTGATCTGACTACAGCACTTTAAAGCTAAATGTAAAAGCTTTTTATGTAAGTTTTATTTTAAACTTGAATTAAATGTATTTGAAAGCAGGGCAAAGCTTGGCACTTTGCCCTTTTTAGTTGCAAAAGTTTATATTTTTGTATAAAGACATATAAAGTAATATCAAACTGCATTTAATTTGTTGTTTCTTTTCTTTTAAATTGTCTACTGCAATCAATCACATAGGAAAAAGTAAACTACATTTATATACTGCGAATCGTTTTTTGAATTGAGAATCATTTTGAATCGTATCTTGAGCCTAAAAATCGGTATCGAATCGTGACATTTTCTGAATTGTGCACCCCTATTGTTTGGCTCAGATGGTGTCCAGCATTTGTGGCGACACCCTGGTAAGAAGTACCAAGAAAATTGTCTTGCCTACAGTCGAGAATGGTGGTGGTAACATCATGGTCCGGGGCTGCATGAGTGCTGCTAGTACTGGGGAGCTGAGCTTCATTGAGGGAAACATGGATTCCAACATGTACTGTGACATTCTGAAGCAGAACATGATGCCCTCCCTTCAGAAACTGGGCCGAACGGCATGATAACGACCCCAAACACACCCCCAACATGACAACTGCCTTGCTGAGGAAGCTAAATGTGAAGGTGATGGAGTGGCCAAGTATGTCTCCAGACCTGAACCCTATTGAGCAGCTTTTTTTTTTTGCCAGCTATTTTGACAATAATGGCTGTATGTTGAGTTATTTTCAGAGGGCAATAAATATATACTGCCATACAAGCAGTACAATGACTACTCTAAAATATATCTAAGTTTCATTTCTACAGTATTGTCCCTTGAGAAGATATACTAAAATGTTTCCTGAAATGTGAGGGGTGTACTCACTTTTGTGAGATACTGTATATATATTTTGAGCATTTTAATGCATGACAAATGCCACAAAAAGACTCCTACTAAAAAAGTTTTGATTCGGGATTACTAAAAAAATCACTGTCCTAATGCTCTCAAGAGAAAGATTGCTAAATTACTCTAATAAAACTCAATAGCCAAATAAAAGTGCATTTAAAATCACAATAATCAAAATAATCATGAATACAACTTTTAGTTAACTACATATTAACTGACTGTCACAAATGGCATTTGCGACTGTTTTATTCACAATGTCAGCCTTGATATTTTTTTAGTTGGAAAATTGGTTAATAGGGCTGCAACAACTAATCGACAAAATTCACATGAATCGAGGAAGAAAATAATTGACAATGAATTTGATTGATTAATCGTTTGTGCATTGAAACATCTGCCATTCACTTAAAGGGTTAGTTCACCCAAAAATGAAAATTCTGTCATTAATTACTCACCCTCACGTCGTTTAAAACTCGTAAGACTTTCGTTCATCTTCGAAACCTGAAGAAAAATCCTTTTGATGAAATCTGAGAGCTTTCTGTCCCTCCATTGGTAGCCACGCACTTTAACACTTCAAAAAGTTAATAAAAGAGATACTAAAACTATATGAATTAAGCAGTTTTCTGAATTTTTCTGAAGAGACTCGATCGCTTTATATGATTAACAGATTGAATTTAGGCTTTTATTCGCATATAAAAACTGATCAGTGAATATGAACAGAAGCTCAACCAAACCTGCTTGACGAGCGAGAGCAAACCTCTTGCTGAAGCTCAAACGTGCTGCGTAACATGAGAATGAACCTCATTGGTTCTTGCTGAAGTTCAAACATCCTGCGTAACACAATGAACCACATCGGTTCCTACACGCTAAACAAACAAGCTTGAGCTTCCGTTTCCCACAACTGATGTGTATTTTGATGAATGTTTATATGTGATGAAAAGCCAAAATTCTATCTGTTCATCATCAAAGCTCTCAAATTTGTGTTCTAAAGTTGAACGAAAATCTTACAGGTTTGGAACGACATGAGGGTGAGTAATTAAGGACAGATTTAATTTCTTGGTGAACTAACCCTTTAACGTTACTGTATGAATAATGCATTTCTATGGAGTCGGACAAAACTGCATCAGAAAAATAGTAGAGGACAAACGAGTTTTCTAAAACATAAAAATAAAAAAAAACAAAGAAATTTTAATTGGTCCTTTTTTCAATTCGATTAATTGGTTAATCCTAGAAATAACAGATTTATCAATAGTCAAAATAATTGATAGTTGCACCCCCAGTGATTAATGATCTGCACTTTAACTGTTTTGTCTAAGTCTATTATGGCAAATCACATCTCATCTGTTTTAATAGGAGATTTTGTCCTAACAAGTGTGGGAACTGTGACAATTGATGCATGACAAGACATTTTGTCAGTTGTTTGGTTTCTATTTTTGTCACATCGCGTTGAGTAGCCCTACCCACAGTAAAGTTTTGTTGATCTATAATCTTGAAATCTTATGTTGCACCTGGTTAAGATGCAATGTAAGTGGTTTGTGCCCCAGAAGGGCCAATTCAAGAACAACAATTGTGCACTTGAGAAAATCACTATAAGCATCTTCAAAATGAATAACCATTTTAAAACGTAATTTATGGTAAAAATATTAAATGTTCTAATAATGTTGCACATGAGTTCACTTACTTTGAAAACAGGTCATCTGATGTAACCTCAATTGTGTGAAGATGGTTTGAGAGGGTGCAAAGCACTGCAGTTGCATAGCCAGTATTTTTCTGCCTTTCTCCTCCAGCAACACAATGGTCAGCTCCCCATTGACAGACAATGGCGTTGAGAGAGAAAATCAGCCTTGAGAGACGTGCCTTCAGTCAAAACTCTGCCGTTTACTCAAGGATCCTCCTTTGTGTCACTCTCAAAATTATCTGTTACTTACTGGAAAAAAACATGCCGTGTCACCACTCATATTTCCCGGAAGGGTCTAAACTTCGGATCTGAAACTTCCTATTCTCGAAGTTGGAGGTCGACCATTGTGACATGCAATGGTTAGTCGTCATGAGCGTTTCATTATATGACAGCAACAACAAAAAAGTGCAGTGTAGAAAACGAGTTTTTGACAAACAACTTCCACTTTTCTTTGTTTTTGCCAGGAGCTTTTTGGAAGACCGATTATAAAACTGCCATTTGGCATGGGTAACAGCGATTCTTAAAACAGTGGCATAAGATAAAGCTTTGAATTGATGATCTATCATGATATTTGGCAGCTCCTATATAATGGTAGAGCTAAACATTATCGGTCTAATCTTTGAATACCTGGGAGCAATGATTAAACTCTTAGATAAGTTCTGTAAGTCAGCTTAATTTATCCAGATGCTGAAGTCTAAAAATAATGACAAGTTTGAATTTGATCCTAAAGATTAAGGGATGAGACGCCATTTGTTTGGTAGTCCTTTCCACTCAAGGTCATTGTTAGTGGTGTTTGCCAAAGCAAGAATCTCTATTATTGCTCATACTTGGCTTTCGGGACTTGAATAAACCCGTTTGAGCTATACACATGAATGATACCTCATCATGTGGCTTGTTGTGCAGATGTTGTTTCTAAGCCATCGAATTTATGTTTTTTGCCTGGTGAGTGATAAAGCAGGCATAGAAAATCCCATATACAGGACAAGGAACAAATAAGGAAATGTAATAGCCAGAAAAATCTTTAGATAAAATAGGAGGGGAAAAAAAATCTGTGCTTTTTATGTCACATGATACAAAAGGCTCTTTTTTTTTTCTCTCTCTTTTTTTTTTCTCGTTGTTTGAAGAAATTCATTCTTTGGCATTGAAACTCTTGTTCTTGACTATCAAAGGAAGCAGGTTATTAATAATATTATTTTATATTTATATACACGCATTATATATATAATGAAGTTAAAAATGATATAGCAGTCTGCATGTATAAAAAGTGCATATGAATATCCAACCCGATCTCACGGCAATTCTGACGTATTTTACAAGGTGGCTAATTCGTATGAATGCGTAAGATTTTTGCTTATTTTACGAGTACGAATGACCCGACCCTAAACCTATCTGTCACTGGGGTTTTGAAAAAAAAAAACGTATGAATTCAGCATAATACATCATGAAGTGCATTACAACAATGATTTTTTTATTTTTATTTTAGGATGTTGTCCTATTGGCAGACTTCACTATCAGAAAGTCTCCATCTTTTCTCAGAGACAAGCTACATCCTTGTCAGCTAGAGATGGATGGCAATGATGCCTGTGTCTATGTGAGTGTTATGTGCTTGCATTTTTTAAATCCCCACCATCCTATTCTTAAACATCATGAAAACCATATTTCTTACTATAACAACTTTTTTCTAATATTTTTTCAATTGCTTGTTTTTTGATGTTTGACAGGTATGTCCCTCGGCTGCCCCCTCCCAAGGTCCCTCCTGTTCAGAGGTGCAGTATGCATTTCTTTTCATGTAGATATAAGAGAAAAATACGTTCCAATTTGTCCTAATACCATATATGCAGTTTATCCACCAGAGATCAAGGAGATTCTTTATCTAAATTGGCTTGAGTCTACTGTCTCTGTCAGCTTGTCTCTGTATGATTGTGTGATTGGCTGTTTCTTCACTTGAGTACAGCGTCCCTTTTAATTTGCCAACCTCTTTTACATTTGCTTGAGCCAGATCAAGTGCTTTAACACTTCATGCCTCCAGGCACATTCAGTCTAGATTAAATGAAGAAATTCAGGGAAACTTTCTCAGTGTTCATTTTCTTGCCTCCGTTGGATTTGTTGACATTGACAATTGATTTCTGATATAATTATTGTGCATTATTGTAACCATGTTATATAATGCTCAAATATTTCAGTTTACTGTTTGTAATAATCAACATTAGGCCATAAATCAGATTATAGAGTTTAGCTTGTATTGAAGCCAGAACATTCCTTTAATGGCAATATTCCCTGTTTCTGTGAAGGCCAAATACACTTATGTTCCTCTAAACAATTTGAAGCACAAGACAGTGGTGAACGTCTATGGCGTGGTGACCTTCTTCAAACAGCCTTTCCCATCTAAAGGTTCAGGTCAGTGAATTTCCTTCATCCCAGCAAGGCTGTAATAGGCTATCCCATTGTTATTTGAGCTCTCTGGAAAGTGAGTCCAAAGGAAAAATGGCTTTCTAAATGACTTTTATGGCCACTTACGAAATATCCGTCAAAACGGAGAAAAAAAAAACTTGGTTAGACTTTATTTGAGGTGTCCGTGTAACAGTGTAATTATACATTTAAGTACCGAGTAATAATAATTAACTACATCTAATTACTATATGGTTAGGATTAGTGTTTGGTTTAAGGTTAGTCACTTGTAATTGTATAATTTATAGTTATTACTACATTAACTACATGTAACGTGTAACAAGGACACTGTAAAATAAAGTGTTACCAAAAACGAATTATTTAGTTTGTACATTATTCTTTGCACTCCAGTGATCAACTAATGTTTCAAAGACAGCCAAAACAAAACTGCGACCTTGGCTTGTACTGCTGATCGTGAACAATGAGGTTTGCTCTCTGCAGTGTTTGAATAAGATCATTTATACCATCAAGTCGCAGACTACATCTCAAGAAAAGCTGAAGCAAATCAATTGTCAAACAAATTTCTTATGGTGCATAACTATACTACCTTCATGCAATTTTCATAATCAATACATTTTAGTTCATTGATCATGGCTTGGATTGTAACATGTATTGTACGCTGTGGTAAAATGCCAGAAATCAGTCTCTGTCACACTTAATTGGCTTGTTGAAGTAACAATGTTTTGATAAGTGAAGTGAATGTATGCACCCATTCAGTGTAATCAGTGGAGGGAATTGTGCATCATCTCTCCAAAAGGTGACCAATTGATCCTGGATCAATGCATTTTCTCAGTTTTGAAATGCTTGGGCAAACGCAGAAGTGATGTTTGTGCAAGAAATATCATCATCAAATTAAAGAAAATTGTTTTGATTACATGAAATGAATGAAAACTGTCCACATTTTGCACTCTGTAAATGTTTATAAAATGTTGATGCATAAGTGTGGCTACTTATGTCATGAACAGTACAATCGGTACTTTAAGCCTTAACTACATTTGGTCATTTGGCATAGTCACAACAGCATAAACCTCAAGCTGGGTTTTTTTTAGTCAGTACCTCATTATATGTCACTAGATTACTGCTCTGCACTGAAGATCACAGATCAATCAGATGTTAAAGTGAGCTGCAACATCTTCTCTAAAAAACTGGAGGATCACCCAGTCATCTTCAGAGTTGGGGACATTATCCGACTCCACAGATTCAAGGTGAGGAGGTTTGACCTGTTTATATTCATTTCTCAGAATATTGAAAGTGGGCCTAAACCGCTTATGTGCTTTAGGTAGAGTTGTCCAGTTCTGGGGCCTCATTTATAAACGTTGCGTACGCACAAAAGAAGGCGTACGCTGCTCTCTACGCAATAATTGGTATTTATAAAAAGCAAACTTGACGGGAAAATGTGCGGTCCTTCACGCAAGCTCTGACCCAGGCGTACGCACAAAAACGGGTGAAATGAGAAATGGCGACACCGTCGGCAGAAGGAAGAAACATGTGAAAGTGTGTGAAACTGTAGACCGTTGTGTAAAAGAAATGGCAATACTGGCTCTCATAAATAACATGAAGACTTCACAAAGCAAGTCTTACAATTAACAGCCTACATGAACACCCGTTTGATCGATCTGCAGTGTAAAACGAACAAAATCAAACGAAGATAACAACAGAAATGCAAATTAACACATATTTGCAAAAATAAAAGTGAAATGTGTTCTGCAATAATAATTATTGCATGTTATGCAATTCATCCTCATAACACATCTGTAGCTTGTCAGATGCGGATGGTAATAAAATGCCATGCCATCACAATGCGTAATGACGTAATGCAACCTTTTGCCACTCAAGTCAAGTGCCTTTTTTGGCATTAATGCCCACACTGTGCCCTCCAAAGAACATTTTACTCCTCTTTTCCACCTCGCCAATGATAATTTCTACTTCACATTGAGTGAAGTTACGTTTCTTGGTTTTCCTCTCTGTGTTTGCCATGATTTCGCAATCAATGAATATTAACTTGTGGGCGTTTCACAGACTATTTTTGGGCAAATATGGGCGTGACATGAAGCCGCAAAAGCTGCGCTACATTTAGAATTGATTGTGATTTATTAAGGGAAAAGTGCGTAGGATGTGTGTGCTCACGGTTTTATAAATCTGAATATTTCTGTGCGTACGCACGTCCTATGTTTCATCCGTACGCCACTTCTGACGCAAATCCTAAGCAAAGTTTTATAAATGAGGCCCCTGGTCTTGGAGGGCTACCTTTGCTGTAATTCAACACACCTGTCTACTAGAAACTTCCAGACAGTTGCGTTGGAGCAAGTTGCATCTAAACTCTGCTGGAGTGCAGCCCTCCAATAGCAGAAATTGACACCCCTGACTTAAAGCAATCTAGCAGTACCACATATTCCCTGAAATCACACATACATCGCCAAGATATTTGTGAAAGAGTCTCTGGAAAGCCTCACGTTTTATGTGAAGCATCTCATTTGTGTAGAGCTGAATAATGTGTCCTACATGAACTGCAGTTGAGTAGGCTAATAGCGTGCAACAGCACAGTAGTTTGCCGACCTCCCAACAACTAAAGATCTGTCAGTGTCTGTAAATTCACCCTAAATCTTAAAAACGTTGGTCAAATGTAGTTCTGATACCCAAATAAATGTCTTGGCTACATGTATCAAGATGAGTTTCTGGAGTATCTCTACTTTCAAGTCATTCAGACTTTAAGGCTAAGTGTATCTTTTCCCATTTCCTCCCAGGCAGAAATATTCAATGACTCCATGACACTCTTGAACACTTATGGTTGGTCTGCAGTCACATTCGATGGAATAATTGACAGCCCAGTAGCCCCTCGTACCTCCAGCAAATCATTTCACTTTGGAGAATCTGATAGAAATACAGTACAGGAGCTTCGCCAATGGGCTGCCAGCCAGACTCTGATATCCAATGACCCCACTGTCTCGCTGTCCTCTGTACATCCCGGGATGTACTTTGATCTTACCTGCCAGTTGCTGGCCAAGGCTGTCATGGATAGTCGTTGTATCCTACTGAAGGTGCTTTCTGCTATTTTACCTTGAATCTGAATCTTCAAAATCATTGAATCTTAAATACAATTTGTTCAACTAACAGTTTCACAATTTGATCAGGTGTGGGATGGGACCAAGTGTGAACACCCCCTATTAAACGTTGCAGTGGCATCCGACGCATTAGTAGGAGAATCCACTGTTGCTAAAGACAGGATGAACCTGACAGCCAATGTTCTGGTCTATGACAATCACATGGAGGCAGCTCAAGACTTAAAGGTGAGTTTTGCCATTGATCTTGCAGTGGTTCGATAGCAGGAGTGACATGTCGAATATAGTACGTCCGGATTACATTCATACTACACAGTCATACTATATAGAAACATACTTTTTAACTCTCTCTACGTACTTATTCAAAATAAGTACCTTGACAGTTTGAGATTTCAGATACAACTCTAGAAACTTTCTGAGCAGGTGTGTTGGAGCTAACCTTTGTAGAAAGATCTTCCAGGAGCAGGATTATACACGCTTGTTCTATAGATATGCAAGATTATGTTGCCTGTTGGTTTGAAAACATGTTTATAAGGACAAATGCTGTCAAGCTTCAATGGGGAACAACTTAGGTGCACTTCCTGCAAGAAAGCCTATACTACAGAAGCAGTAATCTCATTTGATCAGCCTACAATCTCTACCACATGAGCGTCCCTTATGATACTGTTACTATTAATGCCTGTTTGAACCATCCATCGCAGGAGACCCAAGAACCTACTCAAGCACTTTTAATGATGAATTAGGTGTCAGGTAGGACACTTGTGGGCACATCTTCTCATGGTTTATTTGGGAGGCGTTCATTCCACTTCAGTTTACTGATTGTGTTTGCTGCTCTCACTTCAATCCTGCCCTCCCTGTTTCCATTGTAAAAAAAACATCAAAATGTCCTCTCCAATTGATTGTCTTATAACGGCTTTTGAAACACAGTCTCCAGAACTACTGGCTACTTTTTTGTCTTCCTTTTTATAAATATTTAAACAGGAGCATGGCTGTAAATGCTACTTTTTGGAGCCAGATTGTTACTTTTCTTTTTGTTATTGTACATTTTTGGTTCATTATTGCAATATTTTCGAAGAGGATGGTGATTTGTGTTTTTGTTTTAAGCAGTACTGCATTTTCTTTTGGCTCTCAGCATAGTGGTTATTTTGAATATACACTGTGTGAGTTATGAACAAAGGTGGGTGGAGTGAACCGAGTGTTCAAAAGAAGAAACAGCGAGTTTCTGACTATTCAAGTTCTTGATGTTAGAGCTTCTATTCAGCCACGACCACTGCTGAATTCCTTCATTGTATTTGAAATTAGAATACATATGTAATTGATCTAATTACTTCCTCAACTGTTGTAGTCCACTGTCTGAACCTGTATCAATGCAGGCTTTGCAAAAGGCCACAGAGGGACACCCTATGTGTTTTGTACAGTCCCTGTAAGACCACTTGAATGTCATCATGGAACAGCGCCATATTATGTTATGCTCAGCCTTGCTTGCTTTTTGGGATGGTTCATAGTTCATGTTTAGGCTAATGTCTGGTCCACTTTGCAACTTCAAGTGTGGTCATATTACCAAAATTTCACTTGCAAAAACAGGTCCATTGTCAGTGTTGAGATTTATGAAGCTCTGCTCACACAGAAGTCACTTTCAAACCAAGCAGCTTTCTGTTGGTCAGTGCCACAAATTCACGTGATCAACTTGAACGGATCAACTTGAAGGAAATCTGTGTGGGGAACTTTTTCGCCCTCACAAAAATCCCAATTATTCTTATTCCTATTCCTATTGTAATGACTGGATTTCGCCTGCAAAATTTTGCTGAGCAATGGTAAATGTGACAGCAGCTTTATTCTTGCTTAGAACCACTGGCACACTGGCACATTAGGGTATTTAATAATCAAAGTATCAGTAAAATACTCTGATGAAAATGTTAAAGGATTTTTTTTTTTTTTTTGGTAACTTAATCCCCAATGATCCAAAATGCAATTTAACCACTAAAGATTGCATTGAGTCAGAATATTTCCCCACCATTATCAATATCCTGGGTGAAATCGTCTCTAATATTGTGTGAAATTGCTTGAGCTCAGTGTTGAGGAGGGAGAAAAGGCGAATAAAGCCAGCCATTAGGATTAAGTGGTCTGAGAGAGATAGCTTTATGAGAGAGGAGAGAGAAGGCCAAATCAATACGGCTGTCATGGTGAACGGGGGCCTTCATTGGGGGTTTGCGCACACACACTTTCTTGACTTCGACTTACAACATATATCACTCACCCTCCACATATCATATAGGTCTAGTGTGGCACACATTAAAGGAGACATCCAGTATATTATTCTGTTTTATTACAAATCACCTGGAATGTTCTACTTTAATGGCAATACATTTCTACTATTTTGACTTTTTGTTCATCATTCTTTGTGGCGTCAAGCATGTAAAGGCCTATTTTAGTCTTTTAGCCTATTTCAGAGTTAGAATTACTATTGTGTTTTTTTTTCCCCCGCTGGATCTTCTTGAGGAATCTCTGAGGACACACCAGATCTCTCACCTAATGGTTTTCCCTGCCTGTCTTGTGAAATTGTCTCTCTTGCATGCTTTTTGTTCCATTTGCATCATCGGAGTCCCAGGCCAGTTGCAAAATGCCCTTGTCATCTCTCTTATAAACTGGGAATTGATGCCTCATACAATAATAATAGAGATTAAAGTAGTGCCAGATGCCTGCACGTGCACAATATGAAGGGCAAGAAACACTTTTACTACTACTTTTACTTCAGATTTGTTCAACTCCCCTAATCCTAAGTATTACAATTCAGGGCATACAGACATTTGTGATACCTCAAATTGTGTGGCTTGAGGAGAGGTGAGATATTACATTTCTAAGAGATGTTAACGAATTATAAAATAAAAATGGATAAATCACAGAATTACATTGGAGGAGACACCCGAGCCATGGGACCAGATTACCATAGGCTCCCATGATAGCCTGGTATTAAGATTTTGCATTTTGGTGAGGCAAGACACATTCCTGTTTATACCAGGTTGTAATATGCATCTCAAATGCAACTCCTCGGGCCACTTGAATTTCAAGGAAAGGGTGTCCGATCTGCTTAAAACATCCTAAATGAATACGAGCACCTGCAGCATGGCTAGAGCTGATGCAGTATACTGTGACATCCTGCCTCTATACACATGTGACTATCAATTATTCATAGTGAGAGAGAAATCAAGCACCTGGGTTAACTTAACACCCAGACGGCCCCTGCCTGTAATCGCTTCAGACAGCCTGCATATGACACTTATCCAGTGTGTGTGTGTGTGTGTGTGTGTGTAGGACATTTGTTCTGCAATAGTCTGAGATCTTTAAAAATACAGATGTGCACAAATATATACATTTGAACAATCAATCAAAATCCTGCATTCTTAAAAAAAAAAAAAATTCCTGTTGGCATTGATAGTTCTAGAAAGAAGCTTTAAAGGGGTCATCGGATGCAAAATTCACTTTTATATTGTGTTTGCATATAAATGTCTTTGCAGTGTGTGGACACAACCGCCATACAATGAAAAAAATCCATTCACTCCTTTTTTTTAATTCTCAAAAAGTCTAAATGCTCTCAATAATCAGGCTGTGTGGTCAATCATTTCCTGAGTGCTATGATCTTGCTCCGCCCACGACCACTGACAGACTGTCCCGTATTAGCATATTTCTGCCCTCAGCCATTCGACCCCCCCCCCACCACACACACACACACAAACATATATGAATGCATATATTATGTAGGCCTATATGTAGGCTATAACACAAACACATATATGCATAACCCTAACCCATTTAAATAAATGAATTGTGTGTGTATGTATATATCATTATATATATATATATACACACACAATTTTTTATATATATATATATATATATATATATATATATATATATATATATATATATATATATATATATAAATAAGTATATATATATAAATATATATATATATATATATATATATATATATACATATATACATACATATATACATACATATATACATATATACATATATATATATATATATGGCCTAGCAAACTTTGTAGTTTTTTTTTCACATGCTGTTACAACAGGATGCTGCATGCGCGGTGCTGCGCTATGAAACCCATTCATTTCAAAGGCTTGTGTCGCGCGAGGACGTTTTGTTGCTTCGTCGACCAAAGCGCAAGCGGATCTAGCTAGACTGGAAACAAAACAACAGGCGCGCCGCAAACACTTGTGAGCCGGCCAAATAGTTGGTTAACGTTACGCTTTGAGTGGTTGGCGAGCGCGAGACGCCGAAATGGACGCCAATAAGATTCTGAATGGAAAGTTTACTTTTAAAAAGTTGCCAAATGGTTCCATTAACAAGACCAAAGTGATCTGTGTGTTTTGTCGTTGTGAACTGAGCTATCATCATCGCAGCGCGTCCAGTCTGAAATACCACTTGATGGCCAAGCACACACACACACACACACACACACACAGCTGAGGCGAATTCTCCGCCCCCTCGTCAATATCAGGACCTCCTCAGTATTTCTTTCACCCTTTTATTGATGGACAGTGTTACATTGAGAGATTATTTGCTCCAAGTGAGAATGTTAGTGTGAAATTGAACACTGTACATGTCAATGTTGTTTTCAATAAAAAACATTTGCACAAAGCAAGCCGATCCACTTTTCCATGTTGATAAGAGCATTAAAATGAGAAAAAATAATGGGACAAAAAGAAAATCAAGAGACATTTAGAATAGATAAAAATAATTGTGATTAATCGCGAGTTAACGATGACATTAATGCGATTAATCGCGATTAAATATTTTAATCGTTTGACAGCACTAATATATATATATATATATATATATAGTGTATGTACATCAGGTTACCGTAAGTTAGCTAATGTTAGTGTTGTAAGTGTTGGTCACGTAAGCTATCGCTGCAATTAACCTATTATCTACCAATAAACATTTACTAAAACTGACTACATAAAATATAACTACTGACTAGATTCACGAGAGGTCGGCTAATGTGTGCAAAAGTAAAAAAATACAGTAATTTCATTCATTATAAAGTAAAAAAATACAGTAATTTCATTCATTTACCAGCGAGCGTACTTCGGAAGCACTGAAAATGAATTGGGTTCAATGCTGGAACTATCAGTGTTTGGAACTATTGGCTGCTCCACGACACGCGTTACTTCCGCATTCCAAAGTTCCTATGGCGTTGTCGCAACTCTGTTTTTCAACGGCTCTGGCCCGAACCAAAGTTGTTCGGACCAATCAAATTGTCAGGGCGGGCTTTATACGATGATGGACAGATGATCAACAGTAACGTATTCATCCACGTCACCAAAGAGCGCTTGGGTGGAATTCGTTTACAACAAAGAATGACTGCCGTCTGTTATAGAAGATGTAGACAGCGCATCAATTTTAAAAGAGGAACAGAGAACCGCGATCAAGGCATTTTCTGATCGGAAATATGTTTTTGGCGTCCTTCCTACGGGATTCAGTCTATCCAATTGAGTGCAGAGGCATTTTTTTTTCCTGGTTCGGTTGAAACACGCCCCGTAATCATAGCCCAATGGAGCAGCATCAGACTCATATTCTAACTAGAATCTGAGTATGACGACGTCAGGCTACCGAAACAGGTCACTTTGAACAAATCTGTTTTTGAGGAGGTAAAAAGGGTGTTTTACACAACCATTGAGGAATTTTAACCAAAGTATGTTACAAACTTAACATGAACACCATAAAGAATCATACCAACTTGTGAAAAATGGGCATCCGATGACCCCTTTAACATTCATGAAATCTTTCCACTGTACCAAAAGTTTTTTATATCTAGTGGAAAAGGTTAATTCAATTAGATTATTAAAATGTTCTTTATAGTAAGGGAAACATTGTTCTTTTAAGAACTGATCTCAGAAAGGTTATTTTGGGGAACCAAAAAGGGTTCTTCTATGGCATTGCTGGGGAAAAAAAAACAACAAAAAACCTTTTGAAACCTTGATTCAAGCACAGCATGCTATTTTAAGCATTCTGCTTTATATATATATATATATATATATATATATATATATATATCAGCTAGTTGACCGTCTTGACCCATCCCTATTTTAAATTAAATAATTAATTCTCGCACTCGTCTAGAAAAAAAAATGTAAATCTTATAATTATTCTACACCGATTTAAAAAAAATCTCTCTCTCTCTCTCTCTCTCTCTCTGTCATATAAATATATATATATATATATATATTCTAAGCACTCTTATTAAATATGACTTGTGCAAGCATGTGGTAGGGCACTTCAGGAATTGTCAGCTGTCAGACAATGGAGGGTCTGTCTTAAGCACAGTATTTGCTGACAAAATGCTGTGGGTCTTTGAAAAGAGAAGCGAGAGCAGAGAGAATAGATGCAAAGTTACAGACTCTTTCAGAAATCTGCACTATAACTGTCCCGGCTATTTTAAACCAGGCCTGCTATAGTAGGGCGTGGTGATGGCGCAGTGGATAAGACACATGCCTTTGGTGTAAGAGACCCGGGTTCGAATCCACTGTGAGACACCAATGTGTCCCTGAGCAAGACACTTAACCCCTAGTTGCTCCAGAGGCGTGCGACCTCTGACATATAGCAATTGTAAGTCGCTTTGGATAAAAGCGTCAGCTAAATGAATAAATGTAAATGTAAATGTAAATGTAGTAGAATGAGGGGGAAATCAGTCTTGCACCAGATACTGTGTTCAGGGTATGCATGAATCAACAAAAGACAACTAAATGAAAACCTTTTCTCTTCAAATATATTGAATGTTACACAAAACACTTCATCATACACCAAATAAACAAAATATCACAGAAGAAAAGTCCTGGTGGGAGTGGATGAATGTGAAATGTCCCACAAAAGATGTTGACGGATAATGAGGTTGATGAAGTGAGCAGTCTTTAGAATTAACAGTCTTATCTGATAATGGAAGTAACTGATGAAATGAAGTATTTGTCCTTCTGGTTGCAGCCCGGGAGTCTTTGAATAAAGTCCTTGGGCAGTTGCCCTCATGCACCCAAGCAAACTCCCAATCCAGCACTCAAGGGCTATGTAAGTCACGGGTAATACAAAAATCCTGGTTGAGCAGCAAACTTAACGTTTCTCAGACCAGGATTACCATTGAGAACAGCAGATACCATGTGGTTACTCAAACTGAATCTACCTCTTATTCTCCCACTTCCTCTTTTATCTATAAGGTAGAGGTGCTACTGGTGTCCCCTAGTGGATGGGATGAACATAGCACTGAAAATGAAAAACAAATAAACATGTGACAGGCAGTGACTGTTACAGCACAGCTAGTTTTTTTTATTTATTTTTTTAAAGGCTTGGCTGCCCATATACTAGCCTGGACTAGAAAAATAAAAACACAATGCTTTTATGATGCAGTATGTTGTCTTAAAGGACAATTTCAGGTTAAAGTGAACACCCCTTTTACATTCGTAGTACACATTATTCCATATTATATTCCATATTATTATTATTATAAATATGAGGGATTTTTTTGGAATAGTTGTCAAAATATAGTAACTTGCTCTGGATCTGTAGTCGTCACATTATGGAAGTACAGGGGATTATGAATGGACCATAATCACACATTAAAGCAATAGTTCGAAAATTACAATTATTTTTACTCCCCTTCATGTTGTTAAAAAAAAAATTGGAATATACAGTATATATTTAATATATTTATATATATTTTTTTTTTAATTCACCCAAAAACTACTTATTATCATATAAAATAATTTTAAATATAATTAAAGTAAAGTTAAGTATATTTGTACCATGTTGACTTCTATTGTAAATTCATAACTATCAAACTAAAGTTTAAAATGATTTTATGCGATACATGATGTCTATAGACCTTAAGTTATATTAAACCTGGAATTTACTGCAAGTTTGTGGGTGTTGCTTTGGCCGTTTTGTCATTTGTGTGCTACGTCATATCCATATTGATGAATGATCCAAGGGTATGTTCTTCTGGTCATGAAACACTTTGTGTTGCTAACATTATGTTGCTAAACTAAGCTTTTTTCACCCATCTGGTCAGCACCATATGTTTTTCAGTGAGTTACCTTTAATATCTATTATATTTATACATGTACCTTAGGCTGTAACCTTGTGGGTTTTGAATTATTGTTTGATGTCTTTACAAAATACTTTCTCAAGAGTGCGCTTTGCCTCTATTTGTTCATTTTCACCAGCGCGTGTTATGGAAATTGGTTTGTTTGCAGGAAAGGCATCTTTTCTTGTTTACGGAACGTGCTTCCCCGGCCCCATTCGTTTTTTCCATATAGATGAGGGTCCGGACAAGGTTTGTGCTATCCAGCCACACACATCAACAAAGCTGGGGGTAATGGATTTTTCCATGTAGGATGTGAGAGTTGAGGAACGTTGGCGTTTTTCTGCTGCTTTGCCAGCTCCGTCAGAAGAGCTTCACGCCAGCTTGTGCACACCTGTGCCGAGCAGCCCGGCTCCTTCCCCTGCTGTGCGTAACCAACCGTGCAGTGAGCTCGAGTAGGAGAATACCAAGTGTATGTAGATTTGTCTCTACCATTGGCTTTATGTTCAGTCATTTCTCAAGGAAAATGTTGCAAGCCTGATGATGGGATGGGATTTAAATTGTCATCATGTACTCATTCTCATGTCATTTTCTGCGAAGCTGTAGATGCTCATAGAAGCTCCTTTTTCATATAATATAAGTGAGTTGGGACTGGGGCTTGCAAGTAACAGAAATGCATCATAAAAGTGGTTCATGCAACTTTGTGTGCTATGTTCCAAGTCTTCTGAAGCCGTACAATAGCTTTGTCTGAGAGAAACGGATCTGCTCGGTTGAATGGTGTATATAACGGTAAAACTGATATATATCGATCATTAGTTTGGAATGATGGTGAGTAAATATGGACTGATTTTTCTTTTTTTTTTTAGTGTATTCAAAATCAGAAAGTAGTGACGGTGGTGATGATAATGGTTGTAAAAAAATGGTACAGCATATCCATTTATTTCTTTTCAAGTACAGACTACAGTGTATTTCTCATATCTCACGATTGTTTTTAAATAATGGTGGAACAGACTTACATTATGATCAATTCTTGTCTTGTCTGTCCAGAAGAAGAAATCACCGAGTTTAGTGGGACTGTATTGTCTGATTTTGCTGTTGGATATGATGAAAAACATTTGGTTCTCAATAGATCCAACCATGTTTCTTCAAGGCCAACTTTATCAAGCCACACTACAAGTTCTCTTTTTAGCTTCAATCTCACACTCCAGTTTTCAGTTGTCAGCTTATCAAGCTAGATGGTAATGAGCTGAATCAAATTTGCACTCTTGGAAATGGTTACCTTACCTTGTTCCGTTTATGGAATAAGTCTGTTTCAATCAAATATTGATGCCGAATAATTGATGCCACCATTCAGTTTATTCCAATGATTTGGTTGGCTCCGTCACAATGCCTTTTTAGGCTGTTTAGAAGCACTGTCTAGAGGCTGTATTGCATCCAACCAGTTCTTGTGAATGCCAGCACTATGGCTTACTTCAAATCTCTGTACAAACAAAGACTTGGAGGTAAAATCGGGTAAATAAAGAGATGGCTTTCGCCCGAAACCCCATGTATGACGTCAAAAGTGTACAGCTATAGGAGGACTCCCAGAACCTGATTATAAATGCAGAACAGAAATCTGACACCATCTTGTTTAGAGGTGTTTTGATATCATATCCAGTTCTTGTCTATTTAAAATCCATAATATGAAGACAATCTTGTTGCACAAGAGTTCATTAAGTGATTCTCGGTCTCTGTCTGTCTTCATGTTGCTCATAGTGATCTCAGGGGACCAACATTTTTTTCTTTCCATCTTACTGTAATGTTGTTAGTATGTTGCTCAACTCTAGTGCCGTAGCTCCCCCTGCTGGACTGATAATTATTCATTTAAGTACTAGAATAGAGATTGAAAAAAAATGGTCAAAGTATAGAAAGTATTTATTAGTTTATTTTGTATTGTAAGTTATATGTATTTACAATGGAGGTCAAAAGGTGTTTTTTTTTTTTTTATATATATTTTTCTAAAGAAATTCAGTTTTATTCAGCAAGTTTTTCTTTTTTTTATTGATCAAAAGTGACAGTAAAAACGTCTATATTCTTAGAAAAATGTATATTTCAAGTAAATGCTGTTCTTTTGAATTTGAAAAATTTCCACAAAAAAATGCTTTCAACATTGATAATAATAAAAAAAATGTTTCTTGAGCAGCAAATCAGCATAATGATTTCTGAAGAATCATATGACTCTGAAGATGGAGTAATTTTAAAGTATAAGTAGAAAACAGTTTCAATTGTGATATTTCACAATAGTACTGTTTTTACTGTATTTTTAATCTAATAAATGCAGCCTTGGTGAGTATAATAGACTAAAAAAAATGTAAACTAATTATTACAAGCTATGGACCGGTGATGCATTCAATTTTTATTTAGTTAGTACTGTGAACAAATATTTACTCCATCCTGATTCTCTCTTTAATTGTGTATTTATCTTTGAATGATTTCATATCTTCAAATTAAATTTTAACCTGAGAAAACCTAACGCATATTTTTGAAGTCATTATTTCATTTATTTAAGAGGAGAAAACCCTGTGAAAGTAATTGCCCTCTTAGGCTTGAAACGAAGGAAACGGCTACCTTTTGGGTAGGTGATTAGTTTTAGGACAATTAACAAAGACTGCCTATATATATAGAGATAGAGATATTCTTTAAAACTTATATAGGTACAGAATGTTGCATTAAGAAATTTCCCAAAACAGCTCAGGAGAAAGTTGAGAGAAAGCAATTCGGAAAGGGTTGCAAAGCAGTTTTCTTTGTCTGAATGGCTGAAAAGTTTTAGAGTGGTATAATCAAAGTCTCGACTTGAATCCTATAAAGATATTGTGGCAGGACATAAAAAGAGCGGCTCGTACTTGAAGAATTTCCATATTCATCAGTCTTTAGAATTGAAGAAACTGATGTTGTAATGAAAACATTCTTCTGTTGACGTTTAGCCCGGCATGTTCCTGCGGTTCTACAATCTCCGTTCACTCCTTCAGCGAGCTCCGGACCAGCAGCCTGATCAAGCTGAACATCTCAGTTTCCACCTGCATGGGGGGTCGACGTATGGACGAGGTTTACGGAGCCTTCCTGCAGAGAGCCCTGATCTACAGTCCCTCAAGAGGCGAGTCTGAAGACCACTGAAAATGCCTGTTTTGTATATAAAATAAAATAAAAATCATTACAAGAAATATATTATAAATATACATATGAATGTGTATATATGCACACACACACGCACACACACAGTCTTGATATATAAGAAATTGCTGAAGTCTTGAGTATTTTGATGGCAAATTAAATGAGGCACACTAAGTCAAATTCATTTCCATTATAAAATAACTTCTCTTTCTTTTCTTCTTTCTTTATATCTATCTCTACTGATCTATATTCAGCGTGCTAGAGAATCATGTCGATCTGGATGAGTATGATGAAGTGAATGATGGCACGTTACTGGAGATTTGGTACACACCGCCAGAGGCTGTAGGTTGGTGGTGCCTCTTTTTGCTTTCCAATTTATATCCAGTGTTGTGTCATGCTCAGCTGGCCTTCATCTGTATGCTTATGTTTCCTTCTAGTCTTGCCAAATGATGAAGAACCAGGTATAGATATATTATATATTATTAGGTTTATATATGACTTATGTATGACTTCTCAAAGCTTTTTCTCCACCACAGATGAAAAAAATGATAAATAATCTTTAATATGTAAATGGTTTTATTATATTATATATTATAATGTTGTTGTTGTTGTTTTTTCATTTTAGATGAAGCAGATACAGGACATTCTTATACAGGTAAAAAAAAAAATAAGTCACGCCCTGCTCATATTAATTAACAGTGTTGGATTAATATTAGGGGAAAAGACACTGGGAAATGTTAAGAGCCAGATTCAAACCTACTGTACATTAGTGTTGCTTTCGCCAACGAAAATTGACTAAATATCGTCGTCAACGATAGGTTCTATCACGTGACGAAAACGAGACGAGACGCAACATAAATGCTGGTCATGTGACAATGACTATAATTAAATGTATAATGCAATATTGTTGACGAATAAAAACGAGACTAAATATGGTTTACAAAATAAAAACTATGCTGAAATGTCTCTTCATTTTCGTTGACCAAAACGAGACGCGACGAAATGTTAACGTTATTTCGTCTCGTTTACTTGCATTATTATTATTATTATGCAGCATTTCTGTTTCCTGTGTCACTTCAGGGGCTGCATCAGATCGCACTGCGCAGCTGCAGGCGACTTGACATTCAAGCCCCACGGCATTAAGAGGCAGCTGCGTGAGTTACGGCTGTTTCACTTTCACACATACTCCGTGTGTAGTGCGTATGCGGTGCGTGTTGCGGTGTGTATGCAGGAGCAGCACGCGCTATTGTGCTTTCACATGTGCTGCGTTTGGAGTGCGCAACTGATCTACGGCTGTACCACAATCACAACATTTATTCTCTGTTTTATTTCAAATCAATATTTTAGCCTACATCCATTATGTTGTGTTGTTGATGTACTGTGTAGATCTCTGCTCTGCTGTTATGCACGCACCGCTCCTGGAGCGCATTGCCGGACCGCATCCGCGTGCGGTGTGAGCGCTCTAACCATAGGCTCTAACCTATTAACATGTGTGCGGGAAAAAATACGCACCACATACGCACTGCAAACGGAGTATGTGTGAAACATGCTTTAGCATAAACGACAACAAACAAAGTTAAGTCTGACACAGAGAAAGGGATTCGTCTTTGGGAGAAAAAGAAGAAATGACATTTGGAAAAACTTTCATTTCATCATGTGTGTAGGCTACTTCTAACATGTTTGGTTGGTAAAATAAATGTTGTAAATTCAAATCAGAGCGTCTTCCGTGTCTGGAATGGATGCATTCTTGAGTCTATAAGGTAACAATAATATAATAAGATAACTATAAGAAGATAAGATTGTTTGAAATGGGTTTGGGTAAAAGAAAATTTTGGTTTCGTCTATACTACTAGGTACTCATACTATATTGACTGGGTTAAATAGAATTGCATTACTAAAAAGAGACTAAAATACAATTTGCATTAACTAAAACTAGACTATGTCTTTCGTCGACTAAAACTAGACTAAAATGTCATCAGTTTTCTTTGACTAAAACTAGACTAGACTAAAAAGAGTATGAACGTGACTAAAACTAATAGAAACTAAAATGACAGCTTGACACAAAGACTAGACTAAAACTAAAATTAAAACAGGCCGCCAAAAACAACACTACTGTACATCACCTTCACCACAGCTCGATATGTTGCATCACGTGTTAAAGTCACCATGAAATCAAAATTGACCATTTGTATTTTTTTATGGAATATTGCAATATTTATATTTAATATATATTATAAATGATTTATCTGTGCACGTAATGATTTTTATACTATTATATATACTATTCCCGATGGACAAAATCGAGTCCCGCCCTACTATTTTTATTTTTTTGACAAGCCTTTTCACTAACCGTGCGTTCACACCGCCGCCAGCGACAGCGTTAAAGTGGCCGGAAGTCATTCATTTTCAATGTGAGCCGGTGGCGAGCTCCAGCGAGGGCGGTGTGGCGCGTCTTGGACAGTGAGAGCGGCGAGAAGTTGAAGTCAGGTTAACTTTATGGTAATAAGCTATGATGCGGCAACTGGCGGCAACCAATCGGAATGTAGAAGTGCTCCACATGAGAGGATTCCGGAGAACGTAGTCATTAGTTCCCAAGCAAAATAGAGGAGAGGTTGATCATTTGAATTTGATAAGGCGCGCAACACACATAGGCAAGATTTTGCGCTAGAACGCTTGTTTTTCATATACAAATTAGATTAGCACTTAACCATGAACACAAGCCACACCACACAAATGGCATTTAATTGGTTTATTTCGTTAGCAAACATGTCACTATAATTGTTAAGTTCTTTCCATCAATTAATTTCTTACTTTCACATTTAAAAGATTCCATGAGGTTAACTTATACCCTACTTGGTCAGTCTGCACAAATAACGATCGACATGCTTGTTTGCTTTGCGGCCCCTTTAAATAAAAAAGACCAAGCATTCGATCTACGTCAGAGTCAGAGTGTCCACAAATCTTTCTACGGCGTCGTTGGCAGGGTGGCGAGAGCGAATTTCCCCGCTCTCGCTGGCGGCGGTGTGAACGCACGGTCAGATATACATTACAATAGAGAAGAAAAGACGTTTCATGGTGACTATAACCACAAAGCCACAGCTCTGACAATACTAATATTTTAACATGTGATTGTTCAGTGCGGACATGTAAGCACAACATGCAGCAGCTCACACTGGCCCGGGTGAAACGCTCCACCCCGCCGCTGTCATGTCATGTTCGAGCCCGGGTGAAGAAGTACCATCCCCAGCAGTTATACCAGTGCCTGAAGCTCTTCTGCTCCAAGTGTAAAACAATGTGAGTCTGACACTCTGCAACCTGCTCCTGACTCGCATCCATGAAAAGAATAAAGAGAAGGTTAAATTTATACTGAATTGTTCGTTGTTTAAAGTGCCCTATTATGCTTTTTCGAGTATTACACACTACAAGAAAGGTAATGTTGCTGTTTGTGAATGTAAATGGTCTGCAAAGTTTCAAAGATTAAAGTGCAGATAAATGGATTTATTTTCTCCCAAAAGAAAGAACTGATTCTGAACTGCCTGAATCAGTAATTCCAGTCTATGCTTCTACGATTCGTGGACGGTTCCAGATAGAATAAATTATATTACCTTACTTTCTGCGTGAACCTACATAGGTTTGTAAATTTGCATAATGCCAGCCTATGTTCTTCATTGGCTGCTCGTGAGCAACGTCAACTTTAACCCTCAAACATTGCAGTTGTAGCTGAGACTAGAAGAGTTTAGTTTGTGTCGTCAAAAAGACGCTGTTTTCTGCGCTGCGAAAGCAAATCCACTTTGTAGTAGGGAGGTTAAAGGGTTAGTTCACCCAAAAATGAAAATTAAGTCATTAATTACTCACCCCCATGCTGTACCAACCCCGTAAGGCCTTTGGAACACAAATGAAGATATTTATGATTAAATCTGAGAGGTTTATGACTGCTACATAGGCTGCCTAAGGGAATGGCACGGCCCAGAAAGTCATTAAAGAAAATGTTTAAATATTCCATGTCACAACAGTGGCTCAACTATAAGTTTATCAAGCGACGAGAATACTTTTTGTGCGCGCGAGAACTTAACTGAAGTAGTTGAAGGAGATCGCAATTCTCGCGCATGCGTCGTGGAAATCTCTTGAAGTCTCGTTTCAGGCCTACAAGGAAGAAAAGGAATAGTCGAATAAAGTCGTTATTTTTGTTTGTTTTTTCGCACAAAAAGTATTCTCGTCGCTTGATAAACTTATAGTTGAGCCACTGTTGTGACATGGAATATTTAAACATTTTCTTCATTGACTTTTTGGGCCGTCCGGTGTCATTCCCTTAGGCAGCCTATAGAGGAGTGATCCACCTCTCAGATTTAATCATAAATATCTTCATTTGTGTTCCGAAGACGAACGAAGGTCTTACGGGGTTGGTACAGCATGGGGGTGAGTAATTAATGACTTAATTTTCATTTTTGGGTGAACTAACCCTTTAAGTGACTTTTGACTTCAAGTCATGGTGCAAAGGTCCCCTTTGGTATGGAAGTACCTTAGGGCCATAGAAATAAATTTATCCTAAGACACAAGTGAGATCACATTTTGTATCTTATATACGCACAGTTTTTAAAAATGGCCGCCGACCATACTTGAGAGGCCCATTTCTTTGCTTCTGTTATAGCTATGATGACAAATTTGGTATCAACGTGTACATTTTTGTGGTCAAGGAGTCCAATAAAATAGGTTCCAAGACTAAAAAACGATAATGTTGTCCTTACCATGACAATTGGAGGTGAAGTATTCACAACTTAATAATTTCTTCGTTTAGGTCTGCTTCGCATGCGCCCTTTACAGCACTGGCTGAAGACGCGGGTCCCGCGTGGAGCATGGGAATCGGGGTGTTTACGTCTCAAGGTAACTCAGAACTGTGTCACAGCTCTGGAGCCCTGGAAGGCGGTCGACTGTTATCAGACAGGTGTTAACCTGGGGGTAATCTCGAAACTGAAAGTGGTTTCGACAGACGCCTCAAATTCGGGCTGGGGCAAACCGACTTTTGGCCTGTGGCCAAGCCAAGGAAAGAGCTTGCACATAAACCGTCTAGAGATGAAGGCGGTCGAGAACGCCTTGCGGTTCTTCCTTGCCCTTCTAAAGGGCCACCATGTCCTTGTCCGCACGGACAACATGTCGGTGGTTTCCCACATAAATCGCCAGGGCGGTCTGAGATCACGGAACCTTCATGCCCTGGCAGAACGCCTCCTTGTATGGGTTCAGCGCAACCAACTCTCGCTGAGAGCAGCGCATGTGCCAGGCCATCTGCATGTGGGTCCAGACAGGCTGCCCAGGGACAACGTTCCCCAGGGTAATGGTCCCTCCACCCTCAGACAGTTCAGCTGTTGTGGGACACCTTTAGCTCAGCGGAAGTCGACCGCTTTGCGTCTCAAGACAACGCTCAGTGTCAAATATGCTTCACAAAGAACAAGGACGTGCTGGCCCATCACTGGCCCAGCCGCCCTCTCTATACTTTCCCTCCGATCACGCTGTTACCACAGGTTATCAAGCGTATCAGGGAGAACGGTTCCTCTGTGCTTATAGTAGCTCCGTTCTAGCCGAACCAAGTTTAGTTTCCGGAGCTGATGCAGCTTCAGAGCTTGGCTCCGTGGCCTGTCCCGTTGAGGAGAGATCTCCTCTCACAGGCCGGGGGTACGATTTGGCACCCACGACCCGAGCTTTGGGCGCTGCATGTGTGGGCCATCAACGGGTACCCGTCAGTCTAAACACGATGTGTTAAACACGATTACGCAAGCTAGAGCGCCCTCTACTAGATGGCGTTATGCTTCCAAGTGGTCAGTGTTCAAGATTGTGGGGTGTCGGATGTTCTCTCCTTCCTACAGGAGCTCTTGGATAAGGGTAGAAACCCATCCACGCTCAAGGTATATGTGGCGGCTATTGCTGCGTTTGTCAAACATTCGCATGGCCAGTCACTGGGTAGGAACGACCTTGTAGTCCGCTTCCTCAGGGGAGCTAGAAGGATGAACCCTCCTCGTCCCCCCTCGGTTCCCATATGGGACCTTTCCTTGGTCCTTGAGGCCATGAAGGGTGCCCCTTTCGAACCTCTACAGTCTGTGGACCTTAAGGATCTCTCATTGAAAACCACCTTTTTGATTGCTATCGCCTCAGTCAAGCGGGTGACTTGCACGCACTTTCTGTTAGCGCGTCGTGTCTTGAGTTTGGGCCTAATGACTCCAAGGTCATCCTCAAACCAAGACATGGTTATGTCCCCAAAGTACTTGCCACTCCTTTCAGAGCGTAAGTCATCTCCCTGTCAGCCCTCTTCGGATCTGACAGCGAGTCTGATGTGAATCTCCTTTGCCCGGTTAGGGCCCTGAGAATTTACGTGGAACGTTCGGCTGCTTTCAGACGGTCAGGACAGCTCTTTGTTTCGTTTGGTGGCCGATCTAAAGGTATAGCTGCCTCGAAACATAGCCTTTCCAGGTGGATAGTGGACGCTATCGCACTGGCTTTATACATCTTAGAGCCTTCGTTGCCCTCTGGGCGTCAGAGCTCATTCCACTAGAGGCATGCCTCTTCGTGGGCCTGGTCCAGTGGGATTTCCCTTTACAATATCTGTATGGCGGCAGGCTGGGCCTCTCAGTCTACATTTATTAGGTTCTATAACCTGGAAGTTTCCGCGCTCCAAGCTAGACTGTTGTCAGTCTAGTTCATCGGTTCCCAATAAAGGGGGTCGCGGCCCACAAGGGGACCTCAGCAAGCTCTGTGGGGAGTCGCGTCATATTTTGAAAGGTTTGAGCAATGAGCATTAAATAAAAGTCCTTAACTTTTTTCTGTCCAAAATTTACAAAATGTATATAATGAGCGAGTTCATCATGAATCCATTTTCTAATCTGTGTTTTTGTCTTATCCTGAACCACTATGGTACACCTATAATAAGTGTTTACATTGGGACTATTTTACACTGGTTCGGATTGCTGCCGCTGCGGAGTAGCCCAGTACCTGCGTGACTCGTCATAGACGTACACAGAGAGATGTAGTACCGGCTACCATGTTCTTCCGAAAGACGCATTATTCTGTTAATAAATGCAAGTTTATTATCGCTCGCTATAGCGCCAAAAGCGTAAATAATAAAGCCTCACATTGATAAAGCCTCACAAATAACATGCAAATATTGAGGCCCCAGACAGCAGTCATTTAGTAATAGCCTATTCTTTCTTTTTTTTTACCTACACACCAGTGTGAATATTTGTTTTTGCATTTCAAATAGGGCCAATTTATAGGCTTCTCCTAGGCTTACGTTTTTAAATTACAAAGGGCCTACTGATGTTTTTGTTATTGTATTTTCAATATTATAGGCTATTATTTGTGCATAAACATATCGTTTGTTTGAAAAAAAACATATTTTGTCATCCTTGCTGCAAGCTTACAAGAGCGATAATATCATTAAATGTGAAGGGGGGCCCTAAAATATTTTCTTGGGAAAAAGGGGGTCACAGACAAAAAAAGGTTCCACTATGGGAACCACTGGTCTAGTTTATCCGCTCAGTTCTGCCGGACTCGCTTCCGCTGACTGCAAAGTTTTCAGTTCAAGCAGGCTATTGCCTCCCCTGACTGTTATACAGTATCAAGCACCCTCTATGCATTTAAGGTAACCACGTTTGCCTTATATCATTCTTATTAAGCCCATTCCCAATGTCAGCTTTTTATATCCCCATATCATATGAGCTCAGGGCCCTTGGGTCAGTGTTGTGGTAGATTTAGCACGCACAGCGTTTTAAATTGGGTTCCCGTAGCGTAAGCTAGCATACGCAACACGAGAGTACTCTCGTAAGAGAACGTCTTGGTTACTAACGTAACCGCAGTTCTCTCTAGAAGAGGGAACAAATGTTGCGTAACCCTGCCGTTCTTGTGCTACCATCTGGTTTCGCTTCAGTCGATGAAAACCAAGGAGCATCCTATCGAGCTCTGGCTTATATAGGCGCCCTCATTGGTGCTTACGTCACAAGCAGTCCCTCGATAGGTTGCAGCAGTTGCCGCAGGGAAGCCAATAGGCGCGCGAGCTGCCTCGCCTAGGACTGCTAGCTGCAGCAAGTGGATAATTTTTGGCTTCAGTATTCTCGAGAAAAGAGGTTTTCAACAGCTGTCACAGCTCCTGGTGCAGATGGGATGTGTTGTTGCAGGAACTGATTTGCTATAGGGTACTGCTGACTGGTCGAAATCTCATGCTACTTAGGACAAATGCAATGTACAGAAGTAGCTGCACTGCTTAAATACAAAATTTAAGTTTTTGAACGAAAAGATAAGTAAAGTCACTCTGATGACGATTTTTATGTGAAATGTGCATATTTACCCCCAATTGTCATGGTATGGGGAAAATTATTATTTTTTTAAACTTGAAACCAATTTTATTGGATTCCTCGACCCCAAAAATCTACACTTTGACACAAAATTTGTCATTATAGCGATAACAGAAGCAAAGATATGGGCTCTAGAGTATTTTCGGCGTATTGGCGGCCATTTTTGAAAAAACATGTTTATTTCGGATACAAAGTGTGATCTCACGAGTCTTAGGATAAAGTTATTTGTATGACCCTAAAGTACTTCCATACCAAAGGCGACCTTTGCATCATGACTTGAAGTCAAAGGCCTATTTTTTGGGCTTAACCTCCCTACTATTGATGCACTTCCAAAGGATGAGAACTCAACTTGAATTTATGTTAAAACCGACACCATTGTTACTGTTTGTATCAATGTGTATGAAAGTGCTGAGGCCTTTTTTTTTAGACTCGCGCTGTAAGCAGTAGACTAGTCACAACAGACTGTGCCATCTGACCAATCAGAGTAGACCAATTACAACAGCCTGGGCCATCTGACCAATCAGAGTAGACCAATCACAACAGACTGTGCCATCTGACCAATCAGAGCAGAGTAGACCAATCACAACAGACTGTGCCATCTGACCATAGACTAAAAAAGATGGACGACGCCCCTTCGCTCTTTTCCATCGGAGAGAACTGAAGCCGCCAGTGTCCCGATATGGCGCTGACATCTTGGAACTTGAGTCTGTGCACTTGCGTTTTCGGGACCAGTCATGAGCAGGAAGTAAAGCCGCGAAATCAAGGCCCCGCCCTCTCGCAGAATCAATCGCAAGCGCACGCCCCTGCACTTTTCTTAAGTGGCCTCTGTCTGCTCCGTTCCTCTCCAATGATGTCTGCTGATTGCAGTACCTCGTTAAAATAAGGAAACTACAGCTACTAACCACATAGTCAACATTATGAAAAAAAAGTCCGTTGGCGCTTCAGTGACTACTTAGCACAGAGAACCTGTCAATCACAGCTGTCAATCATGATGTCACAGCACCGTTTTTATAGCATCAAATAACTAACTAAAAACAAACTTATTTTAAAAACAAACACTTGAAATTACATTTACGTGATAGAAACTACAGTAAATGACAGAAAGAAACTATCTTTGGAAAAAGGATATGTGAAGTGTAATTTAATTGTTTAGTTGGTCTCAAGTGCCGTTGAATAACATGGGGAGGCGGGGTTTATGAGCTATACTAGGACCGGCCTCTGGGGGGCGATCGAGACGTTTTGGCTTCACTTTTGAGAGCTTGTGTGGCACGCTTGCATCTGACCAATCAGAGCAGAGTAGACCAATCACAACAGCCTGGGCCATCTGACCAATCAGAGCAGACTAGACCAATCACAACAGCCTGGGCCATCTGACCAATCAGAGCAGAGTAGACTAATCACAACAGCCTGGGCCATCTGACCAATCAGAGTAGACTAGACCAATCACAACAGCCTGGGCCATCTGACCAATCACAACAGCCTGGGCCCTCTGACTAATCAGAGCAGAGTAGACCAATCACAACAGCCTGGGCCATCTGACCAATCAGGTCTTGGATGCATGTAAACCTATTTTTACATGCATCCATGTAGGAGACTGTCAAAAATGGCATACGGTAATAACGCATAATAATGCATAACGCATTATAAAGCTTAAAAAAAGAGCCAGGACATTTTTTTTTACATAACTCCGATTGTATTCGTCTGAAAGAATAATGTCATATACACCTAGGATGGCTTCAGGGTGAGTAAATTATGGGCTAATTTTCATTTCTGGGTGAACTATCCCTTTAAGATTTAAATAAGATATTTTTATTTAGCAAGGACATATTAAATTGACCTAACGGGACAGTAAAGACATTTATGTATCACTATTTTCACAAAAGTATTAAGAAGAACAACCTTTTTCAACATTGATAATAAGAAATGCGTTTCAAATCAGCGTATTGAATGATTTCTGAGGGATCATCTAACACTGAAGACTGTAGTAATGATGCTGAAAAGTCAACTTTAATCACAAGAATAAGTTACATTTTAAAATATATTAAATAGAAAACAGTTATTTTAAACCGTAATTTTACTGTTTTTTTTTTTTTTTTTTTTCAATCAAATAAATGCAGCTTTGGTGAGCATAGGAGACTTTCAAAAACATAAAAAATCTTACCAGCCCCAAACTTTTAAATGGTAGTGTACATTTTGTTTGTTTGCATGTCACAGGAAAGACGTTCCCGATGACGGCGCTGTTTCTAAAGTCTTTCGGGAGTCTGCGCGAGAGAACCAGCCTTGCGACGAGCAGTGGGCCGCCACTTCATCAGCGAGCTCTAGAGAAGCCGGCAGAACCATCTCAATGCACATATCCAGAGACATGGTGGGGCAAAGCACTCACATGCAGCTGATATTCGTTGAGGGTGCGTCCGACTACAAACAAAAGCTTTTTTTAATATATATTTGTGACATAAGTTTAAAAATATAGCTTTGTATCTACAGGAACGACGCTGGATGAGATTTGCGTGTTATCACGCGATTACAAAAACCTGGTTCCCGTGAGATCAGAGAACGGCAGGATGGCCCTGATGGATCTCACAGCTCCCTTCCTGTTCTCTGGAGACAAAAGATATTACGGGTAAGAGGACAGGCGTACATACTTCATTTTAAACTCCCCTGGTATTCAGTGTGTACATCTCTTATCGTGTAAACACTGTTTGACAAACCCCAGGGAAGGATGCGATCACTTCTGTGTTTAGTTAAATTTGAGTTTGTGTGCGTGTCTCAGGTGTAAGCGGTGCTCTCTGAACACGTTTGAAAACCATGTGTTTACTGGAGTGGAGACCTATGATGGACAGGCGGTTGCTGAAGGTATCATTTTGGCCTAATTATGCCTATTTATTACCTTATTTTTATGATATTTTTATTAATCAAAATTTCTCTTATCTAACTTCTGTAGTGTCAAAACAATTAATACAGCAATCAAAACACAAAATATGCACCATATTTTCAGATAACTTTTTAAAATTCAAATTGACATCAAAATGTTTATAACAGTTATATAATTTAATAAAATAAATTACTAATTTACCCAGTATAAGAAAATGTATATTAACTAAGAGCAAATTTCTATAGGTGCCATATGAAACACTGATTTTTTTAATGTCAGTTTCTGTTCTTAATTCTAACATTCTTAATGACTCATTCATAAAGAAAAAAATTATGTATTTAATCACTTTTTAACACATTAGTTTATTTACATTTTTTCTACTTCATATTAACATTACAATTTTGCATCATGTTTGCTACCTCAATTCAATTTCAAGAATTGAAAACTACATTCTCAGTTCAGTTTTGAATGGCACAACCCTGATGAAAAGAGGGAAATATCATCTAAATGTAATCAGTCCTCTTTAGGGTGCTGGAGAGAGGCTGTTGTGTATTTAAAGCACGTTAAACACACTTTTTTTTTTTAACACTTGTAAAATAATAAGACAAAATTGCACATAAGTAATTCGATAATAGAACATTTTTTTAAGAAACCAAATATAGTAAAGGTAAAATATAGTCTTGGGTATGGGACCTGTGTTACTTAATAAAGATGGGTTATATTTATTAAGAATATTGAGAATTACAGCGCTTAAAGCAAAAACAAAAATAGATCCCCAGTTGTAAATGATTGGTTACAGTCAGTTTCCAAAGTACATTCTATGGAGATGATAACATGAAATTAAGAGCAAAATAATACTTTTTTTGTCATGTTTTATTAGGTATTATGTCTTACAGGTGTAGTTAAAAGTGCATGATATAAATATGTGAAAACAAGTTACTTTTCATTTTGGAGAAAAATATGTTTTTATCTATTTATTGGGTGTTTTGTTTTAGTTTTTTTATTATTAATAAGGATAGTTCTAGCCTGGCTAACATCAGAGGGTCTGGGAACCACGTTCATTTCCTCGTATTTGAGGCGTGGTTTACGAATGCCCAGAGCCGTTTATTGGGTGCTACGAATGTCTATCAAATGCGCCTGTACGTAGCTCATAGCCAATCGTTTCAATTATACCAGATGACGTATGTAGAGCGACAGAAATTAGACGAGGAAGAAGACGATGGGTCAGAGATTTGTGTACACGATTGCGTACAGCGGCTATTGCCGTTTGTGTAAGACAAACATGAGGGTAGAAGGTAGGCTATATATGGACAGTCTACAGACATGTTTTTTTCGGGGGGAAAAGGCGGCATCGTCTTGCTGCTCCCTCCCCGTTCTGTGATTGGTCCCCTCGCTGAGGCGAAAATCTGGTCCGTGGAATCCAGACTGCCTAGCAGCGTGAATAAAATCGCGCTGCGCAAAGGCAGCATGGGGAAACCCAGGTTAGGATAGGTCACCAAAACATTTAATTACCCCATGATTTACTCACACTCAAGCCATCCTAGGTGTATGACTCTTCTTTCAGATGAATACAGTCAGAGTTATATTAAAAAATGTCCTGGCTAATCCAAGCTTTATAATGGCAGTGAATTGAGTGTCTAGATTTTGAAGCCCAAAAAAAGTCCATCCATCATAAAAGTAATCTATATGACTAGGCTACATTTATTTGATTTAAAAAAATAAAAAAATAAATAAAATAAATATATATATATTTGAATATATTTTAAAATATAATTTATTTCTGTGATGCAAAGCTGAATTTTCAGCATCATCACTCCAGTCTTAAGCATCACATGATCCTTCAGAAATCCAAAAACATTCATAAATTGTTATTAATGTTGAAAACAAAAAAAAACAGTCTTTCTTTCCCCAAACTTTTGAACGGTAGTGTATAATGTTACAAAAGCTTTCTATTTCAGATAAATGCTGTTCTTTTGAAATTTATATTCATCAAAGAATCCTGAAAACCATGTATTTAACAGTTTTTAACATTGATAATAATAAGAAATGTTTCTTGAGCAGCAAATCAACATATTAGAATGATTTCTGAAGGATCATGTGACTGAAGACGAGTAATGATGCTGAAAATCCAGATTTGCATTACAGGAATAAATTACATTTTATATATATATATATGTGTGTGTGTGTATGTGTGCATGTTCTGGTCAGAGTTATAAATATTTTTGTGTAAAAAAAAAAAAGCTGATCTAAGCATCGCTTCAGTGTTTCCTTGTCCAACGTTCTGAATGTCTCTTGTGACACTGTTGTCCTAAAGAGAATTTGGACACTTCCACCACATGTACATTTGGGCAGTTCATCTGTTTCTGTCACACAGCTCTGGGAGTTCAGCTGATGCAGTACGGATTGTTAATCCAGTTTGAACTGGACGATGGGACTGACACATTAGAGGCTCTGCTGTGGGAAAACGCTGTGAGTATATCAATGCCATTTCATTAAATATCTGGAAAAAGTGCACATTTGTCATTAGTATAAAATGACTTATTTTTGTTAAAAAGTTGTAAAACACACAAATATAGCTGTACATTACCTGATCAGCAGAGGGTGCCATTTTCTCTTTTGAAATGGGCTTTAGTGGTTGTCTCTCTGTCTTGATCTTTGCAGGAGAAGTTCTTCCATGTTTCTGCTGTCGATGCTTCAGGCAGTCAGGATTTGCAGGACAAGATTCAGACCATCATCGACACAATTCAACCACCACAAAGCAGTTTGGGTAAAGATTTCATTCCTAATTTTTTTTTTTTTTTTACATTCCTTCAATATTTACAGTAAGAGAGTGTCTTTTTTTCTGTATTTTCTTTGCAGAAGAACGTCCATGGCTGGATCTTTGCCTCTATGTCTACACTGTAAAGGACAATGACAGAAATAATAAAGTTTGCTACCAGATCACTGACTCCGAAATCAGAGAGGAATAAAGAAGTTAAGTTACAGACAGTTTGATTAAAAGTAAACTATCATAGATGGGCACCTGCAAAGAACAAGAAAAATGAGTTGCTAGAAATCTTTTGTGTTAAAGCTATAATTTACCCAAAAATTACAATTTTGTCATTACTTTTTCACCCTCAAGTTGTTCCAAATCTGTATGAGTTTCTTTCTTCTGTTGAACACAATATAAGATATTTTGAAGAATGTTGGTAACCACACAGTTGAACCACACGGCACCCATTGACTTCCATAGTAGAAAAAAATACTATGGAAGTCAATGGGCTCCATCAACTGTCTGGTTACCAACGTTCTTCAAAATATCTTCCTTTGTGTTCAACTGAAGAAAGAAACTCATACATGTTTGGAACAACTTAAGGGTGATTAAATGATGATAAAATTATTATTTTCGGGTGAACTATCCCTTTAAGAATGTAATGTAAATATGTTTTATGGTCAAACACAATCAATACATTCATCTATAAAATAAAGTATATTTCTATTTAGAATACATAACTACTTGTTCTGCTTGGACCTGTGTGTGGCATTATTTAACAAGCCATCTGGAGTGAAACTGATGAGCATTGACAGCAGGTGGTTGTTGCTGGAAACAAAATGTCGTTCTGTTTCAGTCCACTAGGTTGCGCGTTCACTGTGTTGTATCTGTGAAAGCAGCGCCTCCCTGGCAGAGCTTCATATTCAGAGATCCATCAGGAGATCATAAACGGCTCTCAAGGACTTTCACTTTATCGAGATGCTGGATGCTCCTTCCTTGACATCTATTTTTCCTCTTGTAAGAAACGCTTGGAAATATCTCTGCGGTTCAAGGGCTTCAACTAGCTTTGTTTTGTTTGGCTGAACACCTGTTTGACCTGCTGTTACAAAACTATTGATTTAAAAAATGGAAACTAGCGATGTTCATCTAAAAGAGAGACCAGTGAGTGGGACGACGCTTGATGTTAATTCTACAAGTACGCCTTAAAATACTGGATTTATCAGGTTTGGATATTTTCAAGGGATATACTACTTACTGGAAAACGCAATGGAAATGCAATTTTTAACTGTATTTTGTTTGCTCATTAGTTGTGAACTCTCAGTAGTTCTCGCTAGTAGCAACAAAACGACTGATTTAACGTCAAAAATCGTTTCATCCTACAAAGTGCGTAAAATTAACACAAATAGCCATGAACGACGTGTGACGTTAAATAAAATCCGTTATGATTTTATTTACCTCCTTGCTGGTAAGGAAACTACAGATGTGATTTCATTGGCCGGTACTACAAAACATTTAATGGTGAGCGCATCTTCCAGACAGAAGTACGAAAAAACTTATGTAATGGACAATAGCAACACAAAAACATTTCTGAGTGAAATAAACAGCGGAATTCATCGTCGACGAGAAAGAGCGACGGCGGGAAATGAAGGCATCGAATCTCCGGAGAATGAACTCGAGCGCGTGGAGACACTGCCGAAGCCTGTAGCACAGATCCAGCCTTCAGGCTTTCCTACTGATGTCACGTCTGCTCCTGAATGGGGCACCTCACCTGTGGAAGACTATGAGGAAGTCTTCACTCCGTTCATTCCCCTTAACACACGATCTAAAACCCCTGGGGTGAAGAATCCGTTTTTCCCCGTGACAGGTGAATCGTATGGTGCATATGCTGTCATGTGCTTCTCCATCGTCATTTTCACTGTGGGGATTGTTGGGAATATAGCAATCATGTGCATAGTGTGCCACAATTACTACATGAGAAGCATTTCAAACTCCTTGCTGGCCAACCTCGCCCTGTGGGATTTTATCATCCTCTTTTTCTGCTTGCCACTTGTTATATTCCACGAACTCACTAAGGATTGGCTCCTTGGGGAAATCTCCTGTAAAATCATTCCATACATTGAGGTAAACGCCATATTGGATTAAGATAACTGTGGTTGGTCACTTTCAATGGGTGATTGAAATGCAGTTATTTCTGTTACTAATGTCAAATTGGTTAATAATTGAAAAATGTTTATGGTAGCAACATCGGGAAAGACTTCTAAAAAGAATCATTAAAATAAGATAATCTCTTGTGATCAGATATAGCCCTCATTAACCTTATCCAATCACACATTCAATGTATTTTTCCATTGCATATGTTTAACATATTTTTATTGATTAATGCATCCTAGGTTCTATGATATAAGGTGAGCTATAAGATTAAAGGCTTAGTTCACCCAAAAATGAAAATTAAGTCATTAATTACTCACCCCCATGCTGTACCAACCCCGTAAGACCTTCGTTCGTCTTCCGAACACAAATGAAGATATTTTTTGATTAAATGTGAGAGGTTGATCACTCCTCCATAGGCTCCCTAAGGGAATGAATCCTGACGTCCCAGAAAGTCAATGAAGAAAATGTTTAAATATTCCATGTCACAAAAGTGGCTCAACTATAATTTTATCAAGCGACGAGAATACTTTTTGTGCGGAAATAAAACAAAAATAACGACTTTATTTGACTATTCCTTTTCTTCCTTGTAGGCCTGAAACGAGACTTCAAGAGATTTCCACGACGCATGCGCGAGAATTGCGATCTCCTTCAACTACTTCAGTTAAGTTCTCGCGCGTGCGCGTCGTGGAAATCTCTTGAAGTCTCGTTTCAGGCCTACAAGGAAGAAAAGGAATAGTCGAATAAAGTCGTTATTTTTGTTTGTTTTTCCGCACAAAAAGTATTCTCGTCGCTTGATAAACTTATAGTTGAGCCACTGTTGTGACATGGAATATTTAAACATTTTCTTCATTGACTTTCTGGGACGTCAGGATTCATTCCCTTAGGGAGCCTATGGAGGAGTGATCCAGCTGTCACATTTAATCAAAAATATCTTCATTTGTGTTCCGAAGACGAACGAAGGTCTTACGGGGTTGGTACAGCATGGGGGTGAGTAATTAATGACTTAATTTTCATTTTTGGGTGAACTAACCCTTTAAGGGTGGGTCAGACTCGTGTTTGAGTGGGTGAGGTTCACCTGTAGAGCTGGACCTGGTTTCATGATTGAGCTTGACTTTTGTCTAGCAGGTTCTTAGACATACAGTAAGTTACTTTTACACCTGAAACTGGTTAAATTGCTGGTTTATCCTTTCCTGGTTTCCTCGTTAAATTCCTGGTAAATTCACATGTAAATGCTTTCATCATTTTTTACGTATTTATTGCTTGGTGCTCAAGGAAGGTGGTGGTTTCCATCAAATGCCTGGGCTACGAAACCGTATGTGTTAGGTCACTGAGTCAGGTAATTTACTGTACGACTTAGTGTAAATTGCAGGTTAACCACCACAACCAATTAATGTGTAAATTAAAACTGCTCAATATGTAAAAATGTCTGTCTTAAAATGCGTTAAAATAACATTTATTGGGGCTTCTTCAAAGGTAGCATGTTTTTTACCGTAACTGGGTGATGACGTCATAAAAGGGAGCGCGGGCGGTAATCATAGACAGTAAAGAAGTGGACAGAGCCATCTCATTGAACTCAGTTGAGACAGTTGAAGCCCATTTTTAGCGATTTTTGAGCACTTCCGTTCCTGACGCGCAGACTCAAACTAAGCTTGATGACGTGAGCAACCTGTCTGACAGACGTAAATCTTCTAGTAGCTGTGCGTGTAAATTGCCAACGTTAATCTTGCAGAGACGGGGAACTTGAGCAAAGAGTTCTTTGGCGTGAGTGAGCAGGAGTAAGTATTCCGTTGCTTTTATGGACTCATTATCTATGGGCTTCTCCCTTGACGGGACGTCCCCCCGATTGCCTGCGAGCTTCTCCTCCTGTCTGTACGGTAATTTCTGTACAGCGCGACAGAGAGTCGAGTGGTTATGACGCAATCGTTAGCCTATTTTTACAAAAACTGTTTCTACGGGGCCATAATGTAACATAGAAGGTAATGGAGCCCTTTATACATTGTCGTGTTTCTTTAGAAATAAATAATGGACAAATGGAGTCTTTAAACGCCTCAGATGTAAAGTTATTCACTGTCAAAGCGACGCCAAAATGAATGGGAGTCAATGGAAATGCTAACGCAAGTGAATTTCTGCTACGAGATGGCGGCACCCGGCCGGCTTCAACTTCCGATCGATGGATTACCCCCTTGGCGGTAATGCACTCACTCTGTGTGTGCCGGTTGAGGGAGAATAAAACGATTCGCGGGACTCCCGCAAACTAGAAATATCTATGAATAAAACATAAAAACTAATACATTTTTATTCATCTGTTGCAGAAAAGCAACAAGAACAACTAAAACAAAATAGAAACGGTTCACAGGCAGAGTTTCTATTTCTAACATGTCTGCAGCGTTGAGCGATGTAGCCAATCACAGACGTGTTGATTTCTTGAACGCAACAATTCAGTGCTGAATTCTGTATGCTGGCAAATCCTCTAATTATAACAAACCTAGTGTATATATTATGAAAGCTTAATTGATAATAACAGAGATGTGTGAGATCGCGATGAACTGATGTCAGCTTTTTAGGAATTATTATGGGAGCGCATTTTGCGCGCAGTCATGCCAAACCATGCACTCAGTAGCCCGCTTGCTTTTATGTTATAACAGTGGTTTGTGTGTTAATGCTTTATAACAAATAATTGATCAGGAGCATGTATGCTGATGTGTATGGTGGCGACACGTAGGCTAACTTATTATATACTAAAAGTATTTGGAGGTACAGAAAAAAAGTCTTTTTGCGGGTGGGAGCGGGACAAAACATAAATGTTGTGGGGGGGGAGAAAGTAATATAGAAAGTAGTTGAGAACGTCAGTTATATCGACCCACGTATTAAAAAATAGTCGGGTTTAAACCAGGCTCGGGCTCATAATTACAGTTAATGTGTCGGGCCGGACCGGACCGGGCTCGGACACAGGGTAGGGTCTTGCTTGATTTTTTTGGGCCCGATCTAAGCTCTACCTCGGGTAAGTTATGCTAACACTTACAGGCACGAATCAGCCGTTTGTCCTTGGGGAACTTGTGGAGCCTCTCCCCCGTTTTTGATGTATTCGTACATCCCGCACAATAGTTACCATTTTTGCTAGCTAGGTCTCCAATATAACGTAACTCCAGGCCTGGAGCATAGACAGTAAAAGCTTGGAGTACCTTTTATGACGTCACGCCCAGCCTAGTGGAAGGGAGGGGGCGTGCTTAAAACCACTGTAAAACGCACCAACTTTTCATATTCAGCATTTTGGTATAAAAAACATAAAAAAACAATGGTGGGCGGTTCTTATCTTTATGTTTAGTAAGCACATTGCATTATCTTCGTGAAAAATTTTTACCTAAAATTTACACTTTAAACAAACTTGCTTAGCAAGATTTTTGCTACTGTTTCTCAGCCAAGACAGTTACTGACATGAAAGTGAAACGCCAATAAAGCTATGGTATACGATGTTAAAAATCGGTCGAGAAAGCCTGAGACGGTAGGGAAGTTTTAAAAACTCATCCCGCCCCTCCACACACACACACCCCTCCCCTCTGTGCTACCTGATCCCTGAGCTATGTCACGTTTGAGTTCACGTCAACGCAAGACCAGCAACACATGAAATGTTCTGCTAAGGTTTTGAGTAATTGTTATTGCAGCACACAGCCGAATAAAATTCCGATCGGCTCGAACAGAAACCCGCTAGGCATACTGAAATATATTCAAGCACTTCCAGAAATATAATTACTTTGACCCGTGATAGGCGATGCTAAACGGCTAACATTGCCAATGCCGACCGCAGCATGAGCAAGGTGTCAAACTGATAAAAAGCTATTTATGTAACACACGTCACAACATAAAAGTATAAATAAATGTTTACCTGCTCAACAAAAAGTCAGCCGTGTCAGCGTCGGTTTTCAGTCCCAGATCTCCCTGAAGCTTCCTCCAACGGTCAATGGTGGACCCCATATTTTTTATTTTATTTATCTCTGCTCTTTCCTCTACAGACTTTCTCTTTCGTCCAAACTTTACAGTAGGGGCAAGCAGGGGCCGCTTGCTGCTGTTGTTTATATTTTATCCATTGCTGATCTGCTTAGCTAACTACCATAGACTGTCTGTCAGCTGCTTGCACCCGTAAGGAGGGGGCGGGGTCGGGTGCGGTTGGGTTGGAGACGCGAGCGCCAGGCGGAGTTTCAAGTGGAGCTGGTGATTGGATGAGAGCAGTTGACCAATGTAAGTTGTCCGGCCGGACAGCTTACATTGGTCAACTTCTCTGCGGCTGTACAGCCAATAGACTGAATGGATTTTTTTCATTCTTTTTTCTATTCATATTGTTAGGATTGTACTATATAACCATAACCAGCATATAAACGAGGATATTAATAATGAACAATCTTTGAAATCGTATACCCTAGCTTTAACAGCTATAGCACTTTTTGTGGCAACGTTGAAATTGTAAAAAACTTGTATTGCGTTATTAATTTATGCATTTGCGTAAAAAGCTACGCCATTCAGCGTCTGTCCAATTTCACAATGTAATTCCACAACACAAGATAATAAAAAAATTTGACTTCTTTTTTTTTTTTTTTTTTTTGCATTTGCATTTGCATTTGCCCTAACTGCGTTTTGTACATGATCAAACCAATAATCTTTAGGCTATTGTTATCATATAACATACAGATTAAAGTGTTTTTGCAACATTCTTCAGTAACAAATTTCCAGAGCTGATTTGTTTGCATTTTTATTAGATTATGCTTGAAAAATATGCTTGATTATGCTTGAAAAATGGAATATGCTGTTATTAACGAGAAGGCTGTGTGAAGGTGTCTAGTCAGAAATTCAATGCAAATGTTATACGTGTAGGTCAGGACAGACATCTTTGTTGTGTTTTGTCTACTTGAGTAAGGGGGAGTGTCTCCGCTGCAGACACAAAGAGATAGTGGTATTGCCCTGAGGCTGCGTTCAGATTGTATCATGCTTTTCTGTGGAATTGACCTGATTGGTGCCATAGTTGTGGCTTTAATCTCCTGACACTACAGAGCGCAAATGCCTACACCCTTGGCCTTGATACAGAACAACACGCTTACTTGATCACAATGTTTCAACCTAACAATGAAGTCTATGGCCCTAAATGGAAAGGCTGTGGTGTTTAGTGGGATTGAATTTCCTTATTGTTCCACACACTCAGGAGTTCAATACAAGTTGCGCTCAATCTATTTAAATTTCTTATGGTCAAAATTATGCCACAAATGCTTTGACTCATTCCTCCTTTTTCCTGAAATAAATGAATCAGAAATCGAGGTTACGGTATAAGGCACTTACAATATAAGTGAAAGGTGACAATTAAAAAAAAAAAAAATCCTTATATAAATGTTCTTATACTTTTTACAGTAGCTTAAGGTGTTACGTCGACTCAAATTATTTACATCTTGTGGCTATACTATTGAAACGCTGAGTATTTTAATGCTTACAAATTGGCCTTATTCACTTCCATTGCAAGTGCCTCAATGTAACCCAGATTTTTGCTTCTTTAAAAAAGAAAGAAAGTCAAATTTTATTTTTTGGTAATCAACTTTATAAGAAGTGCTCAATTAGGCTTAGCTTTAATTTCACCCGCAATGTTTCTTTAGGATCCCACCGCTGTTTCCAGGTTTGTCAGTGGAAGGATTTTGTAAAAGTTTATTAGTAATGACCACACATCCCCTTTACCTTGCAGGTGGCGTCTTTAGGAGTAACTACCTTCACTCTTTGTGCTTTGTGCATTGACCGTTTCCGTGCCGCGAGCAACGTCCAGATGTACTACGAGATGATCGAGAACTGCACCTCCACTGCAGCCAAGCTAATGGTGATTTGGATCGGCGCTCTGCTCCTCGCTCTGCCCGAGCTTCTAATCCGACAGCTGGTGAGAGAGGACCGTGAGCCTCCGGAAGTGACGCCTTGCGAACACTGCGTGGTCCGAATCTCCACGGCTCTCCCGGACACGCTTTACGTCCTCGGACTCACCTACAACAGCGCTCGTCTCTGGTGGTACTTCGGCTGCTACTTCTGCCTTCCCACTCTCTTCACCATCATCAGCTCAGTGGTGACCGCACGCAAGATCCGCAAGGCCGAACGCGCCAGCGTCCGAGGCAACCGCAAGCAGATCCAATTGGAGAGTCAAATGAACTGCATTGTTGTTGCTCTGGCTATCCTATACGGATTTTGCGTCATTCCGGAGAACATCAGCAACATCGTATCGGTGTACATGGCTACAGGTGTGCCGCGTCGCACGCTGGATATCCTGCATCTGGTGAGTCAGATGATGCTGTTCTGCAAGTCCGCGGTTACACCGGTGCTGCTTCTGGCTCTCTGTCGGCCCTTCAGCAAAGCCTTTCTGGACTGCTGCTGCTGCTGCTTTGAGGAGTGCGACCCACCAAAGTCCTCGGAGCCCAACAGTGACGACAACGATCAGGACGGCACCACCGAGCTGGAGCTTTCACCCTACAGTACTGTAGGGCGCAGGGATCCATCTACCTTCCCAATTGCGGGAACTCACTGCTAAGGTTGTACCTTACCTAAGGGGTACACATTAGTTTTGTGCAGTTTCTGATTTTACTGTGCTTTGTTTTGGGAGAGATGCCCACAAACTGGATATTTTAACTTGTGATAATAGGGACAAAGAACATCCACACGTTTATTACAGAACACATTGTCTTAGAGATGCAACTGCCTATTGATGTTTACAGAAGAAGACATGAGTACCATGTGTAGTTTCTTGGAAGTCTAGAAGGATTATGGATTAACTCACATGCATTTGTTATATTTGCACAATTTTCTTACCCCAGTATCTTTTTTTTTTTTTTCTTTTTAATTTGGTGTATTTGTATTTTTGTTCAAGTATCTCTGAGACTTACTGTACGGAAGGTAATATATAGAAAATGGCTGTTCATAGTATGTTTTGGTGTTGTGGAAATTGGCGATTCTTGTGAATCGATTTAACGTTAAGCCTAGCTCCCTTGCTATGTAAGTATTAAATTCACTCTGTATTTGCTAGCAGAAATACTTGTGATGCACTTCAGCCACTGAAGACGCTGTTTTAGCCAAGACATGTCACTTTTGAATAATAATTTAAAAAAAACATTGAAATGTCTTACAGATAAATCTTGAGTGTTCTACTGAAACTGGACATGGTGTTTTCTATTTATTCAGATTATGTGATCTAACCAATCAGTATATCCTTTTCTAATCAATTCTTCTCCAATGGCTGGTTCATTCTTGATGGTGTTGGTTCACAGGCCTCTGGGTCATCAATGCCATACAGTACTCTAGTACACAGAGGCTTTTGTTTAAGGCCATGGCCAGTTCAGCATTAGGCATTCATGCTGGAGCGGATTCCATGACCGCACGGATAGAAGTGCGGACTGGATTGGGAGTGTAGGGAAAGATGTAGGAAGCCTGTTTGGCTTAACAAGACAGCTTGAGTTTCGTTATTGTGGTCTGGTTGTTTATTGGCCATTTAGTATCAAAAGGAAAATTGGACTTTTTCACTGCTTTAGGATCAATCTCATCTCTTTTACTATGCATTTAAGCTCAGCTACAAACCGCTGCCTTGCCGTCTACTTCCTTCACAGGAAGTTTCCTTCCAAGGTAACATCCTAACCGAAATAGAATCTCATAAGTGACTAAATTAAAAGGATCTACAGAATGCAGAACGAGTTCACTCAAAAGAGACAACAGTTGTTAGCGTGATGATATTATCAGCATTTAAACCATTCTGCCATCTTGAATGTTTTCTTTCACAAAGCATGTTACAATGCATTCTGGGATTGAGTTCAGATACAATTAAAAGTTTGGCCAACACGGAGTATCCTAGAAGGTGTTTTCTACCGTTTGGAACAGCATTCACATCAAGACTCCGATGATATGATATCTTAAAAGAATACACTACAGTTCAGAAACTCTTGGGGTCAGAAAGAATTCAAGATTTTAGAAATTATGTTCAGAAAGGATGTTTTAAAGTCCTCCTGTAGTAAATAATTGTATTCCTTAAAACTCAACTTTGTTCACCAAAATGACATTTAAACTTTTTTTCCTAGAAAAAAAAAACGACACCCTTGCTTTTAGTATACGTGGTTCTATGAATATGCAACTTAGCCCCGCCCACTCACTCACACCAGCTCAGAGATCCACTCCTTGACGATCACACATTGTCTGCGTCCCAATTCGCATACTATCCGTCCTAAATAGTATTCGAAAATAGAATTAGTACATCCCAAATCGTAGTATGTTGAAATGAGTGTCCCAAAGAGATCCGGATGGTCTACTATATCCGGTCAGAATCCGAAGTGCAGATCGTTGCACACTCTAACGGCTGATATTGCCCACAACCCATCGCGCGTTGGACGAGGATTCGGTTAGAACTACAAACACGACTGAAAAGTGTTCAAAAACTACAGACATGGAGGACGCGCGAGTCCGAGAGGTTTAGATAAAGGGGTTTGAGTGATTAATTATCAGCATCTAACCTCACGAAAATGTATTTATTCAATGTTGTCCACATTATATTGCATCTGCAGCATTGTGAACTTTTGCAAAGACACGTTTATCCATTAACTTTTAAATGCATTATTATATTCAAATTCCAAACACATGAGGAGAGTCTCGGCATGAAAGACCCATGACTGGCAGATGAACGTGCGACAACAATTCTCTCCGAAATGGTAAGAAGTTATATTAGATTGAATGAAGGATTTTAACTGTGACGAGATGATTGACAGGGCAGTTTACGGTGACAGGATGCACGCGACAGAATCTGTCCGTTAAAGATGAGGAAGTAGTATGTCCCAAAGCTTGCCTACTATTTTGCTACACACTCAAAAGTATGTACTTTTTCTTCACAAAAAGAGTAAATACTTTTAGGGCGTAGTATAAGTAGGCGAATTGGGACGCAGCAATTGACCAAGGTAGTTTGTGAAGTCAGAAGAAACACCATCGATTTCAAACCTTTTGAAAAACCTAACCTTTTTTCACTGCAATTTTAAAGAAAATACTCAGCAATGGTGTTGACTTATGAATTTGCACATGGTTTGTCTTAAAACATATTAAAAACACCACATAGACATATAAACAACATTAAAGCTTGATTTTAACCACAGGGGGACTTTAAAGACTTTAACAGTAAAGAAACCGTAAAGAATTTTACATTATTAGAAAAGATTTCTATATCAAATAACTGCCTACAGTATGACACTTTCTACTGTGGATATTTGAAAAAATATTCAGGCTAATGTTGTTTTGAACCCCATTGATTTTAATGTATGGACAAAAACATTTGAAATGACATTTTTCAATATTTTGTATCGCACAGAAGAAAGAACAATACAAGAGTGATAATATCATAATTGACAGCATTGTCTCTATCTTCTCGGTATAGTTTTCAATTGTTCCTAGCTTGACTTTTCTAATCAAAATCCGTTTCTATCATAAAGAAGATTAGCTTGTATTTTATTTGAAGGCACTCGTGTTCAGTGATGGCATTCTCATGCATATTTAAATAGATTGCATCATTCAGACCCACACTTTGGCCAAATACATTATTCATAGGCACCAACAAACAGTCATTCTTTTGAACGGCATGTCATATTAATATTTCATGAATGATGAGTGCTTCATGCCACTACGTTGAGTCCCACAAGGACTAAATTCAGTTTTGTTTGTCCAATTTTTGTTTGTTCTTACTAACTCGTCTTACCGCTTCTTATTAGGAAATCTTATTATAATGTCATAATTTCTTATACCATAATCAAGGTTTACTATAGCATTTGTTCATTTTGCCTGGTCTGGTTATGCACACTATCTTGTTTACGCTGATGGGAACAGTTGTAGGTGTATAGGACACAATGGTACAAGACTGTCCGCTTTTTAGCGTCTTTTATAATTGGATCCATCTGATTGAGTGGATGCCGTTCACGGAAAAGAAGGGCTTTATTGTCTTGTTTTTCCTTTTGTGGAATTGTCCCTTATTTCTAGGTCACCGCCTGTGATGAACGCTTGAATGCGTTTATGAGTTCCCTGTGAACTCTTCCCTGTGTGTGAGCGGCTCTCGTCTTTTGTCACACACACACACACACACACACACACTGTATTTGCAGTCCCCCTCCTCGGCGGCCTTGTGAAGGGGAATTATGGGATTGTTGGCATTGCCAAATTGCTGTTTGTTGTAGGAGAACCTTCAAGTTTGTTTAAAGGTCCCTTTTGAAAAGCCTAATTGAGCTGTTCTGATGTTCACACAACGGAAGCGCCCACATTCCCTCCTGTTGCCCCGTCATCAGCATTATCCTAAACCTTTGATTTGGTCCTCGGGGGAAATCACAGCAATTGTGTCTTATGACAGTTTGACAATTACTTTAATATGCTCAGCCATTTTAATGTCATTTTAAGAATGAGCAAATTAAAATGAACTGATTTTTACATTTTATTCCCTGCTCAAAACTGGAAGATTGTCCTTCGCAAAAAAAAGGGTTCCCAAACCTGTGGGATTGTGGAATTGTGCACCACATGACAATGTACGGGAAATTACCTCTGCTCATTACATAATGAGTGTCTCATTAATTATTAAATTCCTTTTATCTCGGCTTGGCAAAGTCATTTTCCCAGTAACAAATCCTTTAATTAAAGTACTATTAATATTTATAGGGATTAAGGGGCTATTACTTTGTAATTGCTATTTGCATATAATTTAGAATTTATACAGAGTGGTACTAAAGCCTGTGACCACTGCATAAAGGTTCTTTATTGGCATTTATGGTCGAAGAACCTTTAACATCCATGGAAACCTCTTTTATTACACAAAGGGTTATTTAAAGTGGGAAAAGGTCCTATATATTATTAAAATGTTATTTTGCAAACTAGGAAAAACGTGTTTTTTTAAGAACTGTCCACTGTTTTTTTTTGGAACCAACGATGGTTCTTAAGGCATCGCAGCGAGAACCTTCTTCTGGAACCTTTATTTTTAACCCCCTAAACTATACCTTTTGTATTAAGCTTATAAAACAGTCATAATTATTATTATTTTAAACTAAAACCATATTGTATCTAATCAGTTAATGAGTGAAAGCACAAAAGTTTTGAATGTTTTTACCATGCTATTACTTAATTTACCCCATTTTAATTCATTCAAGAACTACAGCAAAAACAGTGTGATGCAAGAAAAGATATATTTGTATCAATATTTAACCCCTTACTAAACACCCTCATTTTGGCAAGTGGGATATTAATGACATACCCAAAATAAAAAAGATTGCTGCTCATAAGTCATTCTGAATAGACACATAACCAACATAAATTTAGAAAGCCAACACTTGAGAGTTTACAGTTCAAGACTCAGAATTACTCAGACTCGTATTAATATGGAGATATATAAGCTCACATAAAAAAATATGTATTGAGAATATATTTTTAAATGTACAAAAGTTTTGTTTGTATATATGTGGTATAACAACATGCTTCATTTCAAATCTGAGGACGATATCTCTAAAATTATGCATTTTTTACGAAGCATTTTCTAAGACCATGTTCATGTGAGTTTAAAGGGAAGGCTAATAAGATGCTAATAGAATATTTTATTGCCCTGTAAACACCTACTTCCAGTCTATTGTATAATGTCTGGTGAGGAGAACTGCTCAATTCATGTTCTATTGTTCTCACTCAATGAACCTTTGACACCTCTGCCGGTGGTGTGCCAAATTTCGACTGCCACCCAAATTATTACCACCCTAGTTGAAGTTGCTACCTAATTTCCTAATCCTAACCCTAACCCCTAACCCACAACTAATCCTAAACCTACCAATACTAAGGGGGTAATAATTTTGCACAACACCAGGACTCGACCACGGGTCGCCCGAAGTGCAACGGCACTAAAGGAGTATGCCATCGGCGCCGACAAAATGAGGTAATTAAGTACATTTCGAAAGTATTCTAATCTCATCTTTTATTTCACCTCAATGCTTAAAAAATAAAGATTCTTTGCTCTCTTTACGCTTGCAGTTCAACCTCAGGTCCACAAAACTGAAGGCTTTCAGACCTGTATCATGGTCTTATCTGAAAAATCCAGTTCACTTTAAATGTCAGATTAAATAGAAAATGTGCCGAAGCATATAGTGGTCCACAGGGAAATGCACCCTGAATAGATGTTAATCAGCATTCTGAGTCACCAGTTAAAAACAACCACCAGACACAAATATTGTTCTTGAGGCGTTTAGCCATGTAGCGTTTATGCTAATGCTGTGCGTAAACAAGCATTTCATGAACCAGAAAAAAACAATCAGTGCTTTTAAAGGAAATTGATACAGTTGAAAAATGATGAACAATGTAACACATTCCTCTGGTTGTCCCAGATGTTTGGACCCAGTTGTATTTGTTTGGAGGAGGGTCAAATGTGCATCAACATCCACTGGCATAATAACGCTTTCCTGGGTGTATATAAACAATCTCTGCATTGTCTTCCTCCCTCCTTCTCTCTCTGAAATAGAGAAAACATCCCTTTTCAACCATCTCTGTTCTTTAGTGTTCACATGTAAAGTTAAGGCAGCTCAGTTCTGCTTTTATTTACATTTGCAAATACAGAAAGTCTTTTTCATAAAGTGATTCTACATTTTGATTCAGTTTCCATTACTCTTTCTTTTCTTGAACAGTATGTGTGTCTCATCGAGGAGCTAAAACTCTTTGTCTCGGCATATCAAAACACATCCTGACATGGACCTTTTAGCTAAATAGACAAAAAATTTAATTGGTAGAGTTTTCATTTGGACAAAGGAAACTGTTTGCGTCACTGTGGCATTCGGGGTCGAAAGGAAACAATCACTGCCCTGTGTGGATGTTTTATGGCATGTGGGAGAAAGCCAAAAGGGCATTACTGGCCCGCGACTCAGTGGTCACAAACAAAAGGGCCGCAAGGGACACTGAGGTGTTATAATTCATTTGAAGTATTCAAAGGGCCAATGAACTAATAATAAATGACAAGCATTGATATCCACAATTATAGCCACCTTATGGTGAATCCATCTAAATTTTGCAAATATTCTAGTTAGTTTTGCTTGCTTTAAGTTTTTTTTTATTTTTTTTTATCATTCCTTTTTGATGCTAAACTCTACTTTAAAAACATCATGGCTGCTCTGCTGTCAAAATCCATCAAAGTGATACAATCAGAAGTGTCTCTGCACAATTCAGTGGGTGAACAGCTTGAGAATGCCAGAAGGTCACCTTTTTCCATAGCAGACCTTACATGTTTTGCACGAAAGACCGGGCAACTTGTGCTGAGGGGTTTCCAGAGAGAGCTGTCATGGAAAGAATTCAAAGGCAATCCTGCATATAATACTAGTCTTGTCACTTTGATGTGGTTGTCACTTGTCACTTCTTTTCCAGAATGCAAGATAGGAAAGGTCACCATTAAATTAAAATTTCCCCCTGAGAATTTTGTGTAACTCAAAATTATGCCTATTAAAAAAAACAAAAACAATTTGACCTTTTGTATATGATAGATAAAAAATAGATAAATTAAAAGATAAATAATAAAATTTATTGTTAAACTTAATAAACTAATATATTTAATCATGAAGTAAATTCAGATACGTTTTGCATGATATAGATAGAACCATATCCATGTCTTAATTACATTTGTTTTATTTTAAATATATCGTATGTTAAAACGATCCCCGTTCACACGGATCAGCGAAAGCGATTAAAAACGTTGTGTTCTGCTGCCAGTAGACTTGTAGTCAAGACCGCCTAAACCGAGAACAAGACACTACCAAGACCAGAAGGTATCGAGACCAAGACCAAGACAGACCAAGTCGAGACCAAGACTAGGGCTGTCGCGGTGAAGGAATTTCCCTTGTGGTCATTTTGAGTGGCTCAATAGCGCGATATGCGGTAATACCGCCATTTATTTATTTATATTTATTTGTTGCTATATAAATACGTGTTATGATGTGGTCAGCATACACAAAAACAATGTAACCGAAACTAAACAGCGTTTCTGCGCATTGAAAGGCTGTCACTCAGCGCGCACATTGTTACGCCAACGGACTGTCTTTGAGTGAGTCATTAAACCGTTCATTCAACAAAAACGTTCAAAAAGCTGATTCCTTAAATGATAGATGTAATGAAACAAGGTGTTAATTATTTTTTTAACTTTGAGCTCCACTTTTCAAGGCTCAGCTGGCCAGCAATGCTTCACTTTTTTGGAAAAGCTGAAGCAATGCTTCACTTAATAAACCAATGGCATTGATTCAATGCGTGACTCGCTGCTTTCCCCCCCACGGCTTCCTCGCACTGTGTAATGCTGACCAGCGCTGCCGCCATTCATGGTAAATAGTACACGTTAAAAGGATGATACGACAAATATTTCGCTTTCCTTGGAAACGACAACTTTTTCACGAATATACATGACTCGACTTCAAAGACAGACGGAGGTGATCGCACGCGCTCAGTCGATCACATTCACTGTCTGTTACTTTAGGCAAATCCACGAAGCCTCTGTACAAATCACCATGATAAACAGTCTTGTTATCATTATTAACTTACTTAACATTCAATACACATGGTACGAACTACGAAGGGTGGCCTTATAAAAAAAGAAAACGCGGTTCGCGGTTGCTGCGGTTACTTGCATTCCTCTGCGGTTGGCCTGTCAGTAGCGCGGTATTGCAATATTGCGGTTATCGCGACAGCCCTAACCAAGACCGAGACTAAAAAACAGACTAGTGTTGTTGAAGCTAAGCAATAACTTGTAATATTTTGTTTTGCATTGCCTGCCTATCTCTGCCGATTTCGAAGTCTCCAAATGAATCTCCGGGACAGGTGGCAACCCTAACACACACCGTGGCGATGCCCTCAAAGTCATCTGTCAGTTGTGCAGTTACCCAAAATCTCCTGAATGAAGTTAAAACCCATCATGTCACTGATATGTGTTTTACTAAATATTAATACATCAAAAACTGTACATGATAGCCATTGTGTTTTTTAAATCAAGTGATCAAAGTGCTCGTTGCCGCTGCGATCAGTGGCGCGGATACTGTGTTTTCTCGTGTGGCTCGCGCACACCGCACTGTCTTCACTCGGGCGCGCGCGTCAATCCGTTGCGGATATCGTCGTGGATATTGTAGAATTGTATTGCTAAATCCCCCGACCACTATGTCGGTCTGAGACAGCGAGACCTAGACAAGACCGAGAGGTCCGAGACCAAGACCAAGACCAAAGACCATCAAGGTCGTGACAAGACCAAGACCACGTAAAAGTGGTCTCGAGACGGTCTCGAGACACACATCACTAGCTGCCAGGCCAGTAGTTGGCGATGTCACTTTGTAAAGAAACACTATATGCCTGTAGACTGAACACGTAATACACATACACATGACGTCACCGTTTTCACAAACTCGTTTTATTGTTTACACAGAGACAATAATGGCATCGTTAAAAAGGCAATAGTTCGTCTTTTCAGGCCCCCAAAGACATTACATTGTCGTGTAAATGAACAGCCTAAATGCATAAAGTTTAAACGTGTAAATGGCCCCTAGTTGTTGTAGCGGGGTCCAAAAGTCTGAGATTAAAAATTTTAATTAAACAAGAATATAAACAAAGATTTGCTGTTTTTTAATGACATTTTTTTATGTTAACTTATGTCTCCGATTTTTGGATCCCACTCAACATATATCCAAAATTATATTTTATTCTATAAATTAGTTCTAGCACATTTATAAATAACCACAAAATTGTGCAATATAGAATGCCAAACTGTGATTCCACTTTCTCTGAACTATGTGGTAGTAGATGGAGGAAAGATAGGTGCTTCTGACTCCATCAGCAGAAAGTCACAAAGAGGGAAAGAAGAGAAGAAAGTGGAGAGAGGGTGATGTTGGATATTGCCCATCTGTGCACAGGAAGGGCGATGCATTACTTCTGGCCCCGTAGCTGACAAGTGAATTGAGTAATTGTTGAACGTGCCAGGCCTGTGTTAATGAGACTTCTTGATCCCCCAGCAAATCTCTCCTTATGCATGATGGGAGTTCAATTATGTGTATGTGTATAAATGAGCAAGATGTCCTTAATGAACATTCATTTGAACTTATTCATTAATATATTGCTGGTTATGTCCACTTTAGACATTCTAATAAGTAACTTTGCTATGTCAACTAACTCTCATTAGAGTATTAGTAGACTATTAGGTTAGGGTTTGGGTTAGTAGAATAGGTTGACATGTAGTTTCAAAGTTACTTATAATCAGTATGTAATTTGGGTGACCATCAAAATAAGGTATTATCAGATATTAAGCAGATAGGTCGTCTAGTGAGAGTAGTCCACATGTTGCTGCAAAAGTTATAGTCAGAATGTCTAAAGTGGACCATCGAAATAAACTAATGCCATTTTGCCTGATGTTTGAAAGGTTGCAGGTTGGGGTGACTTTTGTGGTGTAACGACACATAGGGTTCAATCCAATAGTCAGTACTCAACTCAACTCAGATTTATTTATATAGCACCACTAAAAACAACATTTGTTGACCAAGGTGACCAAGATGACCATCAAACATCATCAGCATTCCGCACCGAGTACAACATAGATTACACACGAAATAAACACAGTCCAAACACAGCATACATCAACTACAGTTATAAGCCAAAGAAAAAAAAATACGTTTTAAGTTTTGCTTTAAACTCGAGCAGTGAAGAAGCAGTTCTAATAGGGACAGGGAGGCTGTTCCAAAGTTTTGGTGCAGCGACAGCAAAAGCTCGATCTCCTCTCGTTTTTAATCTGGTCCGCGGTACAGTTAACAGTCTCTGGTTGGATGACCTAAGAGACCTTCCAGAGTTGTGACTGGATAGAAGATCAGTCATATATAAAGGGGCCAATCCATTCAAGGATTTAAAAACCAACATCAATACTTTAAAATCGACTCTGTAACAAATAGGGAGCCAGTGCATAGACTTCAGAACCGGAGTAATATGGTTCCGTTTGCGCACCCCAGTAAGGAGCCTAGCAGCTGCATTCTGTACCATTTGCAAGCGGTTGAGTGGTACACGGTTAATGCCCAGATACAGAGAATTGCAGTAATCAAGCCTTGTTGAAATAAAGGCATGCATCCCCTTTTTTTAAGATCTTTGAAAGAGAGAAATGGTTTAACTTTGGGTAGGACTCTGAGATGGAAAAAAACTGGTCTTGACTACCATATTAATCTGTTTGTCAAATTTAAGGGCTTTATCGAACGTCACACCCAAATTCTTCACAAATGGTTTGACACATGGAGACAAAGAGCCAAGATTTAAGCAACGAAGACTTGCAGCTTCTGATGATTCGAAAACTATAATCTCAGTTTTGTCGTCGTTAAGGTGAAGAAAATTTAGGGACATCCAAGCCTTAACCTCTGCTAGACAAGCCAACAGAGTATCCAACCCCGTATTGTCAGCTCCCAGGGGCAAATAAATTTGGGTATCATCAGCATAGCTGTGAAAGGAGACGCCATATTTTCTAAATATTGACCCGAGGGGGAGCATATACAAAGAGAATAGAATCAAATTAAATTAGAGACACTCCATTCGAGGTAAACTCACCAATACTAACCGAGAACTTTCTATTGGTCAAGTAAGATTGAAACCATTTAAGGGCATTTCCCTGAATAACCACCCAGTGTTCCAGGCGTTAGATGAGCACAGAGGGGTCGATTGTATCAAACGCTGCACTCAAATCCAACATCACTAGCACAGCAGATTTGCCAGAGTCAAGAGTCAATAAAATATCATTTAGAACTTTAACCAGCGCTGTTTCAGTAGAGTGGTTTTTCTTAAAGCCTGATTGGAAGACCTCAGAGATCTTATTTTTATCTAAGAAGCTCTGAAGTTGTTGAAATACTATTTTCTTTAAAATTTTCGACATAAAAGAGAGTTTTGAGACTGGCCTAAAATTTGTCAACACTGACGGATCTAAATTATTTTTTTTTGAGAAGTGGGTGGACAATAGCATGCGTCCAATCATCTGGCACAGTTGCCTCTGCCAGGCAGCTATTCATGATCCTCTGAACTATGGGCCCAATCACCTCAAACACTAGTTTAAAAAAGCGTGGGGGAAGAACGTCATGGGGGGATCCTGAGGGTTTCAGCCCATCTACAATATCTTCTAAAACAGGCAAAGAAACTGGCTCAAAGTGACTTAAAATACTTGTGCAGGGTGGGGGTGGGGGGGGGAAGAATCATGAAATGCTGTAGAGATATTCAGCCTAATATCACTTATCTTACCCACGAAATGTTTTTGAAATGTGTCACACATAGCTCGAGATTCTGTAGGGTAAAGACCAACAGAAGGGTTAACAGCAGCATTTATGGTGGAAAAAAGTACTCGTGAGTTATGATGATGTTTTTCAATCAGATCAGAGAAATACTTAGACTTTTCCATTCTCACTCCATTCTGATATTGTTTCAGATTGTCCCTTAGTATTTCATATGAGATTGCCACGTCTCCCCCGTCTTTTGCGACGCTTTCTTCGCGGCAGATGACAAGGCAGGCAGCGCAGATATTCTGGTATAGCCATCAAGGTGGAGGCAAACAGAGTACCAGACTGGGCATCATGGAATAGCTCTTCAGTGATGTCCTTAATATCAAGCAGCGTTTGACGCTCATATGTTAAAAGTGATGAAACATTTAGTAAAATAACTAATATAAAACACATTAAAACAAAGAAACGGGCAGATAAAATAGACAGGAGACGGCAAGCCATACACACTGGCGCCATCTTGCTCAACTCCCCCAACCCAAGTGTATAATGTTGCTCCAAAGGGAGTTATCTAGGTACCTAGGTAACTAGGAGTACTAGGTACTAGTACGGTACTAGGTACTAGGCTCAGTACTAGGACCGTTGCTGTTCACTCTGTACATGCTACCCTTGGGAGATTAGGAATCATGGCATTCGTTTTTACTGTTATGCTGATGATACTCAGCTCTATATTTCTTCATGGCCTAAGGAAACTTACCAATTCACAAAATTAACGGAATGCATAGTTGAGATAAAAAACTGGATGACTAGTAATTTCCTACTACTTAATTCTGAAAAAAACAGAGATTCTAATTATTGGACAAAAAACTTCCTCATGATATAACCTAGAATTCTGTCTAACACTTGATGGCTGCTCTGTCAAGTCTTCGTCGTCAGTTAGGAACCTGGGTGTGCTCTTTGATACCAATCTTTCATTTGAAAGTCATGTTTCTAGTATCTGTAAAAACGCATTCTTCCATCTTCAGAATATATCTAAATTACGACATATGCTCTCAATGACAAATGCGGAACAATTAGTTCATGCGTTCAGGACATCAAGGCTAGATTATTGTAATGCTATTATGGGTGGTTGCCCAGCACGCTTAATAAACAAACTACAGCTGGTCCAAAAACGCAGCAGCTCGAGTTCTTACTAGAACCAGGAAGTATGACCATATTAGCCCGGTTCTGTCAACACACTACGCTAATATTAGTCTCTCTGTTTATCCCGAGGTTTCCCGCAGTCCGCCGGATCCAGGCCGTATCCGGATCTGATGGAGGACCTGCGCCTGGAAACGACGACAACGCAGTCCTGAAAGTGTCAACTAGTCTCTCCCCTGTGAAGACCCCCTTCTACTTCCCTTTACCTCTGTACAGATAAAACATTGTCAAAATGATTCCAGTTCACATGGATACGCGGAAGCGACAAAAAAAAAATCTGTATGATGAATTCTTGAGGCCAGACAAGTAATTTGACGTTTTTGAAGTTTACGTGGAGATGATAACGTTTTTTTTTTTTTTTAATTCAACGCTTGCACCTTGGAACCTATTTTAAGGTTTGCGTTCTCGAGCCACCAGGCACTGTTGTTGTGCAATTGAGCGGGCCGGAGCACTTAAGGGTTTTCTGTTAGAACGGTGTCGTGTAAGCGGCCCCTAAGTTAATAATAATGATCTTTGCAACAGAAGTGAGTCAATCAAAACTAACTTTAGCTGGACAGTAACTTTATTCTAGAGCTGCTGTAAAGCCCAAACAATCTCTGTTACTTTCATTTCCTATTATCACTGTAAAGCTGCTTTGAAACAATCAATATTGTTAAAAGCGCTATTTAAATGAAGGTGACTTGACTTGACTTGACAATAGTCACTGACTGGTGCTGGCAAGCCTCTGGTTCAGCCATAGACTGTAAATAAAAGGGTTCAGCCCATGATCAGAACTCTTTACATAGAGCTGAATGAGTTGATCTATGGGAACGCTGACAGGCTATTAGTTCTCAGATGCTCCATGTGGCTGACCTATGCTATAAATCAAAAGAGTAATGATATCACTGTCATCCTTATCAAATAATATTTATCTTCAATACCGTTTGGCTACAGTACTTACAACAATACAAAGCCCCGCACATGACATGCGAGAATTGTGCTCATGATATAATCATTCATTCCCTTGTTTTACTAAATGGTCAAATTAGTAGCCTATACAACGTGGCCATGATTTACTAAATCGAGGAAATGAATGATTGTATCGTACTATTGTCACAATTATGTTCTGTCTTGTTCTTGTTAGTCTCTATGGTTTCCAATCAGTTAAGTCTTGTCAGCTGTTGCTTGTTTATTCTGCTTTTGTATGTATACTCCCTGTTCTGTTCTATCCCTGGTCGGTTATTGTTTGTGTGAACGTTTATGTTACTCCCGAGTTTACAATTATACTATTACATACCTTGTTTTTCTGCATATCCTTCGCCGTGCGCTTTCTACAGCCCAGAAACGTTACAACTATTTAGTAAAACAAGGAAACAAATTATTATATTGTGCGTACAATATACTTCACCCAAAAAATTTAATTCTGTCATCATTTACACGCCCTCAAGTTGTTCCAAACCTGTATGCGAGTTTCTTTCTGCTGAACACAAAAGAAGATATTTTGAAGAATGTCAGTAGCCAGACAGTTGATGGACCCCATTGACTCTCATAGTATTATTTCCATATGGAAGTCAGTGGCTGCATCAGCTGTCTCTTTACCCATATTCTTTCAAATATATGTTGTGTTCAGCAGAACAAAGAAATTCGTAAAGGTTTGGAACAACTTGTTCACCCAAAAATAAAAATAAATTGTCATCATTTACTCACCTTCATGTTGTTCCAACCCTGTATGAGTTTCTTTCTTCTGCTGACACAAAAGAAGATATTTAAAGAATGTTGGTTTCCAGACAGTTGACGGTAGCCATTGACTTCCATAGTAGGAACAAAAAAATATTATGGAAGTCAATGGCTACCGTCAAGATTCTTCAAAATATATTCTTTTGTGTTCAGCAGAAGAAAGAAACGTTTCAGGAACAATTTCATGGGTGAATGTATGGAACAATGTTTGGAACAATTTGAATAAATGATGACAATTTTCATTTTTTTGGTGAACTATCCCTTTAAGAGAAGAAACAACTAACCATGACATATAAAAAGACATCTGAGAAAGTAAATCAAATTTTCAAATGGAACCGAGAAAACATAAAACTGGAACGTCCTAAAAGTAGGTCAACGTTCCCCTTGTGTGATCAGAGGTGTTTTAGTCCACTGAAGTCGTCAGACATTTGTTTAACAGGCATTATGAATCATATAACTCAAGGGCAAAACACTGACCATGTGTCATCATTCATTTGTATGTTAGAGCATAGAGTAAAATAAATTTTACAAAAATGATATCAGGCCATCACAGACCAATACTTTATTCCTTTAATAAATACCCCCATACCTCATAACGCTGACCCTTTTCATAAATTAGAAAGAGGTAAATATTTTTTTTTTCTGGAAATACATTTTCATGTCTCTTCATTTGCTACCAATAATAATTTCTACAATTGGCGTATAAATAATTCACATGCAAATATTCCAGATAAGTGCAAAAGCCATTTATACAATTACCATTTATTACCATAAATATAGGCTACAATTTATTCTTTATGTACTTGTCGTTTTTTCAATGGGTACTGGAGTCCACACAACTGGAACATTAACTCTTCTGAAGTCATATGATATAGTTGTGCTCATATTTTCCTTGATGTTGAAGGGTTTGTTCACCCAAAAAGTGAAAATTCTGTCATAAGTTACTTACCTTCATGTCATCCCAGGCTTTTACATATAAATATTAATCAGCAATTAAATTTGGTAAATGGAAGCTCAGGCATGCTTGATGTGCGAGAGCCAATGAGGTTTGTTCTCATGGAAAAACTTTCCATGGAGGGACAGAAATCTCTCAGATTCCATTTCAAATATATTCCTTTTTGTTTCGAAGATGAACAAAAACGTATGAAACGACTTGGGGGTGAGTAATTGATGACAGTATTTTTTATTTTTATCTCTTTAATAAACCGGATCAATTAGTTGAACTAAGCGAATATAAAGCGTCCGAATATACAGAGTGGACACACGTATTCAGACCATTTGTGAACCGGATCAACCGATTCACGGAAAAGATTTCGTTCAAAAGATTGATTCAACATCGGCATTCTACAACGAATCGGACATTGGCATGGGCGTGCCAGGAAATCATTGATTAGCCTTACCTTTCTGTAAAATTATCTTTTTGTGTTTCACGGAAGGTTTGGAACGACATGAAGGTGAGTATGATGACAGAATTTTTATTTTGGGGGGAACTATCCCTTTAATGTTGTAAAATGCACAGTCTTTTGGGAATTCGCACATGTGTTTTGTAACTAGTGAGTCTGACAGATGGCCTCAAATGCAGGGTTCAGAATCTATGTCAGTAGGTCGACGTAAAAGAGAGCCATAAACACTACAAATCCTTGTTAGAGCAATGACAGCCCGCATTTTGACCCGAGGCATCGACATATTTGCAGGCATCAGAGAAATCTACTGCACTCCAATTGACTGTAACCTTCTGTGAAATCCACAATCATGTGAATTTAAAAAAAATCGGAATTGCACGCGTTTATATCCTACAATTCAGATTTTTCCCCTCAGAAAAAAATGATGAATTGTAAGATAAAAAATTGCAATTAGCTTTTTATTGTATTCGTTGGCAGAAAGAAACAAGCTTCCATTTAAAAGTAGCCTATTATCCGAAAAATGGACTTATTTTTGTAAATGTTTTGCACGCATTTATTACATTACAATCGATATTTGTAGGTTATAATTTTCATGTTAATGTGTGACCGCACATTTCCCAACAGCTGACTTGCATTTTCTCACCCGTGCCTTTTAGCTGCATGTTTTCCTTTATTTTATAGAGTCACTGTTGCAGCCACTCTCTGTTTGGATTCTCAATAGTAAAAGCTGTCTTTTGTCTGTCCTGGGACATTTGCGTCATGTCACCCTGTAGAAGAGGCAGAACACTATGCCTGTCACAGGCGGTCACTGCAGGCTCTTTTGTTGATAATGTTGATGTTGCAGTTTCAGCTCAAAACATACGTCTGGTCTTAGCCTACTGGAGCACACTTTACAGATGCATTTTTTGGGGTAGGGGTGGGGGTATTTCTAAATCTTCTTCGAGATTTGTTGAGTGAATTGGAAACAAACAACTGGTGGTGGTCTGCCATTAGAGACCTTTGTGTTCTGTAAAATAGAATTACAATTTAGAAACTTTTGGGAACCTCAGATTCAAAATAAACATTTAGATTCACTAAAATACTTAGGGATCAGTCCTACTAATGTGAATAATAGGAATGAACTAGCTGTAGTGCTGTGACGTTACCACACTGCCATCTACAGTCAGGGATAAGTAACACATAGGCTAGTAATAAAAAAGTATTAGGGTGATGCCGAGCGTCACGTGACCAAGCCGGAAAACAGATCACATCGCTTCCGATTCAGGTCTTTTGTATGTGCTTCATGAAATTTTTTGCAGTTTTACTCAAGATAACTTAAAAGGAGCAAGCAAAAATTAGCATAACCAATGTCCCACGCATGTGCAGATTGATATTTAAAAGTTTTTAAATTTTTCTTCTTCACACTAACGTTTAGATATTTAAATAGCATAAAACACCAATAACAAAGTGAACTCAGTAGGTTAGCTGATTATCTAAAAATCTATAGATATCGTAGTTAGTTCTTACGGCCGTTAACACTTTCTCTGACAAGCGGATGCAATGAGATCCGTTTTCCGGTTTGGTCACGTCACGTGACGCTCGGCATAAAGCCTATTCAGGTAAATTGAAATTTAAAAAGAGATTTGCCTCCTCCTCATCAATAAGCAATCATTGTCAAAGAGGACATTTTAAGCCAATCAGGTTTTCAGTATCACTTGGCGCGTCAAGCTGATGAAAAGAAAATCAAAATTATAGGCTTCAAATATCGATGAAATCCGATGCTGCGTCCCAATTCGCTTACTTATACTACGCCCTAAAAGTATGTACTCTTTTTGTAAAGAAAAAGTACATACTTTTGAGTGTGTAGCAAAAGAGTAGGCAAGCTTTGGGACATACTACTTCGCCATCTTTAACGGACAGATCTGTCGCGTGCATCCTGTCACCGTAAACTGCCCTGTCAATCATCTCGTCACAGTTAAAATCCTCCATTCAATCTAATATAACTTCTTACCATTTCGGAGAGAATTGTTGTCACACGTTCATCTGCCAGTCATGGGTCTTTCATGCCGAGACTCTCCTCATGTGTTTGGAATTTGAATAACGTTAAACATTCTTCACTCATATATATGTATCTGTAATATATGTATCTATCTATTAATCTATATATATATATATATATATATATATATATATATATTTCTATCAATGCATCTATTAATGTGTCACTATATGTACTCTGTGTGTCTCTAAGTCAATGTGTAAATGTAAATTAAATCCTAAATATAACTAAACAAATCGCACTATAAATGTCACTATATCACCAAAAATCCGCTATCTCAAAACCAAACTCCTCTCACAAAAACCCACGATATGAAAATGCGTTGACAAAACTTTTATACTGTGTGATTGTGTGATTTGCTCCCGAACCGACCAATCAATGAAACCCTGATTCGGCGGAGCACTCCACCTGATGAAACACTTAGACGCTTCATTTAGCCGTTGTCACGTGACGTGGGTGTTTTGAATCACGCTTCGGATCAGTGTTTCGAATCATCTTTGCTTCGGGATCTCGCAAAGCTTCGGAACGTCTGTTTCGCGCCAGCCATCCTTAGTGAAAAGGTATATGACGATCCAGTGAATATTAGTTTCTGTTCCTCTCAATTCCGATTTCGTTTTTTACCATTTCATTGCTAACATCAGTTATCAGGTTCCCAGACGAATGCAAGCTAATCTTAGTAAAGTAACTTTTATTTTTAACTTTTAACTCTTTTTCGCTTCCTTGGCGACTCTGATACGTATCCTGGAGAATAAGAGTGATCCTCCATCAGCAACAGACTTTCAAAAGGGCTGTCAGGTTTTTATATATCAGTCTCAAGCAATCCCCCTCTTCACATTCGACACGGTGCCATCGAGTGTTAAAACGCGAAAGGCGAAGCTTGAAATAACGGGTATGTCCCTCTTTGGCTAATGTACTTTCAAGATGGAGGGGCAACATGGCGACCGACATTAGAACCCCTTACCCGTATGTATTTTCAATGGCATATTATACACTCACGAGAATACTTTATTACTTGAACGAAGTAAATATACATTAATGAGCACATATATTTTTGAAAGAACTAAGTGTTTTTAGCTAAGAATAAACTAAAAAAGTTACACAGTGTAGCTTTAAGTAACACATTGCAGCATTTCCTTCATTTATTTTGTGTTTGTGCTAAAATATTATTACATTTTGAGTTTGAAAAAATTAAGCGTATAAGATAAAAAAGGATGGTATAAAGTTAAAAGTGGTAAAATGTTAACTTTACAAACATATTTGGAAGATTAATGAAATAATTTTTTCTTTATTCCATCTAAAATGTTTAAGTGGTTAATTTAAAATGCATTAATGTTTAATTAAAATGTTTGAATACAATTTTAACTTTTGTTTCTGTCTTTAAAGGTTTACAACCTAATTTGCTGAACAGAACAATCAACTGACAAACCAAAAGAAAAAAAGTGATTGAATCGGAAATTTGAGTTGTCCTTGTGTCCTTTGGAAGTTGAACAAGAGGAGGACTTGACACCTGTAATGTATTATGTATGTGTGTAAATGTATATGTTATGTTGAATTAAATTGAGAAAAAAAGATTGAGTGAATATGTAGATAATCGTCTCTTTCAAATTAATAGTTTTACCAACTGTGTAAAGCCACCTTTGCTTTTGAAGATTAAAAATTTGCCCCGTTGGGTTCGTAGATAGTGTATTCTACAGATATACGTAGGCCTAGTTTAAAATAAGTATGTTTAAAATAAGTAATGTGGCGATAGCGACGCCTAGTGGTTGTTACAGAAATCGCCAACCTCTTGGGTAAAACACTTCCTAAGGGGATGAAGCAGTAGACTAGTTTAGACTAGTCTCTCAATGCTGTGAGACTGAGAAATACATGGCTTATACATGTGTGGAACGTGTTTATGTGAGATCTACAGGTTAACGTTCAGAAGAAGCTTGGAACATTTCTGTGACACCAAAAGTCTGCCTGGTGTCTGACATGACAAGTGATGAGAAGAAACAGGCAGTTTGAAAAAGTTGCAGGTTTGTCATTTAAGATGTGCTATAATTTTTAGATGTAAAGTAACTTGACAATGATGATTGGCCGTTGCATTGTAATGACACAACTGCATGTGTGTGTATAGTGTTATCAAAAGTTGTTTAAAATCGTGATGATTGGACATTTTGTGACCTCATTAGACGATTTTAATGAATGACAAATTCATGTGCTCTGGAAATATGAGTGGTAAAAAAAAAAAATGAACATGTTATTATCCGGACACTATGAAGTCTACAACTGTTCATATATAATGTTAAATTGTTGCATTATTTGGTCACATGTTACATTGTAGTGGTCATGTTGAAGTCGGATCTTCTTGAGTTTCTGTCATCTCAAAGCAAATTTATTTATTGCATGTTATATTCAGTCACTTTTTAGTAAAGACAGCTTCTGACATACTGTATACTCACGTCTTATCTGCCAAATTTTAAAGTAACTAAATGAATGATATTCTTTTCAAATACACTCAATTTGTCTGCTTATTCTAGAACATTTTCTGTTAGAAAGAAGGTATCGTAGCTGTGCACTTTCTGTCTTCATAACACTGACAGGTAAATCTATTTTCCCAGTAAGTGAAATCACTTGGGGAAGGGCTACCTGTGACCACATATTTCCCATCTTTCCTACGGATTTGGTGGCTTTCTGAACTAATGTGTAGGTAATCGTCCGAGTTGTAGTTTTTGCGGACACAACGTCCATTGCCTTGACAGAGACTCTTGCTGCATAAATGGGCTGCAGAGGTGACATTGGCAATATAGGGGTTTAAAGTGTCCGACAGGTATGTAGACAAGGCTTCACAAGAGGTCTGAAAGGAATAAGAAGCATTAAAAATATGAAATTTCACACAATATTAAAAATGATTCATGCTCATGTTGTTCCACAAACATACTATTTTCTTACTACCGTGAATCATTTCTCTAAGAAATTACATCAAAAGTGGTCCATAAAACTTATATATTCCAAGTCTTCTGAATCCATACAATAGATTTATATGTAGATCAAAATGAAAATTATCTACTGAAAATCTTCAGAGTCATTGCTCTCAAATCCCATGTTTTTGTGTAATAATAATATGGCGCTTCACGACTTATGTCACATTTCAAATTAAAAAAACATCAATGGATCATGGATTTCATGGAAACACGGAAACATCATGGATTTTGTGACCAATCGTTAGGGCTGGGCAGTATATCGACTTTGTAAGGTATATCAATAGAGTATATCAATACATTTCCAAATGAGATATTGGGTGGGACTATACCATTTATATTGATATGCGATAGCGGATGATTCAGAGTCAGCTCCGTATTAAAAATACACAATCCTAAACTTTTAGACCTGCTTTGTATTAAGCACATCAGCTAACTCCTATGCATAGATTTTAAAGCAAGTCTCCTCCATTTAACATCACAGACTTCATTGAACAATTGCCAATGCACACAAACGTGTCAAACAGACACAATAGAATGGGAGAACAATAAGTCTAAATGAAGTATACATTTTGCTCAAATATTTTGCATAAACCGAGGTATGTACCAAACCATAATTTGTGTACTGTTACACCCCTACCAATTGTCACCGATGTCAAACCTGCCATTGAGCATCTTGATTTGCCTTATTTAAAATCAAATAGATGTAGGCCTAAATGTGATTGCGATGTGAGAGCATTTTTGAGCTCAACAGCACCGGCAGCAAGAATAGTCCACAGAACATAATATTTTGTTTTACTGAAGAAAGAAAATAATATGGCTTTGGAACAACATGGAACAGGGGTGCCCAATCCTGCTCCTGGAGGGATTGCTCACTGTCTTGCAGAGTTTTGCTCCAACCCCAAGTGTAAACACCTGAACCAGCTAATCAAAATCTTACTAGGCATACTATAAACTTCCTGGCAGGTGTGTTGAGGCAAGTTGGAGCTAAACTCTGCAGGACAGTGACTGAGTTTGGACACCCCCGACATAGAACAACTATTTTTGGGTGAACTGTCCATTAAAGAGAAAAATTACCTTGTCGTTGTAATCAGCACTAGCCCCCCACAGCACAGCCCCAGAAGCCCCCAGAGCTGCACTCTCACCAATACTGCTGACCAAGTCAAACTAGAGAGAAACAGACAGCCTATTACTTCAAGTAACCTATGTGGCCTAGATAAGGGTGTCCAATCCTGCTCCTGAGAGTTACTATCCTGCAGAGTTTTCCTGCAACCCCAATTGTGCACACCTGAACCACAATCAAGGTCTTCAGGCTTAAAAGAAACTTCCAAGCAGGTGTGTTGGAGTAATTTGGAACTAAACTCTGCAAGCCATTGGCCCTCCAGGAATAGGCTTTGACACCCTTGTCCTAGACCAGTCTAATTCTTGGCCTTTTTTAATTCTTCCATGAGCTAACTTTTTCATGTAGAAATTACATTGTTTTTTCTGTAGTATTTACTTCACCACAAAATCATTTTTATCAGCGTAGCTTTCTAGTAATCCTGAAGAGACTGATTATCTTATTCAGGTGTGTTTGATTAGGGTTGGAGCTAAACTCTGAAGGACCTTGGCCATCCAGGACTGAAGTTGTCCATCCCTGTCCTAGACTATTCCGTGTACCATAGTTGCCAATACAGTGCTCTGTTATGGCCTATAACAGGGGTGTCCAATCCAATCCTGTTTAGCTCCAACCACAATTAAACACGCCTGAAACAGCTCATTTTTGTCTTACTAGGCATACTAGAAACTGCCAGCAACTTTGCAGGACAGTGGCCCTCCAGGACTGAGTTTGGCCTCTCCTGGCCTATAATAACCAGTAGTCTCGATACTGTACCTCATTCATGTAAAGCTCCTTTTGGTCTCTTAAGAGAGGCCGCAGGTAGACGTAGACCGGTGCAGTGTGGTGGTGTTTTGGCAGGGCTGCCACTCTCATTGCCTCTTGCACCTGGTGACGTACGAACAGTGCAGCACTCCTGCTTCCACTCACGGAGACCGGCAGGTATGCTGAGGGGTAAAGGGCAGTGCTAACCTCCCACAGCCACAGCAGCTCGTTGTTCAACTGTTTCGTCTTCTCTGAACAAGTACCTGTATAGTTTGACTCTTCAAAGTCATAGTTATAGCAGTCTGGGTACAAGTAGTAGCCCCACAGGTACCAAGGTCGATGATAGATTCCCATCTTCAGAGTTTCCTCCATGAAACATCTGGCTTCCTTCTGGAACTGTCGTTTGGCTTCGCTGCTTGCTTGTTGCAGGTTGAGAGAAGCGTTCTGCTCCAGGGTGTAGTTGATGGACAGTTCTTTATACATCTCCCTGACGTCCAAATTCTGGTCAAACATTGGAAGCCACTCTTCCCAATCCATGACAGCCAGACCAGCAGTTGAGTCCAGAATGTATTGGGTAAACTCTTCCTTAGCTTTCTCCAAACTAGCAGACAGGTTGCCCCTTTGTGGGATGCCACCGTTATTCTCCTTCAAGGAGTGGAGGTCTACATAGGGGTAAAGCCCAAGTCGATTTTTGTAGAACAGGGTCAGGGATTGATTGCGTACCCTGGAAGGTGTGGTGACCACCTGGAACATCGATAAATCTAGAGGGATCTTCATTTGTTGGCATTTGGAAACAGGAGCATTCCATAACAGCACAAAAGACCTATGAAAGAGAGGTGCTGCTGTTGGTAGAGGAGACGATGTGTTAAGATGCCCCAATGTAATGAAGAGTATAGTGTAAAATGGTAACCGTTGTTTCCTTTGGTCTTCCATCTGTGTACAGTGATTGAGAGAAAAAAAAATCAGTTTTAATGATATTTTGAAATGAGTGAAAAGTTTGTGCTATGGTAGGGTAATTATTTTTAATACATTTTTTTTTGCTATTTTCAAATGGTTACATTTTTTTTTATTATTTTAATTATTTGTTACTCGTTACTCAAAAGGAAAACAGAATTTATCACTGATAAAGCAGTAAGTTGTTTGAAAGTCTTTAGTGCCGTGTGCTCTTAGCATTTATGCTAGCAAGTGGAGTTTTTGGCTAAAAAGTTTTAAAAAGTAAATTCTGTTACTGTCAAACTCTGTTACCAAAGTTGAGTAACAATTTATGTAACAGAATTGACATTAACAGAGTTAACAAACAATGCTATAAAGAAATGTTTTTCATTAAAGGTAAAAAAAGGAAGAAAATGTTTTCATTAAGATACTGGAAAGAATTTAAGTTAGTGAACAGTTTTTTTCCTTAACTTTTTTAAATGCAAAATGTATCTCCGATAATAGAATCACTCAGTAGCTTCTAAGATTGTTTTGGCACAATACTGGAAATATAATGTTGCAGAAATAAATTCATGGTTGTACTGTATTTTACACTACGTGCACTTTCATTGTACTTACAGTGTACTTACCGACGAAAATACTGAGTAATAAAAGGTTGGTTAAGATTAGGTTTAGGGGTAGGTTCAGGGTTAGTACCTAGTTATTACCCATTTGGTGTCAATACTACAATAAATACATAGTATGTACATGGAAAACAGGACTGGAAAATAAGGTGCTACAAATTAATTTTACCAAACTATCTTTGCTAGAACAACATGGCAAACTGGGTGCATTTTTTAAATTAGGAGATACCTTTATTATTAAAATAAAATGCATGTTTTTAAATGGTTTTGTTTGAGATTTAGAAGTAATGAGTGTCTTACCGAGTGAAATGGATAGCAAGGAGAAAATGTAGCTTTTTCAGGTTCCTGTTAAATATTAACAGGGGTCAATGTTTAAAAAAACACAAGACTATGCATATATGTTTCTGGAAAAGGATTAGTGTAAACGTTCAATATGTTCTTGGGCAAAAAAAAATGGAAATCGCTTTGAGACTCTGGGTGATAAAAATGTTGTATTCACCTGGCTTTTTGAAGCACATCACAACCTCATCCCAACTGTGATGTACAGGATGGTGGAGGGGTCTTTGGGGCTGCTTGTTTGTTCACTTGCAATGAATAGTGCGGACAGTCTGCCTGAAAAGATCTGATTTGAGAAAGTCTGATTGGCCTGCAGTATGAACATAGCCTCAGTTCCTGGAGTCCAGCTTGCTATTATCAATTGCAATGCCGTTTGTCACATTATGTTCAGTTAGTTTCATTATCATGGACTTTGTTTTCATGTTCATCATGTGGTCCTTTGTTCAGTTTTCCCGCTCCTCATTATTAGTTTTATTAGTTTATAAGTATCAGCTGTGTTCTATTAATCATCCTCATTTGTGTTTGTTATATAAGTTGGTCCCTCACATTCATTCTCTGTCCGATCACCGTTACCTTAAGTGTGTGTTGCCCTGCCTGTTTGCCCGCCTTTTGGATATTTATCATTAAACTTTGTGTTGGAACTTTATTCTGTCTGCCTGAAACCACACGTGACAGCCGTCTGTCTGGCAGTTAAAGCTCAACAGAAGTTGATTAAAAATCCTGACAATGACTCAAAGATGGAGGCTCTACTATTTAAGTCACATATTTTCCACCCTGCACTGTTAATGTTAACACAGTGTATTTGATAAAGGCATGGAAATGTAAGCAGATTTTGTTTGTAAATTAAGGTACAGTTAACTTAGTTGCAATTCCAGTGCATTCAAAGACAATTTTGACAATGAAAATCAAGACCAGGTTACAATCCTTTATTTGCAGTGCATCAAGAGTCAAGCAACATTTGTCTTCGAGTATTTGGTTAATTGTATTGCTTAATGTAAAAAAAATTACACATTGCATATAAGACTTTGAGATGAAAAAAGAGCTCTATGGAAATATAATTGGAAAGTTTAGCACTGAGGTAAAAAAAAAGACACTTTGACAGATATTGAAGCCTCTGATAATAATGTACCATATTAACTACTGTCTACATGCTACAAAATGCAGTATTTGAGAAAAATGTATATCTTGAATCAGAACGGGTCAGACAATAGGGATAAAACACTGTCCAATTATCCTTCAACCTGAAACTGGACATGTAATACAATCTGTAGACATCTAAAACGGTTTCTAAAAATTGGCAGATTCTGCTAATCGAAAGTATTCAAAGTACTGAAAGATTCTGAGGTATATACCTTTCTTTGTTTTCAGTTTCAATCATTCTGGCTTCATTTAGACAAGAACAAAAAAGACAAGCACAGTTTAACATACAATCATAATGTGTTTTCACCCACCACAGCATTCTGTAGTTTAACAAATGCAAACTTACATGTGTAAACGTTGCATACATGTTTATAATCTTTGGTTAAACACACATTTCAGGAATTTGAGGGACAAAAAAAATTAGAATAACATGAGATATTTTGTACTTTTTTGTAATGAAAAATTAACTAGCTTCAATTCTGGTTGTCCACTGAGTTTTTTCATCATTAATCTGACAAGTACAATGATTTATTCTATTGTGCAATATTGATAAAAGCTTAAAATATGACGAATTATATAATGATTAATTGTTTCGTATAATGACATGTGTCATGTGTTGTTGCGCTTGTACTGTATTTGATGAGAACAGTAACATCTGAACATGATTTTGTGTATTCTATCCGTTTTTCTCTTTTATTAATATGAATATTATGAATTGAGGCACATAATATTTTATTACTAGATCCAATAGGCTATGGATTATTTTGCTCCATTAGCACAAGTCAGTAATCTAGTCTGTAATTATGTAGAGCGATTTGGTGTAGCTATTTTGACAGATATACTATTTGGCCAGTTTAGATTATAAAGCATGACACGTATATCATGTATGGATCTTACCTAATTTTTAGCAATATTTGAATACCCAGCGCTCCCTGACTTTGAAGGGCTTTGAAAGCAAGCAGTGGAGTTTGAGATAAGCTTGCTAATATACGTCACGGTAAGCATCTTGGTGTCAGTGCTTTGTAAAAACAGCATAGATTTGACCTTTCCAGTTAGAAAACATTGACAAATTAATATAATCATTGAGCATTCATCCAGAACAGTTATTAGAATCTATTCAGCCTGAAGTTTGTGCAATCAAGGCTTGCATTTTATCTACATTATCACACAGCACCATTGTAACAATTATCATTTTTCAATAATCCAAAATCACAAATATTAAAACCTCAAGTCATGATGTGCCACTTTTTCTTAAAGGTGAAGTGTCTCAAATTTGTATATATAAAATCTTTAAATATACAGGGTTTTTTTTCTAATATAAAAAAAATCTAATTTTTATAGTTAATTTTTTTTTCATATTGATTTTTTTCAAATTATTAATTTATAATTTTGTAAAATTTTGTAACATGTTATTTAGTATCTTTATCACTGATGATATATGTAATATAGTAGCCATTCTGCTCTCTATAGCCCCTTTCACACAGAGCGTTGATTCAGAAAAAAATTGCCATAGAATTGCTAGAGTGCCTTCTGTGTGAACGCAAACACGTCCCGGGATGGGGACCTAGTAACATTGCTGGGATCAGTCCCGGAACGCAGCCTGTGTGAACAAAGGGCAGGTCCAATTTTGTAAGGGGTGTGCTGTAGTGATGACGCATGTGTCGTTGCAATGCTGTAGTTATGTTTGACCACCTGTTTTAAATGCAGATCATTGTTCACGACTTCACATTAACAAAGAAAAAAGGTTGTGTTCGTCAAGGAACAAAGGAACGACGAAACAATGTCTGCAAAGTTAACACGTCAGGAACCTGAATGTCACGTCCTGATGTCACGTGTCTTTACGGGATATGTGTGAATGTACAGATTCCAGAAAATCACTGGCAGTGTGAATCAACCCAAATCAAATTATCCCGGGACACATTATCAGTGTATTTTCTAGAATCTCTTTGTGAAAGGGGCTTAAGAAATTGTCATTGCCCATCAAAAATTCATATTGTTTGACCACTTGTGTAAACATTTGGCTCTCTAGTTTTTTTAAAACATTATTCTGTTTGTTTTTTAATCAGCCCAGCCCAACACAGTAACTGACTTAACCAATGGTGTGTGAGTTTGGGGGCGGGGCTATCTGTTTGACTGACCAATCACAGAGTGTTTGGGGAAACATTTAAACATGATTATTGTTCCACCTGATGATGTGCACAAATTACACACTTCACCTCTAAATACAACTGAAGTTCAACAAAAGGAGTAGAGCAGTGAGGATGAAGGCATTTTGTAAAGGCACAGCAGTATCCCTTATGTCATTGTGGACCTCCTCTGGTTCGTTCTTATTCTCCTCGTCCACGTCCTCTTTTATCATGTTGTCCTCTTCGGTCTCCTCGGGCTCTATGCTATCGCAGCGGTCTCCCCTGTACCCCTGGTAACAGTGACAGTGGAACCTGTCGGCGAGCAGCTGGAGCTCGTGCTGAGAATGCCATCCGGTCACGGTGAAGGTGCCGTTTCGGTTGGACAGGATCCGATAGCTGCCGCGGCTCAGGTGCAGGTAGTGTGGTGCCTGTGGGTCTCGACGGAGACAGCGACCGTTGGACTGACACAGGAAGTCGCTACAGACTTCTGCTGCCCGGGTAACGTTAGTAATGTACTGACCAAGTCTGTAGTTCAGAAATGCCTTGACTTTGGAACAGTTGTGCTGAGGGGACAACGGAATTTTCAGGAAGTTAAAACTGTGGCATTAAACTGCAGGGAACTTGGTGTAAAGTTAGCTGGCAAGTATATGTTGTCTATTGAGCAAGAAATCAATGTGAATGCCATATTGTGTTGCACTCACAATGATAAATCATATCTAGTGTCCTTATGCATGCGTAAAAGTGTGGCAGAAAATATTTAGGGCAGGCATTTTCAGACTTTTTGATGCCACGGACACCCAAATTTGACAAGTTAAACTTATAAAGAGACACGAAAACAATTCAATAAATGGAATAAAAATAATTGTAATTAATCTCATAATTGCAGTCTTTAATACAAAGCAGAATCAAAATGGGAAATTCACCCTTTACACTGAACATTTTTGAAATGCCTGATCTAAGAATTGACTTCTTGAAGCAGATTTGTCACTGATAAACAGCAGTCTTGACCAATGTGTAAGAATCTTCTGATGTTAACAAATTGAAGATATAGGTATATGAAACCGTGTTAAAAGTCTTACCCTTGAGGAAGTGAGGTTAAGATCCCCCCAAATGACAAATCCTGCAGCTCCCAAAGCAGCGCTTTCTCCTATCGTATGTATCAAGTCATTCTGTAAAATAAAAATAAATTAGTGTGTTTCCACAGTTTCTTAAAACATAAATAGTTTTACTGAAATTAGTTACTAAATTTAGTCATTAGTCAAACCCAGCATTCAAACATCCCTTTAATATTCTCTATTTATTCTGTTGGACCACAAGAGGGAGCTCTTGATTTCAGACTCCATAATGGTTTATCAGTATAGAGACTAGCAAAATGGGATGTTTACTGTAAGGTAAAATTTTATTCAGAACGTATGTATGATTCCCTTGGGTATACCCAAGAACTTGGGTATGATTCCCAAAGTACATTTTACATTTCTCATTGAACATATGCACTTACCTGAGTCAGAAAAGCCATGGCCTCGTCTCTGTACCCCAGGCGTGTGTATACGTATGTAGGCAGTTCAAAGGGCAATGAGGTAAGGGAGGCCAGTCGCAGTGACTCCAGTACCCTGTTCTGCGAGAAGTGCAGGTTGTGAATGCTGTCTGTGTGGCTCTTGCGTATAGCGAGGGCTGGGAAAAGGGCAGTGCTGCTGTTCCACAGCCAAAACAGCTGGTCATTACGGAGGCTCTCTTGTAGGGGGCATGTGCCGCTGTAGTTGTGTGCATGTACATTGTAATTGTGACAGTCAGGGTAGAGATATAAACCCCAAAGACCATGCGGACGAGTTTGTGTAGCGAGCTGTAGCGTGCCCTGCATGAACTCCATGGCGCTCTTCTCGAAGCGCAAGCGTGCCAGTTCCTCCACCTGTTCGTCGGTCACATTAAGGTAGGCCTGTTTGATCAGCTCGCGGGATTGCTGTCGGTAAATGTCTTTCTTGTGCCAGTTACGACTCCACTGTGGCCTCCAGAACTCCCAGTCGATCACGGCCAGTCCACGGAAGTCTTCCGAAGGGATGAAGTGCGCAATGTCTTTTCGGGCTTTGTGAAAATGTGCTTCAAGACTGTTGTTCTGAGGTAGGCCTCCGTTGATGGGAACCCCTTGCTCATTGTAGAAAGGGTAGTAACCCAGGCGGTTGGCATAAAAGATGGTAACATTCTGGCCCGTGTGGACGGCTCGTGGACTGCCGCTGATGTGGAAAATATCAAGGCTGACGTTGATATTGTACTTCAATGTACACATATCCAGCGGAGCATTCCAGGCCGCCAGGAAAGGCTTGCGGCCCACCAGAGGCAGCTTTGCAGGTTTCTGGCAAACGGCAGAATGGACCAGGATCAACAGCCAGGAACAGATGATGGCACAGGCTACGGGCACAGTGTGGTGTTGCAAGGCCCCGCAGGGCACACCGGGCATTCTGCTACGTGACTCAGCACAGGCAACTGTCAATCATCCTGTGAGGGACAAAAAAAGTCTGAGGTAAGCTAACAGAGTTATGCCATTTTTACACCATAACTGCTACATTTACATTTAGCATATGCTTTTATTCAAGGCCACTTTCATCGCATTCAAGGTCGATATTTTACCAGGTCATGCAGGGATTGAAACTTTGAACTGGTCGTTGCTTGTGTCATAATCTACTATTTTAGCTACTGATAGCACTTAAGTTTAACAGTAGCTAAAATAAATAGGAATTGGCATTCACAACCAGATTTGATCTATTTGAAATGGTTTATATCATGAAAATTGGGTGTTGCATACCAGAACTGATCCAAACCTGAATGCGAGATTTCTAGTAAAGTAAAATGCGGCTACAGTTCAGTAGCTGAAAATTGTGAAGATTTTGCTACTGATGACTGTATATAGACAGTCAAGAAATAAAGCACTGGGTTTGCTACTGACACAGTAGATTATGGCTAAAATGGCTAAGGTGTTCATGTTTAAGATGGATGTGATGCCCTAAGTCTTGAGCCAAATTAAATGTGCAAAGTAGGGAGAGGTCAAGCGTAAACATAACATTTTGTGCTGCAGCTTGGTTTGAATATAAGTCAAATGTTACTGTCATCAGTCAAACCACCAGTTAACCACAGGGGTAATGGCCAAATCCAGCCACATACTCTCACCAGTGTGGCGCCCACATAGCCATAATCATAGCTGCCCTAGCCAGATGCCCTATCTGCATGAAAAACTTTTCTAACAACTAACTTTACTTTTTTGTGCCATGCAATGACTTTTAACCAGCCTGTGTCAAGGTGGATTTTAATATATATATTGCTCGTAGGTTGTCAGGAAGAGAGTTCCATAGCTTGGGACTGAAATGACTAAAGGCTGAGTTGCCAATTTTTAGCTGTGCTTTTGGTAGAAGTTACTGTTGGATGTTTGGAGTGAACTTGCTCTAGTATATTTATTCAACCAATTAGAAAGGTATATTAGAACCATCTATACATTTAAAAACTAATAAGAGAATCTTGAATTCAATTCTGAATGATACAGGCAACCAGTGAAACGATCTGAGTCTTGGCGTAATGTGATTTTTCATTTTCGAGCGAGTTAGCATTCTGAAGTCCTTGTATGTTTATTAGTGCTCTATTTGGTAACCCAGCAAAAACGCCAATGCAGTAGTCAAGACTAGATGTAACAAATGCATGAACAAGTTTCTCAGTGTCAGCAGGGGAGCGAATATCGCATACTTTGGTGATGTTTCTGAGGTGATAATATGCTGTTTTAGTAACATTGCTGATAGGTTTTTTAAAACTTAGGTCACTGTCAAACATGATTCATAAGATCTTGACCTTATTACAGGCTTTTAGTGACAGAGAGTCAAGATATGGAGCAATAGATGTTCTCTGTGCATCATAATAACCGAAAACAAGTACCTCTGTCTTATCTTTGTTTAGCTGTAGAAAGTTCTGTGACATCCACAGTGTTATGCTCACTATGCAGTCCAGTAGGGTGGAAATTGAATTGTGGGCATCTGGTGCAAGTGAAAGATAGATTTGTGTGTCATTGCATACTGGTGAAATTAAATATTTTATTGATTAATTACACCAGCTAAAGGAAGCATGTGTAGGTTAAATAATAGAGGACACAAAATTGAGCCTTGAGGAACACCACAAGAATTTATGTAATGCCTGAAAGTGTGGGTACCCAGTGTAACATACAGTAGTATTCCTGGATTTGAACCAGTCTAAGACCAGGATCTAGCAGAGTAACCAGGCTTCGTTCATCACATTAATTATGAACATGTTCCACTAATGTTTAAGAGGCACAAAGTGCCCAGATGCTTTTGTGTGATCATTTTTTAACAATATGTAAAATGCTCTATAAAATTTAAAACACAAAAGCCAATGTAAATGTAACTCAATGTCCTTGAGTTGTCCTTACAACAAATGACACACAATTTGATATTTTGTGACAGCCCATTCTCATCCCTAGGCATCATGAAACTGACGCCTTGGGAATCATTTTGACCATGCTTCAATATTCGACGCTTTAGGCACCCTTTAGCGTCAGTTACATGACGCAATCCTAGGGCGTCATCTTATTGACGCTTTACCTTAAGCGTCAGTTAGATGACGCTATCTAATCCTAACCCTACCCCAGACCTAAACCTACCCGCGTCATCTAACTGACGCTTAAGGTAAAGCGTCAGTAAGATGACGCCCTAGGATTGCGTCATGTAACTGACGCTAAAGGGTGCCTAAAGCGTCGAATATTGAAGCATGGTCAAAATTGTCATTTTAGTGACGCCTTGGGATGAGAATGCGTTGTTTGTGATGTCATACAATGACATTTATTTATTTCAAGTGAAAAAAAAACAAATTAGGACCACTGAATGTAAAGTATCCGAAACCTCTCATCTGGCTTTCGTTATTGCAGTGTGGATAGTATAAAATTAAAAAATAATTTTATACTGTTTAAAGATGTTACATTATGTTCTTTGGTACCAGATAATCAAGAGTATCTGATTTCTCTGAGCAAGGCATGGAACCAATCACTAGTAACTATGGCGCTAACGCATGCATTGAAAGGTTATAAATGGCAGTCATGTGCTAAATCAGAGGTTGAAAAATTAGGTATGGCATGGAATGTTGCGGATAAAGGCAAATTGTGGAGCCCCGTGGTGGTTGTTATTGAGTGGAAAGAGCCTGACCGAAAGCGCTATAGCTTCTTTTTCCCCCTAGGACTGGCGACGGGCCCGTACCATGAGGGGGAAGAATTAAACCACTTCCTGCATAATAAGACCTCTGCTTGCACTGAGCTTCACAGATGATCTTCATGGTATTTGCAAATGGAATACCTTCACACATTGATGACTTATTAAAGGCTTTACTTAAAATACTGTAATCCAGAACAGGCTTGTGACAAACGTTTTTCACATATGATTATGCGATGAAGTATGCGAGAAGATTCAAGTGGCGGGAATGAATAAAACTTTCCATGAAGCTTTACGGTTAGCCATCAATGAAAACATTGGGGTATGGAGAATTGAAGTGATTGTGCCTGTATTTCAGTTAGATTTATTTATCTTCAAGCTTCCTCAAACCCTCAGCCCTCTCTGGCAATAATTAAGATACATGTGGCTTAGTGAGAGTGGTTTTTACAGAAACCTTTCAGGCGACGGCTTCAGAGAAGCCACAAAAGGCATGGAGTCGACCTGATGCTAGGATTTCGATGCGACTTCATTCAGTCCCATCCAAATGTGAATTTGATCCAAATTGGAAACATAAATATGACTGAGCCAGATTTACAACAGGAGACAGAGGTTTCTTGAATCGCCATAAAGAAACCTCTGGGCTCCTCAGAAGATGTGTGGTTTGATATCTGTGGCTCTGAGGACGACGTGAGTCTTCCCATTTAATCGTTTGTTTGCCTCAAATTAAATGAGATGATGTTCTGTGACATCCGTAGCTTTGTGTCATTGAGGAGAGTTAAAATGGAAAATATCTGCAAAGTCATTGGAATCCAAAGATCACACACCAAGATCACAGATAAGAGGCTTAATTTGGTTATTTAGTGCTGCATTTGATGCTCGAATGGTAAACAAAACCTTAAAAAGGGAATCTTAATCACGGTGGAACCCAAACAGAGTTATACGTCAGGTTAATCTGAGGACTTGTTTTGCTTTGAGGTGGATTGTTTAAGGATGAGTGATCTCTTGAAGATCAAAGAATCCTATTTTGGGCACTGCTGACACACTAAGCTACTTTTAGGTAAAGCTGACAGTGAAATGGTATACTGACACAATGTTTTCAATTTCACCTTATACCACAAGATGTCTTCACAATGATCATGGGCTCCTGGGAAACTTTGACGTTAGAGGTTGTCAGTTTCTCCAGCGTCACTAGCCGTCGCCCAAGAGAAACTCTCCATCCGGAAGTACGTTAGCTCATCTGTAAACCCTTCCCTCTGATTAACTCGCTTCAAAATATTTACAGAGCCACTGTTCAAAGACCTCAGTGGTGCCACGACACGTTTCCTGACAGTAAACTTTAAATTAAACCCTTTGACTAACACATATATTTGGAATGGGCTAATTAGGTTTTCTTTCATTTGATTTTCGTTGCGGAGAGGTCTTTCCCTGGCACTTTTACATTAAAAAAAATGTCACAACACTCTCGAATATATATTACAGTGATATATTTAGGATGCATCGATATTAAAATTCTGTCTGATAATTATTTTCAGATGGATGTTGGAGTTTTTGCAACTTTTTTTAAATGAAAATTGTATATTAAAGTCCCTCTGTAGTCAATCATTTTAGCCCTTAAAACTCATCTTTGATCACCAAAATTACGTTAAAACGATTTGAAAAAAAAAAATCTTATAGCTTGAATGTAACTCTACACTCTAGCCTCATTTAGTATACACGGTTCTATGAATATGCAAATTAGCCCCGCCTCTACTCACTCACACCATCTTAGAGATCCACTAGTTGACGTGATTGGTTACAAGGTAGTTTATGACGTCAGAAACACCAGCGATTTCAAACCACGTTTTTGAGACCGTCTTTGGTTCGCTACAGTATTAAGGAGAAAAAACTCAGAAATGGCGTCGAATTATGAATTTGCTCATGGTTTGTCTTAAAGCATATTTAAAACACCACATAGACAGATATAAACGACATTAAAATGGTAAATGGACTGCATTTATATAGCGCTTTCACAGACCCAAAGCGCTTTACATTTTGCCTCACATTCACCCATTCACACACCGACGGCGGTGTCAGCCATGCAAGGCGCCATCCAGCTCGTCGGGAGCAGCTGGGGTTAGGTGTCTTTCTCATGGACACCTCGACACTTGGTCAGGTGGAACCGGGGATTGAACCACCAACCTTCTGGTTTGTAGACAACCTACATGAACCACTGAGCCACTTCTGCCCCCTAGACATTAAAAAATGGATTTTCACCACAGAGGGACTTTAAATGTATTTATGCTATATTAAAATGTGTATGGTTAATATTGTTTTCTACGAGTGAATTTATGCATCACAACATTCTAACATACAGTATGCAAAATGGATATTAATTTCGAGATTTGCTTACGATTACATTTAATAATGTCATTAAATTGTTCGTTTTTAAATATTCACATTTAAGTGAGCATTAGATGACGGCGAAGGTAATCTAAATACAGAAAATGAGCATGCAAAATTACAAATTCAATACAGATAAATGTAAAAAATCTCTAATATCACCCATTTGTTGTGCATCCCTATTTAAAGTTCTTTGAAACCACGGTTAAACAACTTTGCCTAGGTGACTAGGTGAAAAGGGCAAGCATTGCTCTTTGACAGCTTTGGTATGTTGCCGAGACACTTTACAAAAAAATCATATTGCTTCACAGGTTAACACAGATCATGTGACTACAGTCATTCAAAAACATTTACTGAACTCTGGATACAAAGTATGTGCAGAAATGAAAACACAATGAATTATAGAGTTGACTGAGACAACAGACAACAATTTTAGAAACGCTATAAGAAGATGGAATGTGCCTACTTTCGTCATGCGCTTTATTTTGAGAGCATGCTGATGTCAACAGGGTCACGTTAAATGTGTGTATAATATATTGAGTCAGTAATTAGAAGTCACTCACCTGTAGATCCCACGCCGCTGCCTCTGTCACATACGGCTGATGATACACTACACACATCTCTCTACATCTACAATACACTAGCATAGTTTTTCTCTGTCTGCTGAAAAGCCTACCCACATCTTACTTATATACACAGCGAAGAGAGAGAGACAGAGTTTCCTGAGAGGGAGGAGAAAACAACCACAGAGCCACAGCGAGAAAACCACAACACTGCGATTAGAGTAGAGAAGGAGGGAGGACTCCAGTCTAAATCCCATTGACTGAGTGTGCATGTGAAAGTACATGTGTGTGAGTGTGTGCACATTTGATCCTCAAGACAGTCCTACGCTCATCCACATCACTCAGCATTAGCCGGGTTTAGCATCCTCCAATCACCTGGCTGCGAGCTCACAAGAGGTTTTAATACACTACAGACACAATCAAGCCTTGTTGAAGCTCTGGGAGCTTTTTTCCTGCTCGATTTACTGTCCCGTGTGGCCATGTGATTGTCTTGTTTTTGTCTCTTAGTCACTGTCTTTTGTGGCTATAGAGTAGACATTTACCAAGAAATATGGCTGCGAATTAAAAAAACAAGAGGTGAGGAAACCCTAAATGAGACCTAAAACAAACAAAAGAGGAAAAAAGAAAGAAAAAAATCATTTAGATTAAAAATTGTGTATGCTCAATTTTTCTGTATTTATATTCAGATTCTTTGTCATCATCTGCTCAATTTAAGTTAATATAAAAAACAATAATTTATTAACGTGCATAATTGCAATGCCTAAATTTACATTTTAGCATTTAAAATGACTGGATTTAGTGTCTTAAATCTAGTTTATTTAGACTTAAATAAACTTAACTTAATAATAATAAATAGTAATAAACTAATAAACTAGACTTAATAATATTAGAATTTTAATATCAGCCTGATTTTTTTTATAATGGTGCATCTTTGGCAATTACACTTGCTAAACAGAGTGTGTGTGTGTTTGTATATACACACACATATATATACACACACACACACACATATATATATATATATATATACACATATATTCTATAATAACATATTGTGACTGTGTTTTCCAGCACATTATTGTATTATGTACAGTATTATTATTTTGTGATCTTGACAAGAATTATGTATTTATGTTAGCACATTTACATTTTTCAATGCCTAAACACACACATGACCTGAGTTTTGGTTAGAATTATTATTATTTATTTATTTATTTATTTATTTGTTTTGTGCAATGATTGCAACAATCTAATTGCAAATGTCCATGGTGGGATCTCTGGAAGCATTAGTTGCATTCCTATGGCAAACCGTGCTAAATTTCTATGTGAATAGTGTTATAGTCACCAAACTTCGTTTTTTCATAAAAAACACTCCCTCCAACTCTAATTTAAAGACAGTGCATGAGTCCTGTGGTGCAGCTGTCTCTTCATTTTATGGGGTTCCTTAAGATCCCGGGGTTGAAACGGAGATAAACACAAGGAATGCTGATTCTCTTCCTCAAACAAAGTCTCAATTCTCACCGAAACCATTGCATAATGTCTGAATGCAATAGTACTTGTCCTTCTTAAATAAGTGTGACTATTCAATTCTTGTAAAAAAAAAAAAAAAAAAACTTAAATGACATTAAACTGACACAAAATTATCTTGTACAACTTATATTTTTTAATTTGCAATGTAAAAACATGTCATAACTTATTGATCATTTAATTTTTGACTCTGTTGGTATTTGGAAACATGATACTTGATAGAAACTTGCTAGATCTTGTAGCAATTTCATGTCATTATCTAAGCATGAGGAAGCTATAGCTGAATGGAGCTTGTTGACAGCCAACAGTCACCAAGTCATCTGCTGTGTAAGGCGTTCAGTATAATGATAGGGTCTAGGTCAGTGTGTAGGGGTAGTGGAGGCATGTTGTCTTGGTGGACACAATTTTCAAACTATAGGCCTTGCGCTGTCGTTCCGCATGTCCATGGTCCATTAGTTGTATATGGCTTCATAAAAAAAGATACCAAGCTAAAGCCACAACAAGCAGTCAACAATTGGGTCATTGATGTATGAGATAAAGAAAAGGATCTAGAAACACATGAGCCAGTCATTACATTTGAGTCGCATCATATGACGTTTTGAAAACTGTAGGAACCTTACCTTGTTATAAAAAGGCCAAATGATTATCTGACATTTTAAGAGATGCATTAACCCAATTAACAAGAGCTCTAGATCTATGAAGTTGTTTTATTTTATCATTAGATTGGACGGAAAACGGCAGCACAAAATGGTTTGACCTGGTCTTCATGTGGGAAAACCTACTTATTCAGGAAAATAAAATGTCATCATAACTAACCAGGACCACCAACACACCAAGAAAAGCTACTATGGATCCATTGGTTTCCGGATGCCGTATTCTGACTTCTGGCTGCTCTCCAACCTCCTCATAGTGCAGTCAAAGTGGAAATTAATTTATTCAAGAGGAGTTTATTCAGCGGCGGGAGATGAGGTGGTGGACGGCTGAAAAGGTTTGCGTGCTTCAATAGAAAACCACATTCCCACAGTTGAGGGAATGAGAAGGTCATGTTGGGCCAGCAATGTGGATCATTGCTTGAAACTTCCCTGACCCATTGTGCCTTCAGAACAAAAGCAGATCTATTCCTAGTGTACAACTGGAAGGTTGGTTTAGTTCGACTGATTTAGTTACCGGTCTGTTTTTTTGTGAAATTGGACTAACAGACCCACAGAATGTAATGCAAGTGTAGCACGGCCTTGTCCAACAGGTTTACACGTTAATCTCTTTGGCCTCACTGATGTGTGCATGGTGACGTGCGATGTATTTAATGCTTCAAATGTTCAATTGCCCATTTTGTCATGTATAGCTGGACACTGGTGAAGAGTCATATGAAGTGTAGCTCGACCAAGCAAAAAACAAAACAAAAAAAAACCTTAAGCTCCATTATAACTGCACAAGTCCACGCTGCAACTTTTTTCACAACTATTCAGTCTAACTGAAACTCTAAGGTGAAGCTTTCTGCATTTACATGTTCCCTTGTTCTGGATTTGCTCTGGTATTCATTTATTAGCCTCTTTATACGGTAAACCCTGTGAGATGTTAACGTTGATTTAATACATGTAGCTATGGATCTATTGCAGAGGTGGAAAGTAACGAATTACATTTACTCGCGTTACGTAATTAAGTAGCCTAGTTTTTTTGTGTACTTCTACTTTTTAAAGTAGTTTTTAAAATCTGTACTTTTACTTTTACTTAAGTACGTTTTGTTTGAAGTATTTTACTTCGCTACATTTGAAATTATATCCGTTACTGAGTAAAAAATAATAATACAAGGGAGGAAAAAAAATCACACTCCGGAAACTACTGCATTGGTTGAAGGGCGGGAGAACAAACGCGCAAGAAAGGTGACAGAGTCTCAGCTGAAGCTGAAAGCGAAGCGCCCTCGAATTCTTATGAAGCGGATTATGGCCAGTATGAAAATACTTTGTAGAAAAAAAAAACGTGGTTGTCCTCGAGGATAAATATCCAATTTGCAAAAAATGTGGACGCAAAGTGGCTGCAAAAGGAAGATACATAGGACACACCATCCCTCCTGCAGATAAAGGTATGTCCCTATGGGTAGGCCTATGTCCCGATTATAATTTAAGGCCGAATGATTTACGTGATGCTGAGGGAATCCCAGAATCCAGTCATGAAAATGGAATTCACATAACGCAGATGTCACGTAAAACACGCAAAATAATGGATGCATGAATACATGGAAAGTAGAACTGTGCAATAAATCCAATCGCGACATGGTCTTTGAATATTTAAGCACAAAAATACTGCATGTAAATATATCCCTATTTGTTCTGCTGAGCTGCGACGCTTTTTCTACTACATACTCAAGTATGCGTGACGTTTCATGGTGTGTTCAGCGTCTCACAAACAATTTGAGGATATAAATACATGAACATTTCCAGAGCTGCTCTGAGAGAACGCCTAATGAGCATTTTCATCATTTTATTTGAGAAAAACAAAACCATTGTCAACTAGGCTACACTTTGAAACACTTTTCTACATTTTTGGTCTTCACTACAACCCGTCAAAATAAAAGTTCGGTTTTACTAGGAGAAATTATGACAGAAATATATTACTATTCTACTTCTCAAAATAATAATAATAACAACAATAATAATACATTTTATTTAAACATTAAAGGAATATATTTTTTGTCCATGGTTTAATTTAGTAAATCCGTTTTTGCAGCGCTTCCCCAAAAGGACACAAGTTTAAATTTAAATTTGATTACCACCGTTTTTGATAATATATTTGGATTAAATCATAAAAAGAAATAATACTGAATAAATACATTATATAGGACAATATTATTCTTAAACATTTTAATAAATTATTAACGTTAAAAATAAGTTGTTAATCTAATTCATTATCAATTATCAAATTTAATTGATTGGACATGTTTTATTGAAATTAAAAAATTTTAATTAACAAAACAAACAAATGGTTTCAAGTTTGTTATAATAAAAGCAAAAAAAAAAAAAAAAAACTGTTTTCATTAATTTAACTGTCATTTTAACTGATGATAACAATAATAATAATAATAATAACCATAATTTAATAATACAGTTTATTTATTTAATAATTGATTAATACTGTAAACCGTGATATTTTCTGAGACCTTATCATACTGTGAAAATCTCCTCCCATAACTACCATACACGGGAGAGTCCCCCACCCCCGCTGTTAAAAAAGTAACTCAGTAACTTTTACTCTGAGTACATTTTAAATAAGCTACTTTTTACTTTTACTTGAGTAGATTTTTTGACCTGTAATTTTACTTGTACTTAAGTAAAATTTCATTGAAGTAGTAGTACTTTTACTTGAGTAGAATATTTTATTACTCTTTCCACCTCTGATCTATTGGATCTAGATGTCTAGCAAAAAAGATCAAATTATGATTCTGTAGATTCTGAACGAGAACTGAAAAGTAGCATTAATACTGATGCTGAATCAGTGGGATCTGCAGAACTGTAGAGAAACCAGTGAGGTCTAGTTGAGCACAGTCATCAGATTCCAGACCTCAGGGCGACGTGCCAGGCCAAGTGGTCAGGGAGCCGTTTTTCTGGCATTGCACCATTCAGGAACATACGCTTCAAGACTCTCCCTCACACACTGTCTCTATCCAAATAAGAAAGAAAACTCGCAAATTAGGTCTTAATATCTCATGTGTTTCTCCTACACAAAAAAAGTACAAAATCTGTCACTGAGGGAGTATGGTACAACTTTTTACCCCTAAAGGATGCAAATTAGTACCATAAAGTTACATACTATGTATTATATCTGATCATCAAAGCAACGTCAACGTGGATATGTTTGCATGAGCTCTGCAATTCGGCACTCTAGTAAAGTCATGTCACGTTTATTTATACAATAGATTGCCCAAAATCAAGTAGCTTTACCATATTAAACATAAAAAACTGTGTCAGTGTTTGGTTTCATCAAAAGTACAACTTCAGTTTCTGCTATAAAGCAGCTCTCCAGTGTGTTCATGTTTTCACTCGCGGACGTCTGACTTCAACAGACTCGTTAGAAGATATGAACTGGAAAAGAGTTCCACATGAAAGAAGGCGGAGCCTCAGCGCACACCTACCTATTACATAATCGCCACGGACCAATGGGAGTTCGAAGGTGTTTACCAGCCGGAGCGAACTGTTCCGGAAAGTTTGCTTTTGCAAGCCGTTTCGAACTCCTGAAAGGAACACAAAACGAACTTCGTTTTGCCCTGATTTTGTTCGAAATGACGTCATATCAGTTCATTCTTCGATTTCGTCTGAAGTATATCAGGGCCTTAAGTGTCTCAAACAGTGTTCAGATTGGTCTTTAATCCAAAGTCAGAGGTCTCAGTTTAAACTCAAACCTTTTTGTCAAATTATTCTAAAAGCAGATTATCTAAGATGCAATTTCAGACTAAGGTGCTTGCATAACATTCAAAATATGTATTATTGTCTTTGTCAAACGAAATCAAACAGAAGTAGCATTAGTTTTCTTATCCGAATTGAGACGTACATCCGAGTGAAACAAACTAAATGTATGTGGGTGGGGTCTTGGTTCTCTCCAGTGGTTGTTGATTGGTTGGTTGGAGGCAGATCAGAATATGAGCTTGTAATTAATTGTAAGAAAGGGGCGGGTTTTAAGTGGGCGAAAGGATTGGAGAAGTCTGGCATATGTCACCGGAGGCGATTGACAATTGGTTTGAGAGATTTATACTAAAACAAATTGAAAGACAAAATATAGATGGATGGAATTTTCATTTCATGCTGACTTTAAAGCCCACTTAAACATACTTAGCCTACTGAGTTCATGACCTGAGCTCTGAAAGTGCAAACTGTAACTTTAAGCAGTAAAATGTTCCTCTTGGAATAGCTGAATGGTTTAAATTTCAGAGTATAATCCTTAGAAGATTACAGTGAGAGAACATAATATCAGGGCAGTGAAACTGACATTGACTTGTTACATTGCAGAAGGGGTGACACAATGACAACAGTGGTGTTTTAGTCATTTTGGTTATATAGCATCCAAGATTGGGCTGTGAAACATGCTTACAAATGGACTGTGTAATGAAGATGAGTTTTTTTTTTTCCCCAAGCTTTTCGAAGAGGTTTATTCAGACAGTTAGTAAATTACAGACTTCCTGTCTCCTGGTCAACTATAGCAACAATTAGCAATGACTGTGTGAGTGTGTGTGACACACCCCGCTCTTCAAGAGTCACGCTAATGCTAGCAGTGGAAGTGTGTATGGGCTTATCATGTGAAAAAAATAGGCAATGGTTTTAGTTGGAGATGTGACATAGTGGATTGTGCACGTTCAAGAGATTGCGGGTTCGAATCTGAACTGCATCCTGTTTTAATCCCACTCAAGTTCTTTCTCCTCTGTCCAAACTGTCCAGTAATATAAAGGCAAAAAGCCACAAAAAAATAAAGCGGAAAAAGCTTTAGTTTTGCACCAATAACCTCCAGGTTGTCATATATTTATGTTATGATTGGATTTATATGATGATTGGAGTGTGATTTTTGTGGACATTGAACACCACATTTCCTTTGGTACAAAACCACATTTCATCATACAAACTGGGAGGTCTGTTTTATTAACCCTCAGCTTAGGAAATGCGACACTACTGTTGATTTAGCAGCGCTTTAAAGTTTGTTGTATCGTGAATCTAGTGTTTGGTTTGCTGGTTCAGACGGGGCATGTCTTGCTGAGTATGAAGTGTTGTTTGAACTGCCCGTTTTAAGGGCAAGCAGGCTGGCATGTGATCTGAACCTCCGCAATGAAAATAAAGATTCTTCCAAAGTTCTCAATGTTCCTCACTTGAGTAGATTTTGGCACAAGAAATTATAGCATAATTGTATGGAAATATTCGCTTCTTGTACTTCAAAAACAGCATTAATGTAAACCAGGTCTCTAGTACAAGTTATGAATCATTTACGGGGATTGTCCTTCAAATGCACTTGATGATTACTGGAAAATGTGTACAAATTATAGAACCTTTTTATATAGATAGATATTAAATATTTGTGCTTTGCATGTGCTGCTAATGGGGCCTTTACATAAGATCATTTTAAGGGTAACTTTGCGACAGAGATGAATTTAATAGTCAAAACAGAATTTTAACAGGATCGGGGGGGGGGGGGGGGGGGGGGTTTACCAGACTTGCACTATCATGTAAAACCATAAATAAGAAAAATAAAAGGTCAAATATTGCAAATCAGTATGCGTCTATACTGGATATTTAATTGTGCATGCTCATTTACAATTAGATTAACTTTACCGCCATTTAAACTCATATACTGTACTGTAATGTACTGTAATGCTCATTTAAAATGAATCTTTAAAAACAGAATACAAAAATATGTTTATTGCTATGACTTTTCATTTTGGTTTTACAATTTACACATGAGTCATCTGAAAGTACAGCCTCAGCAACATTTGGCTTTTTAAACAACTTTCCGCATGTCAGCTTGAGTGATTTTGATTACATTTTTTCAGAATTGCTAAAGCTGAAGCATGTCATTTCTCCATCACTAGTGCGACCAAACAAAATTTCAAAAACTGTTTTCAAACAGGTTTCCCGAACACTCCTCATCTGCCATTGGTTGAACAAACAGATAGCCCCGCCCCAAACTCACACTATTGGTTGAGCCAGTGTTGTCATGTTGGGCTGCATAAACAAATGGAATAATGTTTGAATGCCAGAGTAAGGGCTTACTTATTGTTGACTCTGCATATTAAGCATATTATTTTGACATAAAAAATGACACACTTCAGCTTTAAGTCCCATAGAATTATTTTGACATAAAAAATGACACACTTCAGCTTTAAGTCCCATAGAAAAACAAACAAGCAGTGGGTCAGTCAGAGATTTATCAGCAGCAGAAGCAGTAACGGGTGTCGTGGCAAGTGAATGAGGTGATACAAGATGTTTGATAGAAGGTGTTGGTCGGTGCACTAGAGAATGTGATCCATGAGGAGAGGAACGTTTGGCATAGCAGGTAATTCTACATCTCCACTGTGGCCCATTAATAGAGCATTTAATGCCTCCTATAGTTAGCTCTAGAAGAACAATGTTAAAGCCATTCACACTCCATTCTGAGGAACATGTCCAGACAATGACTGAGCTCGTATTTTTAACCATAGGTCATAACAAATGAACCTTTGACTTGTAGCAAAGTAGTATTTTAACAGATGCTGCACATTTTAAAAGATTTAGTCTGTGGCATTGGTTAGTCGTGGATGACACGCTGAAAACATCAACATTGTACAAATCAGGCCTGTGCCGGACTGTTTGTTCTGTATTCAGCAGTTGATCGGACGTTTCATTACAATTTGATTAAAATATGAGGTAATTGCAATGTTTTTTTAAATATATTTTATATATAAATATAATATATTAATATCTTATAATAGGCTATAATTAAATGCAATCATGTGAAATGTAATATGTTGAATTTACTCATTCTTATATTAACATTTTATTAGCGATTATGCCTTTTAGTATGCACTAATCTATATATAAAAACCCTATCTATCTATCTATCTATCTATCTATCTATCTATCTATCTATCTATCTATCTATCTATCTATCTATCTATCTATCTATCTATCTGTCTGTCTGTCTGTCTGAAAATATTACAGAAAAAAATACATTTAGAGTCATTAAATTAACATTGACCCATTTTTACTCTAAACTAAGACATATACAGTGGTAGTGGCAACCAATATTTAATGCAATACCTGTCAGTGGGTAAGATAAATGGATGTATTGCACATTTTAGCAACCCATAACCTGTTATTAGTGGTGATAGAGTGGGGTAATGTAAACTGGTAGTTTGTGGAGAAATTATGGAAGGGAAAGACGACATCACTAATGAGACCTTCCTTTCTCTTCAGTTCTGAGCTAAAGAGCTCCTGATGATAACTGTACTTTAGACTCACTCCTGACACGGAGACACTGAGGAATTAAATGATCAGTTGTTTATGTGCATACAAATATTTCAACCATGGTATTTACATAGTAGTGTACTGCAAGATATTTAAAAAAATACCAAGATAGTAATTTCTAAAACATGTTTTCTGGACATTAGCATCCCATAACCTGGTATCAATCCAACCCGCTTGTTTTCTTTTTTTAATCCATGTCAAAAAAAAAAAACATAACAAAAAACATGGCAATATGTGGTTAGTGTCAAAAAATAATATGGTAGTTTTTGTTTGTATTAATATTGTAGTGTTAGTTACTTTTATGTGTTACATTGCAGTTTCATTGTAAAAACTTTAAAAACAAACATATGATTTTGCTAAAATGTTATTAATTTTTCCATGTCAAATTCTGCACTGCAAAAATGGGTGATTGATTTCAAAAAGCCTAGAAATGTTTCAGCATTTGTATGCTTAAGGAATGCTGAGCTTATAGTTCACCCAAAAATAAAAAAATGTGTCATCATTGTCTTACTTGCAAGTTGTTCCAAACCTGTATGAGTTTCTTTCTTATATTAAACACAAAAAATGTTGGTAACCCGACAGTTGACGGTAACCACCTTCCACAGTAGGAAAAAACATACCGGTACTAAAGTAAATAGCTTCTGTCAACTGTCTGGTTACCAACATTCTTTAAAATATCTTTTGTTCAACAGAAGAAAGAAACTCGTACAGGTTTGGAACAACTTGAGGGTGATTTTTGGTTGAACTAACCCTTTGACATTAAGCCTTGAAATCAAGGAAAACTTCTTACTGAATGGTTCAGCGTACATAAATCACAGAGGGAAATTGTAGAATCTAAGGTACGAACGTATGATTCATTGGTCCATTAGTTTAACCACATTAATTCTTGTTGATGTTGTATTTAGAAATGTACTTCTGTACTTCATACGGTACTGCTCTTTATTGCAAAGGACACACATACCCACCCACCCACCTAAACACACATACTGTACTACTTTGATGTGGTCCACAAAGAGCAAAAAAACTATGAAAAGGCACCGAATGACCCCACTCTCCAATATATACTGGACTTTTTTCCTCTTAACTTCCCGGCAAGGGGTCTGGAGGTGCTTGTGTTGGATTTGTCTGTCCCACCCAAAACTTCAGGAATTCCTCCATCTCTAGATCAGGTTCCAGGTCTGTGTTTGCGAGTGTATCCTGGGCTCGGACCAACAGCTGTGAGGTGTGTCTCTGTTATGCATGACTTTGGTAGCCGAAAACCTTTCCTCACATTCCTGCTTCTTACATGCACAGCGATCCAGGTTCAACAAATAACATGAATGCATGTAAATATGAAAATCCAACCATGTGTTTTATGTAAGACGCAGAGAGTGTTTTCTAGTCTTTGAGTGAGAGCATTTTTTTTTCCGGTAAATATTGATATAAGATTAAATTAACATGCCAAGTTCCATCAATAACAGACAAGCTTGGGCAAAATGAAAAAAAAAAAATATATATATATATATATATATATATATATATATATATATATATATATATATATATCTTTACTGAATGTTTAGCTTGTGTGCAAAGCACAAAACCTTCTCTTCCCCTTTTTGTGACTCATTTTACCCTTGACCAAATCAACAATGCACCACATATTGTTTGCAAAAAACAGTTTTTATGTAATGTCTTGCCCAAAAAATGGATAAAAGGTTTTTATCTCCAACAACCGAACCTCAAATCCCTTAACAGATGATGGTTGCTTGCTACAAAAGATGTAATTTAGCTTAAAATAAGCAGGAGTTGTGATTTTCCCAGGCTTGGTAATTTATTGACAGTTTTTGGCTGCCAAGCTGAATCACAATCTACGGAGCCTCAGTCTACACTGAGACATGTTGGTCAACCAACTTTGTCTTATTACACCATGCTGTTATGTCTAATTTCTGGGTAAATAGTTGAGAACATTCTCCTCGGTTTGGGTGGGGAAAGAGCATTTGGTGTTCTTTTGAATGAATTATGAAGCGTTTGTGCTTATACTGAACACTGAAGATTAGAAATGAGACTATGAACACTCAGATGACAAGATGAGTATTCATTACTTATGATGGATGTATGTTTAAAATATAGAGTAAAACTTGTCACTTCTGTACCTGTACTATACACTTGTAAAGGGGATTGGGGCTACTTATCACACTATTTTTACTCCAGTGAAAATTCTCAAGGTGGTTTATTATTGAAAGTTATTGAACAGTAACAAAAAAATACTCTTATCTGAATGCATATACAGTGGGGAGAACAAGTATTTGATACACTGCTGATTTTGCAGGTTTTCCCCACTTACAAAGTATCTACAAGTCTGTAATTTTATCATAGGTACTCTTCAACTGTGAGTGACGGAATCTAAAACAAAAATCCAGAAAATCGCATTGTATGATTTTTAAGTAATTCATTTTGCATTTTATTGCATGACAAGTATTTGATACATCAGTAAAGCAGACCTTAATATTTGGTACAGAAACCTTTGTTTGCAATTACAGAGATCATACGTTTCCTGTAGTTCTTGACCAGGTTTGCACACACTGCAGCAGGGATTTTGGCCCACTCATCCATACAGACCTTCTCCAGATCCTTCAGGTTTCGGGGCTGTCGCTGGGTAATACGTACTTTCAGCTCCCTCCAAAGATTTTCTATTGGGTTCAGGTCTGGAGACTGGCTAGGCCACTCCAGGACCTTGAGATGCTTCTTACGGAGCCACTTCTTAGTTGCCCTGGCTGTGTATTTCGGGTCGTTTTCATGCTGGAAGACCCAACCACGACCCATCTTCAATGCTCTTACTGAGGGAAGGAGGTTGTTGACCAAGATCTCGCGATACATGGCCCCATCCATCCTCCCCTCAATACGGTGCAGTCGTCCGGTCCCCTTTGCAGAAAAGCATCCCCAAAGAATGATGTTTCCACCTCCATGCTTCACAGTTGGGATGGTGTTCTTGGGGTTGTACTCATCCTTCTTCCTCCAAACACGGCGAGTGGAGTTTAGACCAAAAAGCTCTATTTGTGTCTCATCAGACCACACGACCTTCTCCCATTCCTCCTCTGGATCATCCAGATGGTCATTGGCAAACTTCAGACGGGCCTGGACATGCGCTGGCTTGAGCAGGGGGACCTTGCGTGCGCTGCAGGATTTTAATCCTTGACGGCGTAGTGTGTTACTAATGGTTTTCTTTGAGACTGTGGTCCCAGCTCTCTTCAGGTCATTGACCAGGTCCTGCTGTGTAGTTCTGGGCTGATCCCTCACCTTCCTCATGATCACTGATGCCCCACGAGGTGAGATCTTGCATGGAGCCCCAGACCAAGAGAGATTGACAGTCATCTTGAACTTCTTCCATTTTCTAATGATTGCGCCAACTGTTGTTGCCTTCTCACCAAACTGCTTGCCTATTTTCCTGTAGCCCATCCCAGCCTTGTGCAGGTCTACAATTTTATCCCTGGTGTCCTTACGCAGCTCTCTGGTCTTGGCCTTTGTGTAGAGGTTGGAGTCTGTTTGATTGAGTGTGTGGATGGGTGTCTTTTATACAGGTAACGGGTTCAAACAGGTGCAGGTAATACAGGTAATAAGTGGAGACCAGGGGCACGTTCAAGATCACAACGGTGCGCAACGTTTTGCTACGGTTTCCGGGTTGAACGTCATGTTTCCTGGAAACGGCGTGCACCGGTTTGCAACGGGGTTTGAGATGTGTTTTCTCTTGTTTGGTGGGCGTGTCAGAACTGCAGTCCAATCAGCAGCAACATGTATATAAAGCATGCGGTATTAAAGTGAACTCGCACAATGGAAGTAATTTACAAATGTGTTCGATACGCAACAACTGAGGATATTAGAAGACATGTTTGTCGTAAGTATTATTGTAAAAATATAGGATATCAACATAATGATGTAGTTGTTTATATTTTTAGTTTCATTGCAAGTGTGTGACATTGGCATAGAAATAAACAATGCATGTAAAGTGCTTTTTTTCTAAAAATGAGAAAGAAAATACAGGGTATTAATAAAACAGTATGAACCACAAATAAAGTCAGTAGGCCTATGTGAGGCTAAATAGATGTGTTTTAGTCTTTATTAGGTAAGATGTGCTTCCATTTCAGTTTCCACAAATCCCTTCACTCGATTGGGATGTTCTCTTGTGTTCTGGGCGGCAAGTGCAGTAACTGTAACATCGGGCATATTTTGTAGTATTAAACATATTTATACCGACTTCATCAGGCTCCGAAAATTCTTCACAAAGAACACAAAAAGCCTTCTCAGCTGCCGTAGTTGCAACTCTTGCGTCATCACAACAGTGCGTTCAACGCGTCACCGTTTCTGTTTAAAAAACGTTCTGCAACGTTTTGTCGGCGCTGAACGCAGCCCAGGAGGGCTTCTTAAAGAGAAACTAACAGGTCTGTGAGAGCCGTAATTCTTACTGGTTGGTAGATCAAAAACTTATGTCATGCAATAAAATTCAAATGAATTACTTAAAAATCATACAATGTGTTTTCTGGATTTTTGTTTTAGATTCCGTCACTCACAGTTGAAGAGTACCTATGATAAAAATTACAGATTTCTACATGCTTTGTAAGTGGGAAAACCTGCAATATTGGCAGTGTATCAAATACTTGTTCTCCCCACTGTATGCTAGTGTGTAATACGTAAGACGTATAATGGGGTTTTCAATAGGCCGAGTACTGATACTGATTTCTTAAATCAATTAAATTCAGATTCTGATTTAAATTTTATTTGATTGGATTCCTATTAATTTTTAGCATATTCACTGATAATTCTTGAGCATATTTATTGATAATTAAATTATTAATGAAAAGATTTGACTCAAAAGAGTAATTTGTTCATGAATTGATCTACACTGGTTGTGCTTTGTTTTTGATTCACTAAAAATAACTGTGTTTTAACTGGGCAAAAAACTATGGTCAATGTGCCGTACTGTATAGGAGTGTTTGAATAGGCTGGGCATCGATCAAAAAATTCCCAATTTAATTAGATTCTGATTTAAATGTGATTTGATTAGATTCTAGTTCATTTGAACCTATTTCATAATTCTCTTATAAGTAGTTACTCTCCTCATGTTTTCAAAAGTTAATGACCAAACATATCTTGACAATGCAGATGAAATATGTGGATAACATTGAATAAATGCCTTTTTGTCAGGTTAAAAACTATTATTAATCACTCAAACCCCTTTATCTAAACCTCTCTACTTAACCATTGTCTCGCACATCGGCCATGTTTGTAGTTTTTTACACTTTCTACTTGTGTTTGTAGTTCTAATCGAATCTTCATCCAACGCACAATGAATTGTTGGCAATATTAGTCATTAGAGTGTGCACGGAGCTGCACTTCGGATTCTAATCAGGAAAAGTAGACCATCCGGGTGGGAATACGCATTTCAACATACTATGATTTGGGATACACTAATTCTAATTTCGAAAACAATTTAGGGTGGGTAGTATGTGAATTGGGACGCAGCACATGTTTTTGATTCACTAAGAAGAACCAGTTCAAAAGAGTGACTTGTTCAATCAAACTACTCTCGCTATTTTGTGCTTTTGAATCACTAAATTTTAAGTACCAGTTTTTGTGTAGTCTTAGCCTCAGATATCAAGCCCATAAACCGGTGGCTGAACGTTTGATGAATATGGATTTCCAGGAGACATGAGTGTCACGTTCTTTAACGGTCCGCCTGGAAACAGAGTCAAACCCCCTCATGGAAGATAAGAAGCCGTCGTGTTTACAACCGTGACAATGAGTGAGACAATCCGTGACCGCTGGATTTTCAATAGTATGTGAAGTTCGTGGCGCCATTGTTGCAGTAAATTTGCATGATGTTCTTGAATGAATTGCACGCCTGTCTGTTATTGTGGTGAAAAACTTTTGACTCAAAACCTTACAGCTAGATATCTTCAGCTTCACCTACTCCTTTTTCTTTAACAGAAACCGTCTACCATCTACACGGTGCTTTACAGTATCAGACACTTAATAATGAGACACAGACCCAAGAACATGATGACAGACAGACAGGAGAAATGAAGGGACAGGACCAGCAGTAGTTCTCCCAGTATACTGTCTCTCGGGTGGGGTGGGAGAGGTTGTGCTTTCTGGGGCATCTCACAGTAGATGCCCGTCCAGCCCTGGTAACACTGACAGGTGAATTTTTGCTTCATGTCCAGGATATCGTGGTTGTTGAGGTGGCCGCTGACGTGGAAACGCGGCCCACGAATGCCTCGGTTGAGGCGGATGTTGAAGAAGCGAGGGTTGAGGTGCAGGTAAGCCCCAGAGTCCAGGCTCTTGCGGACACATTTGCCGTTCTTCTTGCACAAGGCTTTGCTGCACAGTTTAGCGGCTGAGGTCACGTTGATCACATAGTGACCCAGAGGACCGTCAATGTATTTTTTGACTGTCATGCAGTTTCTCTGGCCAAGACAAACACATATTAAAGATATTAGGGCATTTTTTTTAAAGTAATATTGGTCAATATCAGTGATGTTACTTTGAAGTAAAACTATAAAAAAAATCATTTTCATGAATTAAAATAAAGCTGAAATAAAATATAAATATTAGATGAAAAACTTGTTTTCATGAATAATATATTTAATTGGTTTTTATATTTTCCATTTTCAGTTTAGTAATTTTAAAAAGTTTGACAGTAGTAATTTTTAAATGTCTATACAGTTTTATTTATATATATATATATATATATATATATATATATGATTTTTCTACAAAAGCTTTCTCGCGCATAAATGCTGTTCTTTTGAACTTTCTATTCATCAAAGAATCCTGAATGTAATCCCTACACAACTGTTTCCAAAATTGATGATAATAAGAAATGTTTCTTGAGCAGCAAATCAGCCAGAATGATTTCTGAAGGATCATGTGACACTGAAGACTGGAGTAATGATGCTGAAAATTCAGCTTTGCATCAGAGGAATAAATGACATTTTAAAATATAGGCCTATTCTAATAGAAAACAATTCTTTAAAATTGTAAAAAAAATATGAGCCTTGGTGAGCAGAAGAATCTTCTTTTAAAAAAAACATTTAAAAAGCTTATTGATCTAAAACCTTTGACCGGTAGTGTTTGTAGGCTATATGACAAAGTGTTTCTGTTTCTGATCACTGTACATGATACAACTCGTCAAAAATTTCCCCCAGATAATATGTTTAAGCTTTAAGACAAAAAAACAAAATTACCATTATGTCACACAACAGAAAAACACATTAACGGTTTGTTAACTCTTTCCACCAGCTTCAATGTATTCTCTTCCTCGTGCTTTTTGTAAACAGGATATGGGACGCACCCACAAAATGAGCATGTGTCCTTCAGCAGCACATGTGTGATACTGTATAAATCAGATACAGAGAAGCTATGATGACGCTAATATTGCTTTATTTTAGGTTTAGACAGAAATCATCTTTGAGCTGTCCCTTTTAAGAGATAAACTGAGGACAGATTGTTCCCTAAGCTTCAACCATATTAAACATGTTAATGCCATCAGCTCAAGCTGATCCCCATGTGGTTCTAAAGGCTGTTGGTTATGAATTCTAATATTAGCTGTTTCACCTAAAAATGCATCCAATCCAGTCAAGAGGATTTATTGTTGGATTCATTTTGTTAATGTGCTCTGTACACTACCGTTCAGTCAAACTTTAGAACGATATAATGCGTACCTGAGATCTTGCATATTCAGATGAGCCCCACAGGACCACCCCAGCGGCCCCCAGTGCTGCACTCTCTCCGATGGTGTGGACCAGGTCACTCTGTTCAAGATAAATATTTTTATGTTAATGCAATTCAAAGCAGAAAAGCAACAGATCATATCATAGCTTTTTTAGTAACATGCCTGGAGAAGAAATTTGTTACTATTGAATAACACAAGCATCCCTATTACCATTGCTCATATAGGGTTTGTAACTCATGATACTGTTAAATAATGTGGCTTACCGAGGAGAGGTGTGTAATCGCACATTTCATTTTTGCCTGGTGGTAAGTAAAACAATACAGTAGACCTGTACGTGTAATGTATGGTCTGGAGCCTGTACTATCACAATGAACATATGGAAGCTATCGGTTGAAACCTAAACTAGTCATAATAAGTACATTACCTTGATGTACGTGTACCTCACTGTCTAGAAAGGCGGGTGGTCCCATCAAACTGAAAACACGCCTGCAGACCTACTGCAGAGTTTGATTTGGAACATTCCTCTCATAATGGGGTGACAGATGAGTGTTTAAGCATATCTCTGGCGTTTAAGATGCCAGGGAGGGTGGTTTAGGGAGTGGGTCTGTCACTCAAGTATTTGACGAGTGATTAAAACAATGTGTGTTTGACAGGTCCCTTTAGACGTCTGGAAAGTGCGTAAAGTATTCAGTGCGCAAACACAATTCAGTGCTGTAATATTATAAAAAATATTTTAAATATATATATAAATAAACTAAATATACAGACTTTAGAGTTTAAATGCCTGTTCACATCGAGAACTATAACGATAACTATAATAATAATAATAATAATTTGTTACATTTATATAGTGCTTTTCTAGGTACTCAACGCGCTTTATATGGAAAGGGGAATCTCCTCAACCACCACCATTATATTAATATATTCACACCAATAGACAATAATGCTGTGTTTTTTATTAGTGTTATCTGCAGTCATCTGCCAGTTTAAATGCTCAAGCTTGAGTTGGATGGATTCTGATTGGCTGGCAACAAGGTTTTGATCATTCATAAGCTGGAAAAAATCGTTCTGAAAGTAATTGCAGAATGATATTATTCCTCTCTGATGTTAGCGGTGTGGTTGTGGTGTGGACTTCACTATTCTAGTTAGATGTTGTTATAGTTATTGTCCTTGGTTTGAATCGGCCTTCAGTCATTCGTAAGTTGATTTACCTAAAAACTAGGCTATAAACATTGTGGCTCCGTGGTGTTTTCAAAACTTTGCTGTTTGTTTGAGAATCCTGACCAGCATAGCAACACTGGTTTAACCAATGGTGTGTGGGGGAGGCGGGGCTATCTGTTTAACCGACCAATGACAAATAAGGGGAGTGTTTAAAGAATCCTGTTTGAAAACCGTAATTATTTTGCTATTCTGTTTGTTGACAGTAGTAGTGTAGATATTACAAACTTTATTTTTGACTCTTTCCCTGGCAGCATTTTTGCTAAAAAGTTCCCAGCCAGCGCCAGCATTTTTAAAAATAATTTTCACTAAAGTTTCATGGCCCCCAGAATATGTTGTTGTATGAATATCTGAATATACAGTGTATATCAAAAAAGAAAGAACAGACCATCTGCTTTAAAACAACAACAAAGAATATTTTTCTCTTTCAGAAGACGTGTAGCGCCCCTAAAATGTCCGTCTATGCCGGAGAAGTGTTGTCTCAGAAATGATGGAAAATTACATAAATGGCGGGAAACAGTAAAATTTTTGTTTTATTTTACATCTTTCAAAAAATATATGTATATTTATAGGCATAGAAATGGCCTTACATGAATTTTTCCAGCATGAGCATCACATTTCAGCATATCAGAGCACATTTTCTAACTCCTATGCCATGATTCGGACTTAAGTATGAACTTTTTACCTAATATTCCACTCACCTCTGATAGGACAACAAATGTGTAGGCGTAGAAAGGTCTGGAATAGACGAAAACAGGCAGCGTATAATCATTCCTGGCAATCGAGGCGATCCGCATGGCCTCCTTGACACGGTAGTGCACAAATTTGACCGTGTTGGCCGAAGACTTGAGCTCATAGTCGAGATAGATGGAAGGATAGAGGGCCGTACTCTCCTTCCACAGCCACATCAGGTGGTCGTTGCGTACATGCTCTATATTAGGACACTCTCCTGTATAACGCAACGGATGCTGCTTATAACCATAGTTGTAACAGTCAGGGAAGAGGTAATACCCCCAAAGACCATGCGGTCGTCGACTCTCGGCCAGCAAGAGCGTTGAGTTCATGAATACTTGTCCGGCCCTCTCAAAGAGTTCCTTTGCTTCATTCTCCACCTTACTTTGAGGCCAACCAGGATGCAGCTTCCTTATAAGTTCCTTGGATTTGTTTCGGTAGATGTCCTTCGAGCCCCAATTGCGCACCCACTGCGGACGCCAGTTTTCCCAGTCGATGACACCAATCCCGTGAAAGTCCTTGAAGGGAATGAGCTTGTCGATGTCAGCTCGAGCTTTGCTGAGGTGTTTGCTCAGGCTTTGGTTCTGAGGAAGGCCTCCATTGATGGGAATCTCAGAGCTGGTGTAGTAAGGGTAGTAACCCAGATGACTGTGGTAAAAGATAGTTACGTTGGGGCCACTCAAAGTCTCGTTGTGGTTTGCAACGATGTCGAAGACACTAAGGTCCAAATCCACCTTGAAAAAGAAACAGACAAGATGTTATTCCCATCATTGGACCACACAGAACATTTGCTAGATCATTGACACATGTTCAACCTTGAATCGAAGACGACAGGATTCTGTGGGTGCGTTCCACACCACCACAAACGGACGATGGTGTAACAAAGGCATTCGGGCCTGCTTCAACTGATCGGCCCAAGCAACCAGCGACCCACACACTGCCACCGCCACAAAGCCAATCAGCGCCATCCCCAAATACACTCATAGAACAATCAACACACATGCCACAACCTGAAGAGAAATAAAATATGAAAAATCACATCTATGTTGAAAAAATTATTACATCATAAGGGTAATTTGGCAAGGATAATCAAAGACATGGTTGAGTGACAGACAAGCGAGGGTCAGTGAGCAGCGGTGCTCTAGATTCCACTGCACAATGATTCTCTGTTCTGCATCCAATTAACTCAAGTAATTCATGCATACAGGACTTGATTATGTAACCATAATATAGCAGCAGTGTTTAAGTATTATTTATGCTGTATATTATTATAGTATTCATTAATATCATTAGAACTGGCTTTTTTACTTATATTGCTGTGTCATTTGCATATATATATATATATATATATATATATATATATATATATATATATATATATATTATTTTCTATTTAGCTTTCTTTCTTTTTTTCAGTTTTAGTCATTTTACCTGGCTTAAAGTTTGCCAATCGTTGCCTAAAGGAGGAAAAAATATGAGTTGGGAGAAAAAAATATATTTCAATGCTTTTGCGTTGTTTAGCAAAACTTTTCCATTCCCCAGAGAAACTTTGCATTCCCTCGCAAAACTATTGCGTTCCTCCGAAAAACTTTGTGTTCCCTCGCAAAACTATTGCGTTCCTCCAAAAAACTTTGCGTTCCTCCGAAAAACTATTGTCTTCCTCCGAAAAACTTTGCGTTCCTTCGCAAAACTTTTGCCTTCCCCCGATAAACTTTGCTTTGCCCCGATAAACATTTTGCGTTCCCTCACAAAACTTTTGCGCTCACCCAAGAGACTTTGCGTTCCCTCTTAAACTTTTGAGTTCATCTCCCACATTATGTTGCTGATATTGCCCCTTTTGGCAGGTGTAACTTAACATGTTCCTTTACAGTCTTTTACATCTCATTCATATTTTTGTCCATTCTTCCATGCAAAATTATGATATACTCATACTGGGACATTTTTAGACAGTCATCTCAAATGCAAAAAGTTGTCTGTTTCTTCACATATACACACATACTGTAGTAGATATAAAGTCAAAATCATGTTTTTAATATTGTTTATATGTCTATGTGGTGTTCGTAATGTGCTTTAAGACGAACAATGTGCAAATGTATATGGTAACACCATTGCTGGCCTTTTCCCCTAAAACGGTAAACAGTCTCAAAACCGCCCATTATATACTGTCACAAACATGTAACCAATCCCTTCAATGTGCGGGGCGGGGCTTTTCTCCACTGACTTTCTATGATGTTCAAAGTGTTTCTAAGGATGCCTATTTTTTATAAATCAGCTGTCGGACTCTGAGATGGCGAACAGGAACATGTTTTGTGTAACATCAGCATCGCGTTATTAGCTGTTTGATAACAGTCAAGCCAAAGGCTAATCATAAAAATGACAGTTCTGTTTACGACGTTGTAGAGAACGATACATAAAATGCATTGCCATTCTGTTCATCGATTTCTGAATCAGTTTCTGGTTCAAACATATATGCTGAATTAAACCAATATTTCCACTTGCTATTGTGTAGCGTTTGCTGCAGTTGACCTAGTGGATCAGGCAGTCTGAGCTATTTTAAGACATGAAGAAAATATTTTCACTGGAAAAAACTTGTCAAATATGTCATTTTGATTACAAAGATGAGTTTTTAAGGTATAAAATTATTGGCTGCAGGGGGACTTTAAATAGTATATTATAATTATTGATGATTATAATTAAAAGTTTTTGTATATTGCTGTACTTTTAAAAGTTGTATCACTTAACTGTTAACATTTGTGCATGAAAATTGTAAAGATTTTACCCAGAGTAGTTTTACCCAACCACAAAACAACTGTTGATAATAGAATTACAGGGCTTCTATAGACTCTTAAATAGACCCTTGAATATTTGTAATCTATTTTGCTGGTTTGGGTTGGATAGCATGGTAAGTTACATGTCGTAAAGTTTTTGTAGCAATATTTCGAATAATTTACTGGATTTTTGGAATGCTTCATTTTTATCTTGCTTTTCCTCCTCTCTCGATTTGAAAATGACATGTGTATTACATTAAAATACCTTGCTAATCTCGGTCAAATTCCTCTCATGGTTACAAGTGTGATTGTGTACCCAAAGGGGGCCTCGTAAATGAAATCAGCCCTGAACGTGCACCGCTCTGCCTGTTTATTTTTTTAATAATTCTCTTGAATTAAGGCTGACACGTTTTGTTCATAGAGAAAGTTAGGACAAAGAAAACAATTATGTCAATTCATCATCTGAAGGGCTTTTCTCCTCAGATATTTTTATTGGATGCCACCTCCTTCTCGTGGGTTTGTGAGAGTCTGTCAGATAAAATAAAAGAGATGATGTAGCTTACGGGACATGGGGAAGATCTGCATTTCCTCTTCCAGTGAGATGGCAGTGAAACTTGTCGATCTAACCCAAGAGCAACAATGTGGTGAAGTCACCAAGTCTTTTCATAAACCACAACCATCTACAGTGCCCAACCACAAAAAAGACCCCCCAAAAAACCCGTCTGAGACATACTGGCACTGGCTTTTTCCTCAGACAGACAGTGCTCGAGGGACATGAGAACCAACTGCTTTTTTATTTCTCCCTTTACAAAATGGACTGATTGAATCCAGATGACTAAGGAGCTACACATCATGTTTTGCACTGAACTTTTTTTTTATTCACTTAAATCTGGAAATAAAGCTTATAGGGTTCTGAAAAATGTAAAACAATAATATTTAAGACCTATCCTTTAAACAAGTTTTTTTTATATATACGTTATGCTTTTATCCATGTTCTAAAACCTATAGAAGATTTAAAAAAAAAACTGTAATGGCAAATTATATTTCACAACTGTGACTTTATTGCTCACAATTGCAATCTTATACCTCCCGTCCTAACTGTGAATCTCTATATGAATGTTTATAATTGTGGCTATATCTCAATTTGACTTAACTCATTATGACTACATCGCTCAAGAGTTACTTTATTTCTCCAAATTGCAATTTTATACCTCAAAACTTTCTTTATGTCTTCCATTGTAGCTTTATATCTCAATTCTTAATGTATTTCTCATAATCGTAACCTGATATCTCAAAATTTGACTTATCTCATAATGATTATATCCCTCTATCGCTACTATTTCTCACAATTGCAGTCTTATAACGCCAAACTGTCTTTATATCTCACAATGTAGCTTCATGTCTTAAAGTCACAATGTGAGAGAGTCATAATTATGAAAAACAAATATTTGACTTCTCATAATGACTTATTCTCTCAATCGCTACTTTATTTCTCCCAGTTGCAATTTTATACCTCAAAACTATCACTTTGTCTCGCAATGTAGCTTAAGATCTCACATTTATGACTTTTTAACCACACTATTTGAGTTTATATCTCAAAATTGTACTTATCTCATAATGACAAGTCTCTCAACTACACGTTCTCACAATTGCAATCTTGTACCTCCAAACTGTGACTTTATATCTCGCAATGTAGCCTCGTGTCTTAAATTCACAATCTGAGATTTAGTTGTTATGAAAAACAAATTCAGAATTTTATCTTAAAATATGTCTCATCTCATAATGACTATATCTCTCAATCACTACTATGTCTCGCAATTGCAATGTTATACCTCCAAACCGTGATATTATACCTCCAAACTTTATATCTTGCAATGTTGCTTCATGTCTCAAAATTCTGAATTTGTTTCTCATAATTGTTACTTTATATCTCTTTGTGGATTTTTATCTAAAAATTTGACTTAACTCAGGTGACTACATCTCAAAATCACTACTTTATTTCTTTTAATTGTGACTTTGTTATCTCTTGTGGCTTTATATGTGGCACAAAGTGTATTTCTTTCTTCTCGCAACAGCCTATTTTTCTTTTTTACTCACAGGCTTCCATAGTAACCCTATTCAACATGAACATGGCTTGCAAAAACTCTTCTCTCTTATACTCTATGATCAAACCAGAACATAAACTTCATATTGTAACCAGCATGCAGCTGGAAAAAATACAGTGGTCAGCTGTAATCAGAAGGGCTCGTGTTGCATACCGAAACTTGTGTTCCCGAACTTGAAAAGTAATCTGGAAAAATGGAGACCGAGCACAAAATAAATGTAAAACCAGGCCTGTGCTAAGTCTTTAAGCACAGAAACATCATGCTGCATCTGATAATTGGGAAAAGATTGTCATTTTCATAGAGATTTGGCAAGATTATTCTCGTAAAGTTTGCGACCAAATAGTCTTGACAGTAACAAACCCTGGCATTCCTCTAAACACAAGCTTTTGCATGCAATTCAATGATGAGAAGTCATAGTGCTCTACAAAACATTTCACATTGGCCCATGTGGCCTATGATTTTGATATTTACAGCCTGTTTAAACAGAAGTGTATATGTGGTAATGTGCTAATAAATACAATTTGCATATGGCGCATGGCTGATGTGGGATACGTTACATGGGGGCAAGAACGTACAGATGCCTTGCTTTGCCTCAGAAAGGAAAAATAAATGAGTCAGTATGAGTCTTTTGCCTGCTGGAGTCCGTATGTGGAAAAAATGTGTTTATAACTGCTGTTGGTCCAGTATACCTTAAGAAAAAGGGTTTGAAGGTCGGGACCAACATTAACACCCACAAGCACCAAAAAGAAAATGGTAAAAATTGGCGAGTAAAGAAGAGTATAGTTAACAATAGGTCACATTTTATAAGGAACATCCCTAGCCTGGTATTAATAATAAAAAAATAATGCAAAATACAGAGGATAAACTGGGTACATTTTCTCCACAAGGTATTTTTCAAGACTCTTTCTGTAATGTGTGTCTTTGTGTTGTAAATATGTTCCCATGGCTCATGTCTGAATGACCCGCAGTGTCCCACAGATATTCACAGCACTTTATGTACTTGGTTTGGACGTACTACATGCCAGTGGGTGTTTGTTTATGTGCTGTCGCTGTACAGTCGGATGGTTCCCATGAAGCAGGTTGTCCTCACAACAATGAATGCACTGGTGTTGCTGAGGGAAGCTGCTATTGAAGGCCTCCAGAGTCCAGTCCTAATTAGGAGGAACTTGCTCTTGTCTACACACACACTTTACCACCACCAGAAAGCTCTTTTCACTTGCCTTGAACATGTATTTCTGCTCCGTTTCCATGTAACAGTTTTTAATAGTCATTTATCACACAACAAAAAATGTATTATAAACAATATGTACATTGTTTGTGCATAAAGTACATTGTTGGATAAGTTACTCTAAGAAAGTAATTATTTACTAGTAACTAATTACATCTTCAACAGAGTAATTAGATTACTGTACTAATTACTCTCTCTAAAAAAGTATTGCATTACTTTCTAAATCCCATATCAACCTCGACCAGTTGAACAATACAAGGATAGACATGAAACGGCTCTTTTCATTTTTTCAAATAAATATAAAATTGCATAAATTATTCTTGAACTGACCAAAGTATTTAAAGGGAGATTGTATTAAAAACATACATTTTAGCATTAGATGTAAAATGTTGATGTTAAAGGTGCCCTAGAGTGGTTTTTTATATTATTTTATAATGTTTCCTGGGTTGCCCTTATAATGTTAGTATGTTTTTTAGATCAAAAATAGTCATAATTTAGAAATAAAAGGCATTTTTCCTAGCCTGATTTTAGCCTCTGATTTGAACGCTCTGTTTGAAGGGGCGTGTCTGCTGTGTGGAACCGGCCTCTGCTGTGATTGGCTGACATGCTTGCATATGAAATAGCTATGTATTACATGTGAAACTCTCTCGAATACTTTTACTACAGCTATTATACGTTTTTACCATTACAGCTATCGAAATTAACGAATCGTGAGATGTTTTTAAAGTATTTAGATCTATTCCCATCACATACAATGTTGCTGTGATGACTGAGCATTGAGCAAGCAGAGGACAGTCTGTTGGTTGCGAGAATGAAGATCTTATCATTGCATTGCAGTTTCTGTTCTCTAATGCTATCCCCAATGCAAACACGATCATGTAAATACAGTAAGAGCTTCGCTGTGCAGTGTAACGTGCGTCATTGAATTCATAACGAGTTTGGCAAGTGTCCAGATAAACTCGCGCTGTGGAAAGATTGTTCTTTGATCGCTTTCTGTATATAATTTATTCACAATTTAAATACGTTTTTTTTTCATCCTACTAAAAGAAACGATGTGAAGTTGATATTTTAGTCACTGGCTTGACTTACTGATGCATAAACAGTATTGAACGATTTTGAGAGAAAGGTTACCTGTCTGAACTTGAACAATTACACATCAGAAAGTGTTGCTTGGTAGCTGATCCGAGGCCAGCTCTGTATTGGCCCAAGTTGAGGAAACAGTCGTCGGTGAAATGTTTGGAAATTTCCAGAGAAAATAAAAGTAAGCCATTGTTTCTTCAGAGGCTCGGATGAAGGAACTAAAAAATACTTTTGTGTTCATGTGTACATCCAAACACTGAGCAACTGCTATGCTTCGGATGCGCAGTTTCGCCTGTCATTGAACATGGGCTGGCATATGCAAATTTGTGGAGGCATACATATTAATGATCCCGACTATTGCGTCACAGTCGGTATTGTGTGGAGAACCGACCGTTTTTCAGGGGTGTTTTTCATAAACGTGAATTAAATGAGAACGCGAAAACAGTCCAGTTTGAGATTCACTCTATGTCATGTCCATGCACTGAACTCTTGTTATTTGACTATACCAAGGTAAATTCAATTTTGAATTATAGGTCACCTTTAAATCCAATTGTTCTTTAGTTTATGAAGCGTTTAATCCGATTACATCAGACGTAACTGCAATTACATTACAGGAAATCAAGAGTAATCCCTTACATTACTTTTTCAAGGAAATTACAGTAGTTAATAACTTATTTAATTGCTTGCTTTATACCCAACATGTGCATATACCCACTGTGGAAACGAACATACAATTACATTTTTAAAAAATCTCTCATTTTGATCGATATACAGTATATCGATCAAAATGAGAGATTTTTAAAAAATGTAATTGTATGTTCGTTTCCACAGTTTTGTCGTCATCTATAACGCTCACTTCAAGTTAAACTTTAAAAACACTTACATTTAATACCACTGTTGAATGTAATCTTTACCAAATCTTTATGTGGGTCCCATTGACTTTCATAGTATGGAAAAAGAAAAGAAAAACTATTGTAAGTCAATGGGGCCCATCAACAGAAATTCAGGTTTGGAAAAACTTGAGGGTGAGTAAATGATAACAGAATTTTTCTTTTTGGTTGAACTATCCCTTTAAGCTTTGAAAACTTCATTGAAGACATGATACAGACAGATTCTAGTTTTTGATTGGGATAAATACTTTGCACTAACCTCTCGAGCCTGTTTTTAAAGACAAGAGTTCCTCAGTTCCAGCACGGCTCAGCACATCCGGTGTAATTATCTCGTCTTTGTACTGAATATCCAGCTGAGGCGCTATATGTGCTCAGAGATATCACAGTGTATCTGGATTTGCTGTGCGGTTTGGTGTGTCAGTGAATGGCACCAGCATTGACGCTCTCTTGCTTTGTTAATTGATTTGGCTCCTCCTCATCAAGCTCCCAAATGAAATCAACAGCAATTAGTGATGGACTGCTGATTTGTTGCCTGATTACATTAAGATGCCTTTGCTTTTGTTGCTTTGACACTTGAAGGCCTGATAATATAGGTCAGTGTCAATAAAAGATGAGGAGGGGTTTTGAAACGTGTCAAGTTGTTAGATGTTGCTTTCATGTAGTTTTGAAAAACATTTTTCAAGAAACATTTCAACCAAGCAGCTCTAAAAATGTAGTGTGACCATCAAGTATAAAGTGTAAACATATTATTTTCCTTAAAGCTTGAGTACATGTGAATATTTTTTTTTAAATATAGTGTTTAAGGTAAAAAGCCATTTTAAAATTATTTATTGATTCATAAATATAACGTTTTCAGGGAATTGCACCACATAACATTTTACAACTTGAATGAATCTTGTCTTGTCATGAGAAAAGATCAAATGATCTGATATTCTAAAAATGTATTGACCCCCCAAAAAAATTTTTATTTCATGTTTCTTCATGTTGGTTGCACAACATGACTTATAGCAGATAAAAGTTTAATATTAATATAATGAGTAGTGCTGTCAAAATCCATTAATCACGATTAATCACATCTAACATAAAAGTCTTTGTTTACATAATATACATACAGTATGTATACTATTATATTAACATATTTTATATAAATATGTGTTTCTCAATCTCACTTTATTTATAAAGCATAATAAAAACAACAGTGGTTGACCATTGTGCTGAACAATATAATTTAAAAGGAAAACGGAACATAAAGCAATATGACAATAAGACACAAATACACAATTAATGTTTTTTGCTTTAAAAAGTGATTCTGATGTGATTATCTAATAGAGAGCGGTAGGCTGTTCCACAGTTTAGGGCCGGCTATGCCAAAGCCTGGTCACCCTTTCTCTTCATCATAGATCAAGGGACCACTAAGAGTTTCTGATTCAATGACCTTAAACATCTAGCTTGAGTGTTTATACTGAAAAGGTCAGAGAGATAATAAGAAGGAGCCAATCCATTAAAACCTTAAAAACAAAGAGTAAAGTTTTAAACTCTATTTTAAAACTGGCAGCCAGTGAAAAGAGTGTTAGAATGGGGTGATATGTTTTTATTTGTGAGTGCCAGTCAGAAGTCTCAGTGCGTTTTGGACTGTTTGTAAGCGATTCATGATTGGCTAATACCTTCAGGATATACATTGAGTGGCAGTAGTCTAGTCGCGATGAGATAAAACCATGTATAACTCTCTCAAACTCAGAAAACATTCAAAAGCTCTTAACCTTAGCAAGGCGTCTTAAACTGAAAGAAACTAGATTTAACTACTAATAAGTGGTGATTACCTTTTTTAATCACTTAATAAATAATAAGTAATTTTGACGAACAGCCTAATTCTTATATAAGAAAACACTGTGATATCAGGGCAGTTTTACGACCTGGCTTAATTTGTCATAGTACAATAAAATTACTTCATTAATCCCCCAACTCCCAACCATGTATATACAAATGCATAAACACTCATCATAGGTGTATTCATCGTGCATATGAATTGCATTTGTTTAATTATTTATGTATTAATCAAAAAAAATAGATGTCATGTCATTGATCCATATAAAATAGCCTGTAGAAGGATCCTGTAGTGAGAATATGCTGAGCACAGCACCCAGAAACACACTTGATATTCGTTCTTGTATTGAAACAGTTGTGAAAACACAGTCGTCCTTCTTACCGTAATGAAATATGATTGTTGTTATGGAGAGTAAACGCCCTGAAGTAGACAGTTTCTGTAATGTCAGGTGGATTAACTTTTCAGACACGAACGTTTAGACTACATGACAGGGTGAGGGGGAGTATCTCTGGCACTGACGCGGGACGGCCTGCCAGTTTCTTCCTTTCTTATGCACGTTTTCACACATTAAAACATTCCTACGGTTTCCTTTCGAATACGATAATAGTTGCTTTTTTCTTTGAAAAATCATGTGTTTTGCCAATTCTGAAGGCCTGATGGTGCATTCCTGTTAGTGTTTATCTGATTTTGTTACCCACGGGGAGGGAATGAACTGAAGTGGAAGTCCCCCTTCTCTGCTTGCAAAACATGGAAATTGCATACCTCAACAGTATTTGGCAGCACAGACAGATCAACGACTAGGTTAAATTGCATATATGTAACAGTAATGAGGAGGAGAGTTGGTCTCAGTCAGAAAAGTACAAATACAGTGTGGCGGAGGTGGACGGTTAGTATATCAGTGTTACAATGCATTTGTGAGCTGTGCGAGGAATATGTATGGTAGACCTAGACATTAGGGGTTTGGCTCCAAACATGAGCTTGGGCAACCTCCCGAAGTGTCCGGCCCACCCTGAGCGTGCTGTGGCCCGAGGTCTGTTTCACAGCTTCATGTCTTGGCAGGTGCAAAAATCTGAAAAATACCAGTGTCCGGTTGCATAAAGCACCTTAAAGGTTGTATCAGCGATTTCAGGCCCAAAAAAGGCCATTCATCTAATCTTTCCTAACGATCCGCTAACTGCCCGCCCCATAAGCAGGCCGTTGATAGACGCTGGATTCTTCTTCAGCCCCGACTTCGACTTTCACACGAGCGCAAAACCTCACAACACCCACCCCCTGTCGGTGATTGGTTGGAACACTATTTATTTTGGTTTTGAGTGGTTGGTGAAACCAATTGTTTCTTTAGGAACCGGAGCTTCTAACGATGACTTTACCAATCGGCGATTGGCTCTTATTTAGAAGGCGGGACTATTTAGAAGCCGCCATATTGAGCACTGCACTTTTCCCCATTCAAAACAATACGAGTGACGCGTCTTGTGTTATTCTAGTTTTTGGTATATCATAAGGTTTGGAAAACTTCGCCCTAAGGGTGACACCGAGTTAGCAGGTTTAATCCAAGTCTTCTAGCGAGACACGATCTGGTGCTTTATATGATAAACAGATTTGAATTTAGGCATTATTCACATATAAATATTGATTAAATTACATGCATAGCACAAATTAAATATTGTCAACGGAAGCTCAAACGTGCACGTTCAATTAATGGACAGAAATGATGAGAGAATATTAAAAAGATCTTTATTTGTGTTCCAAAGATGAACGAAGGTAGGTTAAGAATGACATGAGGATGAGTACATTAATACATTTTTTTTTTTTGTTGTTGAACTATCCCTTTGATCCTTCTCTCTCATATTTGGTTTTATTTTTGGCGCACATGCATGCATGTGTCCATGGAGTTTTGTTATGGCAAATGCTGGGTAATTTTATGACTGTACTAAAGCATAAAAATACCATAATATGTTTGCAAATAATTAGGAAACATGCTAAGTTCACACACAGGTTTCTCCGAAAAGCAATGCTACAGCCAGTTATTCTACTTTGAAATGTGAGTTCCATGTCGGAATGTCTGTTTTTTGTTTTGGTCTGTGTGACTCCGCCCACTGCCAATTTACCCAATAGTATTTCGACACTCTGGGTTGCCAGTTGGCGTAAAAACACAGCAAACAAACTGGGGCAGAGATCACAGATTCTACCCAACCTAAAAAGCCTCGGCATCCATTAAAAGTCTCTATGACCAGAGGCATTTTAAAACGCTGAGACATTAGCTGATGAACAGTGTAAGGCTCATGGCTGTCCATTCATTTCGCTTGTTCCCGTGGCATGTCTCAATCTGGCAACCTGAAGGTGTTTTTCATGTTTAAGGAAAACTCCACCGTTTTTTCATATTAAACTATGTTATTCCCTTAACTAAGACGCGTTGATACATACCTCTCTAGTCTCAGTGCGTGCACTAAATCACTCTGGCGCGTGGAGACACTTTGTTAGCACTTAGCTTAGCCCAGTTCATTCATTAGGATCCAAACAGAGAAGCGACCAAACACCTCCACGTTTTCCCTATTTAAAAACAGTTACACGAGTAGTGTAACTCGACCAAGTGGTGACACAAAATAAAACGTGGCGCTTTTCTAAGCGTGTAAAATGGATAACTATGTAATGTATGACGGGATACCATAGCAAGTGCTTGGGAGCACTTCGACTCGGCGCAGTAATATCATCACTCCTGAAAAATCCTCTCCGCCTCTCTCTCTCATTGATGATATGATGATATTACTGTGCCGAGTCGAAGTGCTCCCTAGTGCTATTCCGCCATACATAAGCTATCCATTTTACACGCTTAGAAAAGCGCCACGTTTTATTTTGTGTCACCATACTTGGTCGAGTTACACTACTCGTGTAACTGTTATTTAAATAGGGAAAACGTGGAGGTGTTTGGTCAGCGATTTAGTGCACGCACTGAGACGAGAGATGTATGTATCAACTCGTATTAGTTAAAGGCACACTGTGGAACTTTTCAACCTTTATAATATATATCCAAAACCCATTGAGATGGTACATCGAGTTACAATAGGTTGAATGACACGTCTGCCGTAGCCTGAAGGTGTCTGTATCGCTTTTACTAGCACTATGTAACTTCGGGTTGCGGGTAGGAACCCGAGCACAAAAAGAACTACAAAATTCGACCGCTTTACGGCGTACGTCACTTCCCCAAATTCTAACGTGAGAGCTCAACTCGCATTTGATTGCCGTCTGCATGTTGTCGTCATGGCTGAACCAACAGTTACTCGGAAGAAGGCAAAGATTTTGTAAGAGGACACAAAAAAAAGAAAAAGGGAGAGTGATAAACTGAAAGCCAGGACGAGGATCAACATTGGTCCAGCGTTCGCTCGCTGGCTAAAGGAAGAGGAGGGGTGCCCGACCGATGCTGACCTGGCCGTCATGCTTTTGGACCAACTTAGTAAGTTTAATATATATCGCTTGCACAATATCTTTGAATTTGTTGTCTGTCTGGCCATGTTACGGAATCTATCTTGTCCTCCATTTAACTTCACGTATCAAGGAATGCTGGTAGAGTAGCGAATTATCAATCTGGTAGCTAGTAGGATGCTATAAGTGATATAAGTCACAGCATACTGCCGTTATTTTTTTGCCTTCAGCTCATATTTGTATGTGTGTAAAAGGACAAACAAACTGAAGCCTACAAATAACAGCAGTATGTTGTGAGTTACATCAGTTTTGTTACACGATTTCTCGACTACGCGATTTCATCTCCAACCCTGATCAAACACACCTGACTTTAATTTTAAAGAGATCCTGAAGACGTTAATGGTTAATGGTCAGGTGTGTGTGATTAGGGTTGGAGATGAACTGTGCAGGACAGACGATCGGCAGGAGCAGGATCGGGCAACCCTTGTCTATGCGACTTACCTGATCACACATGTTTTCTGTGTACTTTTGTTCAATTTATTTTCTTTATATAATTTATATTATTAATCTTATATTTATATCATTATTTTGTTCAATAGTGAATCGATTATCTTTCTTCAACCGACAAGTCAACTACTGTCTGCACACACATAATCTAAAGACACGGGAGGCTGACCGGTTGACTGTTTGTGGACTTTAGCGACAGTGCTGCGGCGCTTGTGGCCTCTAGGGGGGAATTACAGGTCGAGCGCCACTAGTGCCCAAAAGTTCCACAGTGTGCCTTTAAGGGAATAACATAGTTTAATATGAAAAAAACGATGGAGTATCCCTTTAAGGCAACTTAAGGTGTTTTATGCAACCCGGCACAAGCTTCAGTGCATTTACCTGATTTAAAGTGGACCTATTATGCCCTTTTTCAAAACCTTGATTTTGTTTTTGAGGTCTACTAGAAAAGGATTTCATGCTTGAAAGTAGTAACAAAAAAAAAAAACGTATTTTTCACATATTTTACATTGTTGCAGCACCTCTCTTCCCACTCCATCTGTAACACTGAATTCGGAACCGCATACTACTCTTACTATTTCTGCCATAGAAAGATATGGTGAAAGTATAGTATCGAATTCAGCATCTGTTTTGTTCTGGTCTCTATGAAGCCTCTCCTTCTGAAAATTGCAATGTTGTCCTCTGATTGCTCGGCTGGACCAGTGTGTTGTGATTGGTCAACGACATCGAGCACGTCTAATTCAAAATACTAATAAAAACTAAAGGCCTAAAATACTAAAATGAAACATACACTGGCCAAGATACAACTGAAGAAACATTTCTAATTTGGTATGTTTTTTTTTTTTGTGCTTTAAAAAAAAAAAATGACAGCAGCATAATATAACAGCAAACAATAGCAGCATCACTAATTTCTCATTTGTAAGTTGCTTCGGATAAAAGCGTCTGCTAAATGAATAAATGTAAATCAATAACAATAATGTACTGTAAGTAACAATGTCAGACAAAGCTAGCAAATGGCAACACTTTTAAGCTGAACACAAAAGTTCCCCTAATTTGGTTAATTTCAAAGATACAAAAATCACCAGTATAGGCTGTATACAAAAACAATAGAAGACACTGACAAAAGACACATGCACAGTCAAAAAAAAAAAAAAGAAAAAATGATTTTGAGCAGTGGACAGTATTATATGTGTGAATGAAGCTGGTCTGTGAATTTGGCAAGGTCTAGGTGTCAAGAAGTGGCTCAGTGGTTCATGTAGGTTGTCTACAAACCGGAAGGTTGGTGGTTCAATCCCCGGTTCCACCTGACCAAGTGTCGAGGTGTCCATGAGCAAGACATCTAACCCCAGCTGCTCCCGACGAGCTGGATGGCGCCTTGCACGGCTGACACCGCCGTCGGTGTATGAATGAGTGAGTGAATGGGTGAATGTGAGGCAAATTGTAAAGCACTTTGGTGGCCATTGGGTCTGTGAAAGCGCTATATAAATGCAGTCCATTTACCAAGAATATCCAGAAAGAACATCCTGACCCAGAGTACCACTAACATCCTGAGAACAGAGCGCCTGATGGAAGAAAACCCTAGACACATTCCTTCACTCTCTATCAACAACAACATTAAAACTGTAGTGATACATTGACATCTACTGGCCAGCTCATAGAACAGTAGTTTTCATAGTTAGAACAACTTTCTGGGCCACAATTCAACACCACATGAACTTTAACATTAGATTGTTTTGTCTTTATAGTGAAATCGTCTTTGAACCAGCTTAATCATAAGCTCTCATTTTCCCAAAACGAAGGGTTTTATTTTAGGATAATGACTGGCTGCTTACCATATAAAGTAAATGTGGACATGAAATGCTGATTTGTGAAACGATTTTATTATTTTAATTGCAGAGAACGTGGATTGGACATACACAACACAAACAGATGTAGGAAACATTGGGTTCCTGGATGAATGTTCAGTAATACACTGTTGTACCAATTTCAAACAAGTATGCACGAGAGCAGTATAATACATTAGGAATAAATCACATAAATGCATCTTCTATCCTCACTGACTGTATTTGATCACAAAGTATAATTTTTGTAAGCGGTTTCTGTAGTTCATTGTAAACGGGTTTAAAATGCACAATCCACAGTTAGAGGGTTATATTAATATAAATTAACAATAAATGCACAACATCTTTCTTTTGTAAGCCTGTGAAGATATCCATATAATGGCTGTGACATTGCCAAATTGTTAAAACTTTGGCTCATCTCTTTATGTCATTTCTACGGCTTTATTTTTTCCAGTCAATGCAATTACATTTTGTTCATTGTAATTGTCTGGAGATTTTAAAATGATTTAGTGTGTATATTGGTATACATATTTGTAAATGTTTCATTCAATGCCGTGGTCATTCATTAATTCAAGTAATAAATGTAATAATCAGTGGTGGAAAGAGTACTGAAAAAGCATACTCAAGTAAAAGTACTGTTACTTGTCAAAAAATGTAGTGAGAGTAGAGTAAAAGTACCGGTCCTAAAAACTACTCAAAGTAGGAGTAAAAAGTAGCCCTTTTAAAAGTACTCAAGAGTAGTGAGTAGTGAGTATTATGCTATGAATGTTAGTCCACCTTATACCCTGCAAATTGAAAATGTAGCTTACTCTTTTATCACAGATTCATAGAAAAAAAAGAAACAGTATTTCAATATTTCTCCAACAGTTTTATTTTTGACTGCTAGCACTAAAAATACAGCGTTTCCCCTACCATTGTTTTGGACGACCCCCGCCCCCCCCTAAAATGCTGACAAAATCCAGTCATAAAAAAGGAATTTATAACTCGGACTTTCACGGAATTTGTAAATTTTTTGAGGAATAAATAGAAAGCAGTTCAGTACACTTGAAATCAAATCGCGATATAGTGTGCGTGTGTGTGAATATTAAACCACAAAGACAATTTAAATACGAATCCTGCATGTTCTATGTGAATGAATGGTGAAGCCGACGCGCAGTTTCATTTACCACACACACACACACACACACACACTGAAGCACGTGTGAGGTGTGACGCTTGCGCTGTTTTTTTGCCTATATGAAGACACAAATGCATGAACTTCCTCCAGGCTCAAGATCCACTCCGAAAGTCACTTCGTGAACAAAATAAATTGGCGCCAGGGGTCTCGAAGTCTGTTGATGCTGGTTTGATGCAAAGTTTTCCGCGCGCGATTTGATTTGACGGGAATCACGCATGGAGTCACATGATGACTTATTATAAAAATAAATATTAATATAAATGTAGCGACGGCAGGTTCAGGGAAAATAGCGCAGTAAAAGTACCGATACAGCACTTAAAATGTACTCAAGTAAAAGTAAAAGTACACTGTTTTTAAACTACTTAAAAAAGTACAATTCCTAAAAAAAACTACTCAATTACAGTAACGAGAGTATTTGTAATTCGTTACTTTACACCACTGGTAATAATAATAATAAATGTGTTTTATTTCATTTTTATATAATTTGTACCGAACAAAATTTGTTTACAATTTATAAAATTAGTGCATTTGGGGTGTGTTTTTCTTTCGGCTAAAATAGATTTCAATTGTTTTTGTCATCCAGAAACCTAAATCTTTGCTTGAGCACTTGAAGCAGATTCATCTTCGCTGTATCCCAGCTGTCTTCCCAGTCTAGAAGTCAAACAATTCACTTTAATATTTAATATTATACACAAATATTTGGAACTTATTTAAGTAGCAGTACACACTCTACAATTGTAATTTACTTGACAGAAATTTTTTTTTTATTCTGGTTATTCATATTATTAAAATATCATTAAACAATCATTTATAAATATATTTAAAATCATTTAATAATTAATAAAAATACACTATCATTCAAAAGTTTGGAGTCAGTAGGGACACAGTAGGGTGTCCATGTAGTTACTGTAGTAAAAACTATAAATTACATAATAACATGCAACTAAACCAAACCCTACATGTCTTGTTAGTGGTGCTTGCAAAGCAAATTAACTACAAATTAATTTTTGTTCTGGACAAAATTTCGGTGCGTAACTCGTCCTGCACCGTTTGTCGTAGACCCATTAATGATGTGTGGCTTAAGAAGAGGTGTGCTATGACTTTTATAAGCGATCGGCGTACGAAGTTCACATGTGGGGCGAAAACCTGTGACAAGGTCCCAGAATTTGTGAGATGATATTCTCAGGATCAGAATGACAGAGAATTGTGGGTGGGCTCATATGACTCTGCCCAGCAAGCAGCTGGGACACTGAAGACTAGAGTAATGTAATAATTGTAATAATATTTCACAATATTACTGGTTTTATCGTATTTTTTGATCAAATAAATGCAGCCTTTGGCAAGCATAAGTCTTCTTTTTCAAAAAAAGTCTTCTTTTTTTAAATCTCACCGACCCCAAACTTTTGAATGGTACTGTATTTATAATAAATTATTTATACATAAAATTTATAAATGACATTAAATATTTACTGAACATGTATTGTGTTGTGAGACAGTGACAGCCCACCTGAACTGTTGCAGGTGAGCCGGACAGAGAAAGTAGCCTTCGCTCCAAGCACTTCTTCTGTGTCCTCAAACACTGGCTGTGGCAGATTCTGCTGTTTGAACCAGTCATCTAAACGGTTTCTCGTAGACACATCGTTTGCTTCTGTAAGAGGTTGAGAACTGAATGAAAATCATTAAATAATCATTTTTATAGTAATATACTTGTGTTTAGACCAGCCGGTTGATATTCAGTTGCTCTGACCTGTCTTTACCCCCAGAAGGCCCAGTATTCGTGCACTGAGATGATTCCGAGCTGCTCTCTTGGAGCTCTGACATGAGCACTTCAGCGTATAGTCACAGAACGACAGCTGGATATCGGCCTGTTCCACAGGCTTCAGGGAAATGGCGGGGTCTTTCTGACCGGCCCCCTTCAGCATAGAGCTCAGCTGATTCTGCACCTCTTCAGCACTTTCAGCTCCAGTTAGTGAATCATAACCAAAGAGGGGTGATAGTGAACGCAAGGCATTCTGGAAAGCAACTAACTTGGCTTCACCCTCTGAGGACCCTAAAAAAAGACCACATCATATTTGAATAAAATGGCATTCGTTCAGGTATTTAATACATGCTTTTACTTTTCTGTTCTCAGTATATACACTGTATATCCACTCACCTAAAGGATTATTAGGAACACCATACTAATACTGTGTTTGACCCCCTTTCGCCTTCAGAACTGCCTTAATTCTACGTGGCATTGATTCAACAAGGTGCTGAAAGCATTCTTTAGAAATGTTGGCCCATATTGATAGGATAGCATCTTGCAGTAGATGGAGATTTGTGGGATGCACATCCAGGGCACGAAGCTCCCGTTCCACCACATCCCAAAGATGCTCTATTGGGTTGAGATCTGGTGACTGTGGGGGCCATTTTAGTACAGTGAACTCATTGTCATGTTCAAGAAACCAATTTGAAATAATTCGAGCTTTGTGACATGGTGCATTATCCTGCTGGAAGTAGCCATCAGAGGATGGGTACATGGTGGCCATAAAGGGTCAGAAACAATGCTCAGGTAGGCCGTGGCATTTAAACGATGCCCAACTGGCACTAAGGGGCCTAAAGTGTGCCAAGAAAACATCCCCCACACCATTACACCACCACCACCAGCCTGCACAGTGGTAACAAGGCATGATGGATCCATGTTCTCATCCTGTTTACGCCAAATTCTGACTCTACCATCTGAATGTCTCAACAGAAATCGAGACTCATCAGACCAGGCAACATTTTTCCAGTCTTCAACTGTCAAATTTTGGTGAGCTCTTGCAAATTGTAGCCTCTTTTTCCTATTTGTAGTGGAGATGAGTGGTACCCGGTGGGGTCTTCTGCTGTTGTAGCCCATCCGCCTCAAGGTTGTGTGTGTTGAGGCTTCACAAATGCTTTGCTGCATACCTCGGTTGTAACGAGTGGTTATTTCAGTCAAAGTTGCTCTTCTATCAGCTTGAATCAGTTGGCCCATTCTCCTCTGACCTCTAACATCAACAAGGCATTTTCACCCACAGGACTGCCGCATACTGGATGTTTTTCCCTTTTCACACCATTCTTTTTAAACCCTAGAAATGGTTGTGCGTGAAAATCCCAGTAACTGAGCAGATTGTGAAATACTCAGACCGGCCCGTCTGGCACCAACAACCATGCCACGCTCAAAATTGCTTAAATCACCTTTCTTTCCCATTCTGATATTCAGTTTGGAGTTCAGGAGATTGTCTTGACCAGGACCACACCCCTAAATGCATTGAAGCAACTGCCATGTGATTGGTTGATTAGATAATTGCATTAATGAGAAATTGAACAGGTGTTCCTAATAATCCTTTAGGTGAGTGTGTGTATATATATATATAGATAGAGAGAGAGAGAGAGAGAGAGAGAGAGAGAGAGAGAGAGAGAGAGAGAGAATCAAAAGTTTGGGGTCATTAAGATTGTTCTGTTTTGCTCACCAAGGCTGCGTTTATTTGGTCAACAATACAGTAAAAATAGTAATATAGTGAAATATTACAATTTAAGCCTGTGCGTTAATCCATACCTGACAGTATAATATACCTTTCAAAATATTTTTTTCATTTTCTTTCTCTTGGACACACTTATTTGTCATTGACTCTGAAAATGTTTCAAGTTCTTCTTGATTCTGTTGAGTACAAACTCTTGTTTCTACAGTCTTTTTAACATCAAATAAGACACTCATACTAACCTTGTCCTGTATAGATAACTTTGTAACTTATGTTCTTCAGTGAGCAGTAAAATGGCTTTACAGAGCCTTTAAAATCTTCTTGTGGAAGAGGAAGAGAATTCTGAGAAAAAACCTCCTTCACCTTCGCACTGGATGTCTTTTCATCTTGAGTTCGAGGTAAGAAAGATATAAGCATTAGTTAGGGGACATGCATATATATACGCACACACATTATGAGCAATACACAAAAGTAAATACACAAACGTACCTGTAGTAGAATCGAAAATTGACACTGCACAGCCAAACAACAGGTAGGCTTTTCGAGTGGCTTCTTTCTTGGAGTCGTAGCCTTGTTTGTTAACACAAGTATATTTTTCCAGGTTGATTTCCACACTACATTTAAAATTCTCAATACACGTCATGTTCTCCATCTTCACATGTGGGGGCTTGAGATTATATACATTAAAAAGCTCATTGATTTCTGTAAAATACAAGCAGATGAGAGCGCAGTTGCAAATCAGTGCACATTTTTACACTGTACCACTAGCACTCCCTACTGGTGTCCCATTCAATAGCATATTGTCTTCACCTGGACAATCAATCCTGGGCTTTTTCCTCTGTGGAGAACTGGATTCTTGAGGCTCCGGCAGCGCAGGAACAGGAACACGGACTGGCTCTTGTCCTGATGGGAGTTGTGCTGTTGTGGAGATGCTTTTAGACTTCAGCTCTGAATGATCTTTCTCTGCTGCCTGACTGATAGATACTGCAGAAGTAGCCAGACAAAAAAAAAAACAAAAAAAAAAAAGTACTTTCCAAAATCCTATGTCATATAGTAGATGCAAGAATTTGAATTGTTTTCTTTCAAGACAAACTCACAGTTTGAAAGGTGTGGGCTCACGCCGCTGGTCACCTGCTCTTCGCTGATCTCTTCTTTATACTCTTTAGTTTCATAGACAGGATTTTTGAGGCCCAGCTTATCTAGACGCTCCTTCAGTTTACCTATCAAGTTCTTCTCAGTGTCTGATATTGGAGCACCGTTGAGGATCCCTGACAGATGCTGCAGAGCAACTTTAGCTGCCTGGTGCTCAGCCTGTTTCTTATTGGTGGAGCCATCTAAGAAATGGAAGACATGAAAACTAAAGATAAGCAAACAATAGCTTGTAAATCAAAACACACATTTTAGTAAACAGAAAATAAATGGGCACATCTCACAGTTTAATCTGGGTCATATTTCATCTTATATATATATAACATGTCTGGACACAGTATAATATTGTTTTTATTCACATTATAGGGGATGTATTAAAATTCTTAATTTTCATTAAAAAAAAAACACATTTTTAAAATGAATAAGATCTTAAAGTGCCCCTAATTCAGTCTCTCTAAACCCCTCCTTACTGAACGCCTACTCTGCTCTGATTGGTCAGAGGGCCCAATCTGTTGTGATTGGTCTACTGCCTGCAGAGCATGTCAGAAATGAGCATTACCATATCTGAATTTCAGCTCCAGATCTTCCTCAGCACTTGATACACAGTGATATGAACAGAGCTAGAGCTCGACCAACTCCAAAATTGAAGAAGCTGCGAATCTGTGTGTGTGCACGTTTCGGGTATCCTTTTGTACAGGACCTGGCGTTCACGAGGTTAACAACTGGTACGCAGGGGAAGTGCAATGACAACCTGACTTACAAACTGGAGCCTAGAAACCCAGATTGGTGACCTCAGTGGAAATTCTTTTTAAGTGTATCTCTGCCTTAACCAATCAGAATGATTCAAGAGTTGTGACAGTATAATTGTTGCTGTAATGAGTGTGTACGCAGAGATGCCTAACTCTTTGCTGAGTGTGAAGCTGACTTCTGCTCATGAAACTGCAAACTATTCTTCAGTAAAAATTTCTTCAATTAACTGCATTTATTGACTCCTGGTCTTCATTCATCATATGTGGTCCTTGGGTCTTTAACTGTAAAATCCCCTACAGTGCACTTTGATCTTTGAAACTGCAGTCATTTTACATTCACAAACAGCTGTATATTACACACTGCATGTATGGAGGACCAGCTCTACCATATTTAAAAATAAATACAGAAATAAATAAATGCTCAATAAATAAATAAGCATACAATTAAAGGTGCTCTAAGCGATGTCACGCGTTTTTTAGGCCAAAACATTTTTTGTCACATCCAGCAAACATCTCATCACTAACCGATGGCTGCCTGTCCCCTGAACACACTGTAAAGAAACGCGATCTCTGTAGACAGCCCAGGCTCCACAAACAGCAACTAAAACAAACTGGGCTAACCCGCTCCACAGAACATGACAAACAGTTCCAGCCAATCACCGACAAGAAGGACTTGGGGGCGGGGTTTGGGGGGTTAGTGCGCGGATGAGGAGAAGGGAGGGTCTAGCTAGCCTCCGTTTTGTTTGACAATACTTTAAACGTCAACAAGAAGTGACGTTACCCGACATCGCTTAGAGAACCTTTAATTGCCCCAAAAAATACAATAAACAAATAAATGTAGGTAGAAATGAAATTATACAGTGAGACATAAATGTATATATCTCTTAATTAGCTTCTTTATTTATTCACCTTTGTAATAATTACCTTATTTATTTATGTGCAAGTTATAATATTTTTGTCTGTTTTATTCTTCCTAAACAATGCTTTATGGCGGGGAAAAGCCATGTAGATTCGACCGACGCAGTAAAATGCTAACCAACCAATGGGCAGAAGTTGACCCCCTAAGACAGCCCCTCCTCATTTGCATAATGAGGCAGAAATGCATACAGAAATGTAAAAACGACAGGCAGAAATAAATAGCATTGAAGAAATAAATAGGCTCAAAAAAATACAAAGCAAGAATAAAACAGACAAAAATATTATATGGACATAAATAAATACTTAAAAAAATTAGTAATTAATAAATAAAGTTGAAGATTATAACGGACAATAAATAAGGCAATTATTACAAAGACGAATAAATAAAGAAGCTAATTAAAAGAGATATATACATTTGTGTCACGGTATAATGTCATTTCTACCTACATTTATTTGTTTATTGTATTTTTTGGGGCAATTAATTGTATGCTTATTTATTTATTGAGCATTTATTTATTTCTGTATTTATTTTTAAATATGGTAGAGCTGGTCCTCCATACTGCATGAAAGGTAATATCTGACAAAGCATAATAGGGGCACTTTAAAATGGTATTAACATATACTACATTTCCTTAGGGGGAAAAAATATGTCTTTGTTTTTGGGGTGAAATATGACCTAGAAATTCACCCGAATAATTCAAACAATCAATAAAAGTAGAAATCACCTTTGTCATAAAAAGTGAAAGGTCCCTTGAATTTGAGTATGCAGATTGCTGTGTTGTCATCATCAACAAACTCTTCTGTTGGCTTTTGTAAATCATTGGTGTCGAAATGATCCATGATCACTGACCTGTACGTCTGACCTGTTGTAACACAAACTAAATCCGTTATGCCCTTTTGAAAATCATTTGAACATGGTGCAGAAAGCTGGGATTCCAGGCTTCTCTGGTTGCTTAGAGCACACAAACATGATATGGAATCAAATCCAAACCGCCAAAAAGAATGGAAAAGATCTCCATGTTGTGTTCTTGGATCTTGCAAATGCCTTTGGGTCAGTTCCTCATAATCTCCTCTGGGCTGCATTCCAGTATTTCAGCATCCCAGAAGAAATCACCTGCCTCGTTAAATCCTATTTTCAGGACCTGCAGCTATGCCTAACTACTAATGAGTATACCACAGCATGGCAACGTTTAGAAATCGGAATAATGGCAGGATGCACCATCTCACCTTTAGCATTCACGATGGCTATGGAGGTCATCATTCGCGCATCTCGGTGGGTAGTAGGAGGTCAGAAGCTCAAATCTGGTCTTCGTCTCCCTCCCATCAGAGCCTATATGGACGATATGACCATCCTCACCACAACCAAGGCTTGTGCTAGGCGCCTGCTGAACAAGCTACAGGAGAACATACAGTGGGCTCGGATGGAAATAAAGCCAGGCAAGTCCAGGAGCATTTCAGTCGTCAAGGGAAAGCTGTCGGAACAGCGGTTCTATGTGGGCAAGGACCCTATACCAACAGTGGCAGAGAAGCCAGTCAAGAGTCTTGGACGTTGGTACCACTCCACCCTTAAGGACACAGAGCAGGTAGACCAGCTTAGGCAAGATACAATGCACGGCCTTGAGAGTATCGACAAGACCATGCTCCCTGGCAGGCTAAAGCTGTGGTGCCTTCAATTTGGGCTACTACCTAGGATGATGTGGCCTCTTACCATCTATGAGGTCTCAATCTCAAAGGTAGAAAAGCTGGAGAGAGTGATCAGCTCATTTGCCAAAAAGTGGCTGGGACTGCCCAGATGCTTTACTAACATAGGACTGTATGGAAGAGGCATCTTGGAGATTCCTGTTTCCAGCATGGTTGAGGAGTTCAAGTGCTCTAAAGTAAGGCTAGAAATGACACTAACAGAGTCCCGTGATCCATGCGTTTCCCAAACAGCTCCTACCCTGGTGACCGGAAGGAAATGGAGCCCAGCTGAAGCCACTCACCAGGCGAAGTCAGACCTCAGGCACAGAGACATCATTGGCAATGTGCAACAGGGGAGAGGCGGCCTCGGATCTGGAGAGAGTAGACCATCGTGGCATAGAGCAGCTCCAGCTCAGCGGCGACGGCTGGTTGTCGAGGAGGTGCGACGGCACGAGCAGGCAACGAGGTGTGCAAAGGCTGTTTCACAAGCCAAGCAAGGGCAGTGGATGAGATGGGAGGGAGTTGAGAGGAGAAAGTTCTCTTGGAGGGAGCTGATGAGCATGGAAGCATTTCACATCAGCTTCATCTTACGTGCAACGTACGACGTCCTGCCTTCCCCCTCAAACCTCAACCAGTGGTACGGAGAAGACCCAACGTGCCCCCTCTGTCCATCCCCCGCAAACCTCAAACACATTCTGGTTGGATGCAAGACAAGCTTGTCACAAGGCCGCTATACCTGGCGGCACAACCATGTCCTGAAGTGCCTAGCAGCCACCTTGGAGTGCAGACGACTAAAGAACAATGCCCTGCCTCCTCCATCATTCCATCCTTCATATGCAAGGGAGTTCATTCGAGAAGGGGTAAAGACAGCCAAAGGCTATACAGCCATGGTTAGCGGCCAGCTCGGAAAGGCTCGAGACTGGAAATTGGTGGCAGATTTGAACCAAAGGCTTTACTTCCCATCTGAGATTGCCACAACGAACCTAAGACCAGACCTCGTGCTCTGGTCCCCATCACTCCACTTTGTGTACATAATAGAGCTTACCGTTCCCTGGGAGGATGCTGTAGAGGAGGCATTTGAGCGCAAGAGACTTAAGTACACCGAATTGGCAGCTGATGCTGAGCAACGCGGATGGAAATCCAAGGTTTTCCCAGTGGAAGTCGGCTGCAGAGGCTTTGTGGGCAAGTCAACCATCAGGCTGGTCAAGGAACTGGGAGTGCGAGGCCAAACCCTACGCCAAACCATCAAAGCCCTCTCAGGTGCAGCAGAAGAAGCAAGCCGATGGATATGGGTAAAAAGGGGAGACTCCAGCTGGGCCCCTAATACCACCTGCGGCATGTAAGGGTTGAAAGCAGAGGGGGGCACACCTGGGACGCCAGGCGCTGCCGATGAGCCCTCTGGAGGTGTCGTGGGCCTATCATTGAAACACCAGAGAAGGGGGGTGCCCACCTGATGACCCCAATGAAGCTTAAACACCCATTCTTATCCCACTAAACCATTACCACAGTGAGGAAACCATTCCGATGGATGCATCGTCACCACTCATACCTCAGGTCTTAAACAGGGGATTGTTTCACCTAGTCCTAAATCATAATTAACATATTTGGCTCACAATAACACCAAAAAACTACATTAGCAAACTCGCAACGTATTTTATTTTAAGTTAAGCCTCAAGTAAGAGTGAAACACTTCACATGTGAAAATACTAGCGTACGACTTAATGTTTGGCTTTATTATCAATATTGATAATACATTTGATATCAAATCTACACTTTGTTCTTTACCTTCTGCTGGAGCACTGATGCGAAATCTTTCCCATAAAACTTTATAAGCGGCTTCAGTTGCTTCTTCCTTTGAAGAGCATCTGTCAGACGCAACTTCTTGATCAAGATCCACAGTCACTTTACTAAAGAAAGTGATTCCTGAAATGTCAAAACAAAAGATATTTTTTGAATCACATTTCTTTTTATTTAATGTTATTGATTCATCATGTTTAATATTTCCTCTGCTGTTTTCCTGTATCCTTTTCATTTTATTTTTAAAGTCGGCATGAAATGGAAGTTGTGATGGTCTTTTCTTCTGGTGTGGTATATCCCAGTGAAACGGCTTCACAAACCAACGAAAAACACGGAAAAACACGGAAATCGAACCTGGTCCGAATTTTTTTATGGCAGACGAAAGTTGTGGAGGCAGTGTGTAAACATGATTGACACAATGTGAGGTCATATTTATTTTTTTAACGTGCGAGAATTTCGGACTCAGTGTGCAAGGACTTTAAGGGTGGGGTTAGGGGAGGACCTTCATGCTTACGTTTTTTCCTACAGTTCATACAATTTCAGTTTTCGTGTTTTCCCATGAGATTGGGTTGGAAGAGAAGCCGCTGCAAAGGGGAGGGGAATTTATTTTGATGAAAGATTACGAGAGTACATGAATTGTACTTAATACTGTACAAACCCATAGAAAAATCTAAAGGGAACCTCTGGCGAATTAGTCTTCCGGATTTTGACATCATCCCTGCACCACTCTTTAGCACTAATAACTTATTTCTTATAAGCTGCTTCGTTACCTGGACAATCAATCCTGGGCTTTTTCTTCTGTGCGGCTGCAGAACTGGATTCTTGAGGCTCCGGCAGCGCAGGAACAGGAACACGGACTGGCTCTTGTCCTGATGGGAGTTGTGCTGTTGTAGAGATGCTTTTAGACTTCAGCTCTGAATGATCTTTCTCTGCTGCCTGACTGATAGATACTGCAGAAGTAGCCAGACCCGAGCTGATGCCACTGGTCACATGCTCATCACTGATCTCTGTTTTTTTCTCTGTGTCATAAACGGGACTTTTGAGGCCCAGCTTATCTAGACGCTCCTTCAGTTCACCTTTGAAGTTCTTCTCAGTGTCTGATATTGGAGCACCGTTGAGGATCCCTGACAGATGCTGCAGAGCAACTTTAGCTGCCTGTTGCTCAGCCTGTTTTTTCTTGGTGGAGCCATCTAAGAAATGGAAGACATGAAAACTAAAGATCAGCAAACAATAGCTTGTAAATCAACACAAACCTTTAGTAAGATAAAATATTTAACCAATGACTAACAGTAGAAGTGCAATTACCTTTGTCATAAAAAGTAAAAGGGCCGATGAGTTTGAGTGTGCAAATGGTTGTGTCATCATCATTTTGAACAAAGTGTTCTGTCGGGTTTTGGAAACACTGTGTGTGGAAATATTCCATGATCAATGACCTGTATGTCCGACCTGTTGCAACGGGAATAAAAAGCAGCTTAATTGTGCTATTCAGAAAATCATTGAAACCCTAAAATGCCAAAGTATTTCAGAGAATATGTGTCCAAAAATAGGTCTGGTCATGTTAAAATATTGTGCAATATAGGTTAAAATCTTTTAACCTTAAAGGTGCATTGCGCACGTCTCTGAGTTTTTGCAGAACTATGCCCCCTCTGGCGACAAGCGAAACTGCCTTATTGTCTTTGTCTTACGTGGAGTTTGCGTTGGGGTTTGGAATGAACTACAAGCCGGCGGTGTCTTTGAATCCATCTTCTACTTTTGTTGAAAGTTGACTAAAGTTTTGTCGCTCGAGTTGTCTTAGCTGATACGGAGAATGGCGGCGAATACACAAACCTGCCAGACATAGCCAGGTGAGCGTGAACGCGCATGACGTCACGGCCAGTCAGGGATTCCGGCCCGAATCCCTCTTATTTATTTTACTGTACAGGACTATAGAGGCAATCGCAGTGATCAGAGAAGGGCTCATTCAGCCCATCAGGCAATTGTTTAAGCATGTATGGGTTCGAAAAACGGGTATTTTTAACATGAAATGTTGCGCAATGCACCTTTAAATCTTTTTGTCCAGAAATGTAAAACTGAAAATAGAAGTAATGTTATTTGGTGAATATATGTTATTTGAGTTCTTTTGTTGGGAAATACCAATAAACTCTTTTTCAGAGATATTTTAGAGGCAATCTTGCCCATTAAAGGGTTAAAACTTTGCATATTGCACAAACATTAAATGGATTTATTTTCAGAAAATTTTTACGTTTGGTTCACTATTCAGTATTTAATAAAAAGCTTATGCTTATAAAGTACTTTATTAGTGTTAAATTAAGTATTCATTTAGGGCTCAAAAAACAATGAAATACTATATATATATATTTTTTTCATTGTATCTTAAGCTTTGTTCTTTACCTTCTGCTGGAGCACTGATGCGAAATCTTTCCCATAAATCCTTATAAGCGGCTTCAGTTGCTTCTTCCTTTGAAGAGCATCTGTCAGACGCAACTTCTTGATCAAGATCCACAGTCACTTTACCAAAGAAAGTGATTCCTGAAATGTCAAAAGACGAAATTACATAGTGATCATAGTTTCGTCTCAATGCAGGACTGTGCACCATTTGTCAATACTACAGTACAATATCTGTTTTACCTGAGGAAGTTGAGCAGGAGGACTCAGGCTGTGTGACTGAGCTTGATGATTCATCTGTGCTTTCGTCCTGTAATTTCAGCTGCTCAAGTGCAATGTATGCCACCTCCTGATGGGCGCCCTTTTTGTCATTAAACACCTTTGTGCCAATGAAAGTTTGCCCATTTACCTTCACTTCCGCCCTATAACCTGTACAGTGGATATGAACTGTATGATTACTGTTGAATCTAACCTGAATGAAAGATTTTCCATTTGTTCATTACCACTTTTCCTGTATGGAGGACCAGCTCTACCATATTTAAAAATAAATACAGAAATAAATAAATGCTCAATAAATAAATAAGCATACAATTAATTGCCCCCAAAAATACAATAAACAAATAAATGTAGGTAGAAATTAAATTATACAGTGACACATAAATGTATATATCTCTTTTAATTAGCTTATTTATTTATTCATCTTTGTAATAATTGCCTTATTTATTTATTGTCCGTTATAATCTTCAACTTTATTTATTAATTACTAATTTTTTTAAGTATTTATTTATGTGCATGTTATAATATTTTTGTCTGTTTTATTCTTCCTTTGTATTTTTTTCTTCAATACTATTTATTTCTGCCTGTCGTTTTTACATTTCTGTATGCATTTCTGCCTCATTATGCAAATGAGGAGGGGCTGTCTTAGGGGGTCAACTTCTGCCCATTGGTTGGTTAGCATTTTACTGCGTCGGTCGAATCTACATGGCTTTTCCCCGCCATAAAGCATTCCATAGTTTAGTAATGTCGCTGTAAGTTTGAGATCTGAAATGTTTTTCTGTGGTCCTTTGAACATTCTTTTTAACTTTTACTTTACTTTTACATAAACAGCTTCCAGTTCGAGTATGAGTGGTGTGCAACCCGAGTAAACATTTCATATCTCAAACTTACAGCGTTCTAATTCTTCCAGTCTATTAGCAGCTTCCCTTAAGAGGTCGGACACTGAACGTCTGCCTGCTGAGTTTGACATTACTAAACAATGCTTTATGGCGGGGAAAAGCCATGTAGATTCGACCGACGCAGTAAAATGCTAACCAACCAATGGGCAGAAGTTGACCCCCTAAGACAGCCCCTCCTCATTTGCATAATGAGGCAGAAATGCATACAGAAATGTAAAAACGACAGGCAGAAATAAATAGCATTGAAGAAATAAATAGGGTAAAAAAATACAAAGGAAGAATAAAACAGACAAAAATATTATAACATGCACATAAATAAATACTTAAAAAAATGAGTAAGTAATAAATAAAGTTGAAGATTATAACGGACAATAAATAAATAAGGCAATTATTACAAAGATGAATAAATAAATAAGCTAATTAAAAGAGATATATACATTTATGTGTCACTGTATAATTTAATTTCTACCTACATTTATTTATTTATTGTATTTTTTGGGGCAATTAATTGTATGCTTATTTATTTATTGAGCATTTATTTATTTCTGTATTTATTTTTAAATATGGCAGAGCTGGTCCTCCATATTCCTGTACTGTATCTAAACATATTATGTTTTACAGGACTATTATGCATTTAATGTTACATGGACTGATGAATTTGTTACCCTGTGCTTCCTGAAACTCCAAAAAAACGGGGTATTTGTCCTCTGGCCATTTCTTTGCACGACAATATTCATAAAGATGATTCTTGAATCTAAGTGGGTTGACGGGAAGAACAGGATCTGTGGATGGAGAAGCAGGAAAGAATGAGACGAACTGAAATATAGTAGGACTCTTACATGGTGCGTTAAAACGTGTGTGATTTGGTTTATTCATTTGTTCTGTGTATTAAAAGCATGACATCCCCTGAAAAAAGAAGTGCACTTAATAGTACTGCATGTGCACTTGTAGTGTACTTCAAATCTCAAAAGTATGTTTTGAAAAATCTGTTGAGGATAATATATATTTTTATTTTTTATTTTATTTTTTTCACTTTCATGAATGTTTTTAACACACTTAAATTCAAAGTTTGCCTTTTTAAATTTTTTTTTGTCGTGCTTTAAAGAAGTGCACTTTTTTTGATATGCTGAGTAACATATTAAAACACACGTAAAGCACTTAGTATAATATTTTATTAAAATGGCATTAAAGTATATATTATTTGACCATAAATGCTTAGCGGTACGTTCGGCAGTACACTTTAACCATATTTTAAAGACAATATTTAGGAAATTACATAAAAGACCTATACTTAAGTGGATCAAAAAACACTTTAAAGTTCAGATAATTGCATGTTTATATTGCTAAATTACTAAATCAAAGATAAATATTAATGGCTTATTTTCCTCTCACCATGTGTCCCCTTCTCCAGGTTCTCCACTCTATCTGCCAGGTTGTGGATTTGCTCCTCATGTTGATCTACTTTTGCCTGCATTTCTTTAAGTTTGTCGACTTCAGGGCCCAGGTTCACCAGGAGATCTTTGTTTTGGTCCAGGAAGTCCAGGAGACTCTTCATGTCCTGTGGTTTTTCCTTAACATAAAGTCATATTTTTAGAACATGATGCAGTTCACACTTAACAGTTCAGTGTTGATCTTTTACTACTGTACTTACTTCAACATTTTCGTCTAGGTTCCCCTCAAAGCGTGAGATAAAGTCTTCAATCCTGTCTTTCAATGCTTGCTGCTCACGGTCCAGAACTTTCATGGTCTGAAGATCGACCTGTTGGCCGTCTACTTCACATGGGGCTTCATTGAAATTCCTGTCCAAGATGTTATTAAACTACACAGAAAAATAAAAACACTTTTGTTTTGCATTGAATTATGATTAATACAATTATACTGGTAAAGAGCAACATTTATCCTTATCGCTGTTATTATTATTAAATATTAATAGTGGTAAGACTGTTTTAATAATAATAATTTATCAAAATATTATTTATTATTTTCCATCCACCTGTGTTATCTCCTTTTCCAAGCCTTTCAGTCGCGGGATAAGAGGTTCGAGTATCTTGGCCAGCTGCAGGACTGTATTATGATGCCTGATCATGTCCTCTTTACTCATTTTCAAGTCAGGGGAGTGCATCGCACAGTTCCGTACATTTATGACCTTAATTGTTGAAAAGAAATAAGTGTAAAATGTGTTATCAACCACACAGTGAGATCTACATTATTTGAATATCCGAACTGATACTATAGCACATACAATACGAGGTTTAAACCGGATAGAGGTTTCAGAGTGACATAATGCTGAAAATGATCATTTGAAGGGAACACGAGATATTTGCATTTCAGAATACTTACATTTGTCACACATTTCCCTGGGATGTTGTTGAAATGTTTACAGGAACTCATTAAGTTCAGGATGGCAGAGACATCAAACTGGGAAAACTGGCAATGTTTGCTGTGCCCACGTGGCATATACGCCTGCCGTGCGAAACATGCAATCGACAAAGATAAAAATGTAATGGACATTGATTTTTGTTCACTGGCACTTCGCCATATGCATCAAGTCAATGCACACTATAATAATACAATGGTTATTAATGGTGAAAGTAACTTACCTTGGCAACTTCCCACTTTTCTGTGGACCAGAGATGTGGCCGGCAGTTGTCCCAGTGTATACCGTTTCTCGCTCCATTATATTTGCCCTCAATTTCTTTCTTCCAGCATTTACACAATTCGCAGAGAGACTATGGGTAGCAGCAAAGCACAGTGTGAGAAACAGGTACATTCCCAGAATCTTTGATTCTAATTGACATTTTTTTAGGCTTTATGGATGGATGGATGGATGTTTTGTAGTATTCCTTTGTGTTAATCCACATTTTATTTAAAATGGTGATGGAAGCGACAGACAGATAGATAGACAGACAGACAAGTTAGATAGATAGACAGACAGACAAACATTCTTAGACTTTTTGTAGTAGGCTATATTTCTATTTGTGGTAATCCACATTTTTATTTAATATGGTGATAGATAGATAGATAGATAGATAAATAGATAGATAGATAGATAGATAGATAGATAGATAAAATAGATAGGTGGTGAGATAGATAGATAAATAGATAGATGGTGAGATAGATAGATAGATAGATAGATAGATAGATAGATCTACAGATAGATAGATAGATAAATAGATAGATCTACAGATAGAGAGATAGATAGGTGGTTAGATAGATAGATAGATAGATAGATAGATGATCTACATTGTCAATGTCTACATTTTATACAGCAGCGCCTATTACATTGGGTGATTATTTGTATTTTATTTAACACCATACAATAAAACGATAAATAAGGCTATTTAGATCGTTTACGTTGACTTTGCATTTACAGTTTAACTTACCTTCTTAAAAGCGCACGTTTTCTTACAGGTCTGTCCATTGAGCTCCGGTTTGTTTCGAAGAGAGTTGTGATAAGTTTCGGTTTCCTTTTCAATGAAGTCCTTAATGCAGTTCCTCAGTATGGAAAGACTCTCCGTTGTTTTCAACCAGTTTTTGTAGTTTTCGTCCCCGAAGCGTGTGTAAGATTGTGAGCTGCTCATCGTCGCCGATTAAAACCCATAGACAGTGTTAAACCCCACAGATAGCGAGAAATGACTCTTTGTTACAGGAGAGCAGCGAAGGGGTGTGCCTCGACTGTCATCTTCAGCCGGTCAGCTGACTCCTCTCAGGTCAGGTTGCCAGATCATCGAAAAACCAACGTCATGTTTTACTGTTGCACACAGGCACGTGCACACATAAGACATCAAAGGGGCCTTGAGCACCTGCCCTTTTTATTCCTGGAGTGAGGTGCTACTGCTTTTTTCTGGGGTGCTTTTTTTTTGTTTTGTTTTTTGAAAAATAATATATTCCTGTTTGCGCACAGCTTCCATGTCAAACAAATATATTTATTGAATAGTGTATCTAAATATCAGGTCAGGAGTTCTGAAGCACGCCTCTCTGAAGCGCCGATCAGAGTAAACGCGTCTGCTCTAGTGATCTCGCGCTGCGCTGCCGTTTGGACTTTGAGCCGAGCGGATAAACAGTCCGTGAGGCGCGTGCGGTTTAAATGAGTTTGGTTCCGCTTTTGGCACATAAACATTATATCGAACATTTATCAAACTCGATATTGATATCGAGTATTGACGATATTGACTCGAACTTGATATTGTTTTATCGAGAAAAATTATATCGCGATAATGAATGAATGAGCATATCAATTTAAGACGTGGCTAAATGTAATTTATGACCTTGTATGGAAAATCCGGACGTTTTTATGACTTTTTATGGCCTAAAATTCTTATTATTAAAGTTAATGACTTACATACATAAAGAGTCTTTCCCCCTGAAATGTAGAAATCTAAATTGGTGAATTTAGAAGAAATCTACAGATGCAAACAGATGGAGGATAGTAGGCTAGGTTTAAAACAAACTCCATCTAAATGTGGATTTTGAAGGTTTTATTTGATGATGATGATACAGTCCTCCCTCAAATGTGAAACTAAGTCCCATGTCACCATCAGGTGTATCAAATACCCAGATAGCAAAATCTTACGGGCATTTTCTGGATTCTTCTGGCATTTGTTTGGTTTGTGTACGATGTTGGCAAATGGATGGCAACCCTGAAGAGTTCCGGAATCGGTGGTGGCGCAGCTGGAGGTGGTGGAGGGAGGGGCATTATTTTATGGCTCTCTTCTGGCAAATATGAAACATGCCAGATTCAACGTATTTTTCAGTTGCTGTTGTGTGGGAGTGATTGTGAAATTACTTAAACAAGTATTTCCTCTCCAGTTTTATCATATATATATATATATATATATATATATATATATATATATATATATATATATATATATATATATATATATATATATATATATATATATATATATAGCCTCTATGGACAACCAGCCGGCATATGACCGACTTCAACGTTGAAATATGGTTGAAATAATGTCAGTTGATATAACGTTTAATGCTAAATTGTTGAAAAATGTTAACAAAAACACTTCTAAATCAACGTTGAAATTTTTACAAGATCTGTACGTAGAAACAACGTAATGTTTTCAACAACATACAACAGAAATATCTGCCTTATAAAGTATTATTATGATCATTATTAGCATTTAATGATATTCTGATAATACAGCCTTTCAATGGATATGTTAAAATATAATTATTATCATTATAGACAACTCTCCAATAATTTCAACCTCAAGTGCAGCAGAAACTTTTTGCTTTACGTGAATTTTGTGTGGATTTACAATACTGTGTGCTTGCCTAACAGTTTACCATGCATTATTATTTTTTTATTCATACACTGTCATGAAAACACCATTTGACCAATTAATTAAATAAATACAGACTGCAAATAAAACTAAATATACTATACACATTTCGCTACGTTATCACGCTGAAGCTACTGTTATTGGTTGTTTCACCGTTTTACTTTGATCATGATTGGTTAATCTTTCTGTCTTGCAGGAAACTAGCCAATTACAATATGCGCGCCTATTTTAAGTTTGAAAATACGTCCGTTACTGTTTGAGTCGGTGTGTGAGGCTGCTGCTGATTATTACCCGGTCGGACACGGATTTTTAAAATTCTTGTTCAATTCTTGTTTTGAGCGAATGTGAGTTGTGATATGTCAATGAAGGACAAAAGCTGGAATGTGAACCGAGGAAGGGGTCGTAACGTTACGTGGTCTGTAAAAATACTGGCGATATCACTTCAGGTAAGAACACATTTTTCATTCTTTAACAGTCTAACGTTAAACGCATAGGTTAAACGTTATGTTCCTGTCTTTAATGTATGTACGTCGTTACCACAGTTTCATTTTAGATAAATAAATATGTTAACAAATATCAATAAATGTTTAAAAGGTATTACATTGAAATCTGTTGAATAGAGTATAAATTAGGTTTGTGAGTAACGTTAGATTAAATAATGCTATAAGCGGAGAATCACCGTTAATGAAGATCATTATCTTCATTTTTTTACTGTCTGTACACAAGAGTTTTACAAACTGGTAACGGACATGGGCCTAATGCAGCCTGCAAACAAGTTAACGTTACGTTAAGTTACCTCTGTGAGTGTTTTTGTACTGCTTTAGTGAAGCGCGCTAGAGATATTATTAGCACTTATTCATATATCTTAACGTTACCATCTGACACTGCTTTGTTGTTGTTGTTGGTTTGTGTTAATGTTGTCAGCCAGTTTAAAACTCAAACGCATGAGAGGTAATTAGTCTCGGAATGAATAAAGTGATAAAACCGTAATTTATTCGTTAGAAGTAGCCTAACTTGCATAACCTCTTCGAACACTGATAACTGCCAAGGAATATATTTGTTTACATTTTTTAGATCAAGCATTGGAATAAGATTTTGTCGGGCCCAAATAGAGACAAATCCACCAATTACAGTAAGTTTTTTTTGTTTTTTTTTGTCAATTTTACCCACTCTTTCGAAAACCTACACTGGGATTAATTTAAAGTATTAAGTATGATTCTCATCATCAAAGTAAGACATTTACTGATAGAAAGTCTGAGTAACTTTTTGTACTTTTGTCTTTCTTCCTCTGAAGTGGTGCAGAATTGGCTCTCTGTGAATTGGCTTTTTTGTGTGCTTCCCTTTCTATGATACACATTTTTCTGATGGGATTGCCATGCTTTTAAGTGTACGTTTACATTTTAATCATCAGTGAATCATTTCTTGTTTCCCTTCCTGACTCACCAAGGATCCAGATGATTACTGTCAATTTGGTGGAGGATTTTTCTTTAGCTGCTAACACTTCTGGTATGGATTCATTGACCTTTGTGATATGATTTGATTTTACTCAATTTAATAAAAATGTACACTACGGTTCAAAAGTTTGGGGTCAATATGATTTTTTTTTTTTTTTTTTTTTTTAGAAATTAATACTTTTCTTCAGAAAGGACGCATTAAATTGATCAAATTAATCTGCTTTATAATTTTGTGCAAACCGTGATTCATTTTTTCAGGATTCTTTGAAAGTTCAATAGAAAAGCATTTAATTAAAAAAATAATATTTTGCATTATTATAAATGTCTTTACTGTCACTTTTGATCAATTTAATGCGTCCTTTCTGAAGAAAAGTATTAATTTCTTTTAAAAACAAAAAAATCATATTGACCCCAAACCTTTGAACAGTAGTTTTTATTAAATTGAGTAAAATCAAATCATATCACAAAATTCTCTGGGGAAATTCCCATTGGAGGATCTATTCTTTGATTTATGTAGATGACATGCGCATGTGACAGTGCGCGTACTGAAAGAACGAGCAGAGATCCTCGGCCGCACGCGCGCTCTCGCAGTCTTCCAAGCGCTGCCTTGCTCTCCCTTGCGCTATTAATCAAAATCAAACGACACGATGGTAAAAGTTCGGATATTTATATAAGGTTACTTATATGACAATGTGTAGATTTTTGTAGAAAATTACAGAAAATGTAGAAAATTACAAAAAATGACAATTTTCTGCTTTTTTCCCAGTTATCATTATTTGCAATGTAAGTTCAAGTCACATGGGTTGTGAGTGTGGTCTTGAGTTTTTTGACACTTGTTTCTCTGTTTCAGAATACGGTTTTCATTCCTTACTGCATTTTGAGGTAAAGGTTTATGAGAATCTTAAACTGTCCTGTTTTTGAATAGTTGTACCAGACCTTAGCGTCAGCACTTACTTTAGCTAGCTGCTAGGTTGTTCACCAAACCGAGCCCGTTTCTCTGACCAAACCAAATGTTCCTGTACATTTCCTGACAGAGATTTCACTGGTGACTATCAAGAGCCAATCCATCTTGCCCCTTATGCTGCTTCTGAGATGGACCTGCATTCTGGTGAGACCTTATGCTCTATTCCAATTTACAATACATTTCTATGTTATAGCTAGCAAGGACTGAACAGTTTTTAAAATGTTCTGGTTTCAGCATTACTACGAGAGATCATTGCCAAGCAGGAGGTGATGTGTGAAATGCAAAGAAATCTGCTGCGGATTGTTCAGGATCTCCATTCTACACCTACACCACATGGACGGAAGTTTTCTGCCGTTGAGGGATGCTGAGGCTCTTTTGGCGCTGGACCGCGACATTAAGACAAAGCCAGAGAAGAGAAAGGACTTGGTAATAACTGGTCCAAATTAGGGCTGTCACTTTTGAGAAAAATCAAATTCGAACGGATATCAAATATCAAGCAATGTATTCGAATATATTCGAATGTCTACGAAACTAAAAGGACTGCGCATGTGCAATGACGTATTACGCACGGAGCGAGCTGTTCTTCCTGTTGAATAGAGTGTCATAAATGAGTGTTCCGTTATTAAAAAATTCTTATTTCACTCAGCGTCTGTGAAGTGAAGCAGGACAACGTCCCACCAGCGCTTGTTTCAGATTATCATCCACGGACGACTGGTTTTGGGCGCAGGGTTTTACTGCGTGATCAATATAAGCAGGCAAGCAGCACGGCAAATCATGCTCATCGTCTCCAAATCATGACCAGAGACGGATAAATATCAAGTCTGCTGTTTAAAACAAATAAAGAACCAATAGAGGAGAATAGTTATGCGCGAACAGCGGCATATTCGTGCAGTGTGCGCATGTCAAAAAATCAATTCGGATTTGAATCTTGTGACATATAACGCGCACATTACTTTATGTATCGTTCATGTAAACATGTTCATGTTCGGATTCATCAATCGGATTGTCCATTTCCAGACACTACTTTTTAGATGAGTTGGGGTAGAAATTGTCCGCTCAGGCTGGCCGTTCTGTGTGTTATCTTCCATTTTCAAAACAGGGTGGCTATTGGCTATTATTCGCTTGATTTGGTCATGAGTTTACGCTACAATACGTTTAGAGTGCCCGCTACTGGATGAGATGGCAAACATTAAAATGAAAAACAAACAGTCTAATCATAGACTGTAAAAAATGCGCTAAACATGGCACTTTAAAAACCGGTTAGTTTATTTATAGTTCGATTACGGATATTTCACGTCATGTTCGAATGCATATTCGAATATCGAATAAAAAGTGACAGCCCTAGTCCAAATACTAATGATACTTTTATCATTAGTATTTGGACCAGATTTTTTTCTGAACCTTTTGCTTTGCATTTTTTTTCTCCGCAATAAACATTCATATTTTCAAAACTTTTATTTTTCCAGGTGCTGACACTGGGCCTTGCTGGGGGCGTGAACCTCAAGGACACTGTGGAGGGTCATGAAGATGCTTATTCAGAACGACTTGGCCTGCAAAATGAATTGGACAGGCCTCCATGGCAAAACATCATTCCAGGGCCTAGAAGTCAAGAATGTTGTTACAGGTAAAAGTGTTGATTAGATGTACCAGGCAACATGTAAAAGGGATGTAAAAGGGCATAAATGCAGAGAAATGTCTTTTGTTTTTCAAAATAACCATGTATGTGTGAAAGGGGTGTTAGTCTATCGTTCGTGGTCAGACTACACATTGTGATATAGTCTGGCTTGTCAGGCTATGTATACACCTCTTTTGTAAGGTCTGTGCCTGTTTAACTCCATAGTGGTAAAGAAACTGTATTAACAAATTATGCTGTCCCTTTCCCTTTAGTCTGTCACACAAAGTCAACAGAAGAATGGGACTAAACTTAAAGACCTAAATGAAATTTAAGTTTAAATGGCATTGGCTGTCTTTACGAAGTCTTAAATTTAAACTCTGAAACCTCCCATGATATCTTTAATTGTTTGTTTCTAGAAGCCATTCGGAGAAATCCTGGATGCAGAGAATCCATGAACCAGGAGGTCGAGCAATGGTTGAGGCATTGGTTGTATTTGGCTGGCGATCGAGGGGGGGGGGAAGGAGGAGAAGCACAGTCCTCACCCACCAACACACAACGTCAGCCACCCACCAACACGCAACGTCAGCCACCCACCAACACGCAACGTCAGCCACCCACCAACACGCAACGTCAGCCACCCACCAACACACAACGACAGGCACACACCAGCACACAACGTCAGCCACCCACCAACACGCAACGACAGGCACACACCAACACGCAACGTCAGCCACCCACCAACACGCAACGACAGGCACACACCAACACGCAACGTCACCCACCCACCAACACGCAACGACAGGCACACACCAACACGCAACGACAGGCACACACCGACAGGCACACACCAACACGCAACGACAGGCACACACCAACACGCAACGACAGGCACACACCAACACGCAACGACAGGCACACACCAGCACGCAACGTCAGCCACCCACCAACACGCAACGTCAGCCACCCACCAACACGCAACGTCAGCCACCCACCAACACGCAACGTCAGCCACCCACCAACACGCAACGTCAGCCACCCACCAACACGCAACGTCAGCCACCCACCAACACGCAACGTCAGCCACCCACCAACACGCAACGTCAGCCACCCACCAACACGCAACGTCAGCCACCCACCAACACGCAACGTCAGCCACCCACCAACACGCAACGTCAGCCACCCACCAACACGCAACGACAGGCACACACCAGCACGCAACGTCAGCCACCCACCAACACGCAACGTCAGCCACCCACCAACACGCAACGTCAGCCACCCACCAACACGCAACGACAGGCACACACCAGCACGCAACGTCAGCCACCCACCAACACGCAACGTCAGCCACCCACCAACACGCAACGACAGGCACACAACGTCAGGCACACACCAACATTCAACGTCGTCAGGCGCACACATACATTCCACTTTGGCCCGTTTCTGGCCCCACACTACCGTTCATAAGTTTGTGGTCTTTAATGGTTTACACAACTAAGTGTGATTTCTAAAACTAAGCTTTGTATGTTTTTACATTTTATTTCTATTATAAAAAAAATTGTAAATGTTGACCTATTTAGGTCATATGTTTGTTAATTGAAAATAAACACAAATTTTCTGCAGTTATGGTTTCCTGGTTTGATTTCTCTTTGAATTGCATGGTTGCTATTTGGTGCAGATATTGAATATGCCAAATTATATTAAAATAACTAATTTGGCAGAGTTGTGGCCTGTGCTCGGGAGACATCCGGCTTTTCAATGGCGATATTATGGCATGAATATGGCCCAATTTAGGGTCTTCTGGCTCTCGTCTGGTAAGGCATTGGCATTTCTTTGGCAGCTTTCTGGCGTGCTTTTGGCAAAACTGTCTGGGCCGGTTTTGGCCCTGCATTCCTGGCGGTATGATTGCCAAAACTAAGAACAGTGTTTGGGCCATAAAAGGCCCGGAACAATTTTGCTATCTGGGTATATACTTGATTGAAACTAGTAGCATAGAAAACATGCACATTGGTTTCCTTTGCTGCTCTATAAACCTATGAATACTAAGGAGACCATGGTTTCTGTGTGAACTGATTATTTTGTAGACATCTTTTGAAAATGAAACAATTGCGTGAGTTGTGTTAATATATTTTTTGTAAAAAAAAAGTAAAAAAAAAAAAAAATGTAATTATGAGAAGTGCCCTTTTTTCACTTGAGCCCCTGCCCCTCAAAATGTCTGTGCACGTCCCTGGTTGCACATGCACATCCTATGATAAACTGCTGTTTAACATCTTTGTTGATGTTCGTCATGAATACTATGGTAACCGTGGTAGATCAGAAGAAGCTTTCTGAAAATTATGAAGGTATTTGGGTGTTTCTGCAACCACGGACATTTTTGTATTATTGGTTTACCCTTTGTCCCATACTCAAAATAAATAATACAATATGTAAAACGTAAATGATTCCATTTTTATCTAAACAGAGATGAAACCAAAAAGAACCGTTGCAATTGTGACGTCATTTCATTACATTTTCCCCTTAATTTTTTACAACAATGTCAGTGTAAAGGGAAGGGATTGAGATGGAATATGACACTGATGTTTAAATAAAACAAGAACACGCAAAATAAATATCACTTGCAACAAGCGAACACGTGTGAACAGAACTGTATGCAAAACATAGGCTACAATTTAATAATTTAATTGAATGGATCAGCTGTTGAATGAGCAACATAAAAGAGCTGTTATAGTTAATATCGCCATCTAGTGGAATCAGAGCGAGCTTTTATTGCCAAACAATTAACAATTGTATAACAATTTGTCTTGGTGACAGCTTACAGAATACAAGAATATAAATACATCAAATAATATATATATATATATATATATATATATATATATATATATATATATATATATATATATATATATATATATATATATATATATATACATACTTTATTGACATCAATGGTTTCTTAACATCCATAGATAGATAGACAGACAGACAGACAGATAGATAGATAGATAGATAGATAGATAGATAGATAGATAGATAGACAGATAGACAGATAGATGATGGATGGAAGGATAGAGACAGACAGACAGAGATGGATGGAATGGATGGATGGATAGATAGATAGATAGATAGATAGATAGATAGATAGATAGATAGATAGATAGATAGATAGATAGATAGATAGATAGATAGATAGATAGATAGATAGATAGATAGATAGATAGATAGATTTTACGGGTCATCTGAGACAGTAGTCTAACGTTACATACAGTAACTGTGACTGGTAAGCTGCCTACATAAACAGCACATTACAGCATCACAGGCACGTGCATCATTTGCATCATTTAGCTGACTCAGAATGCACTTATGATGCTGTCTACGTAGGCAGCTCACTAGGTTTTTCGACGATTTACTGCTTTACTCAAGCAAAGGGCCTATTATCATCTACTCTGATACCACAATGTATTATTACAAACTCTCAATCATACTAATATCGTATGCAACTAATAATATGCAACAAACAAGATCCTCCATCTGTCTCCTTTTTTCCTCTCCTTTCTCCATTTGTTTATCGGTAGGGAAGAACAAGGTGAACTTTGTCCCTGATGGCTGTTACATAAGACTGGACGACTATTAAACAGGCATTATGAATATAAGTATAGCTGTGAGAAAAGCAATAATAATTTTGTTGTGTGATGCTACAAGTGTGGGGATTTAGTTTCTGGCTCCAGAAGTTTTTGGTCACATGGTTTAAAGTGATAGCTCTTTATCTTGCCTTCTTAGTAATTACACCCAAATGACTAGTCTATGTCAACGTGAAGTTTTTACTCTGTAATAACAGTGTAGAATGTGCTGAATCTCCATGGAAAACTGAGGTCATCATTATCTCATAAGAAAAGACTGCCTAAACATGCACCATCAGGTGTATCAAATATATACTTGATTGAAACTAGTAGCATAGAAAACATGCACATTGGTTTCCTTTGCTGCTCTATAAACCTATGAATACTAAGGAGACCATGGTTTCTGTGTGAACTGATTATTTTGTAGACATCTTTTGAAAATGAAACAATTGCGTGAGTTGTGTTAATATATTTTTTGTAAAAAAAAAGTAAAAAAAAAAAAAAATGTAATTATGAGAAGTGCCCTTTTTTTCACTTGAGCCCCTGCCCCTCAAAATGTCTGTGCACGTCCCTGGTTGCACATGCACATCCTATGATAAACTGCTGTTTAACATCTTTGTTGATGTTCGTCATGAATACTATGGTAACCGTGGTAGATCAGAAGAAGCTTTCTGAAAATTATGAAGGTATTTGGGTGTTTCTGCAACCACGGACATTTTTGTATTATTGGTTTACCCTTTGTCCCATACTCAAAATAAATAATACAATATGTAAAACGTAAATGATTCCATTTTTATCTAAACAGAGATGAAACCAAAAAGAACCGTTGCAATTGTGACGTCATTTCATTACATTTTCCCCTTAATTTTTTACAACAATGTCAGTGTAAAGGGAAGGGATTGAGATGGAATATGACACTGATGTTTAAATAAAACAAGAACACGCAAAATAAATATCACTTGCAACAAGCGAACACGTGTGAACAGAACTGTATGCAAAACATAGGCTACAATTTAATAATTTAATTGAATGGATCAGCTGTTGAATGAGCAACATAAAAGAGCTGTTATAGTTAATATCGCCATCTAGTGGAATCAGAGCGAGCTTTTATTGCCAAACAATTAACAATTGTATAACAATTTGTCTTGGTGACAGCTTACAGAATACAAGAATATAAATACATCAAATAATATATATATATATATATATATATATATATATATATATATATATATATATATATATATATATATATATATATATATATATATATATATACATACTTTATTGACATCAATGGTTTCTTAACATCCATAGATAGATAGACAGACAGACAGACAGATAGATAGATAGATAGATAGATAGATAGATAGATAGATAGATAGATAGATAGATAGACAGATAGATAGATAGACAGATAGACAGATAGATGATGGATGGAAGGATAGAGACAGACAGACAGAGATGGATGGATGGATGGATGGATGGATGGATGGATGGATGGATGGATGGATGGATAGATAGATAGATAGATAGATAGATAGATAGATAGATAGATAGATAGATAGATAGATAGATAGACAGATAGACAGATAGATGATGGATGGAAGGATAGAGACAGACAGACAGAGATGGATGGAATGGATGGATAGATAGATAGATAGATAGATAGATAGATAGATAGATAGATAGATAGATAGATAGATAGATAGATAGATAGATAGATAGATAGATAGATAGATAGATAGATAGATAGATAGACAGATAGACAGATAGATGATGGATGGAAGGATAGAGACAGACAGACAGAGATGGATGGAATGGATGGATGGATAGATAGATAGATAGATAGATAGATAGATAGATAGATAGATAGATAGATAGATAGATAGATAGATAGATAGATAGATAGATAGATAGATAGATAGATAGATTTTACGGGTCATCTGAGACAGTAGTCTAACGTTACATACAGTAACTGTGACTGGTAAGCTGCCTACATAAACAGCACATTACAGCATCACAGGCACGTGCATCATTTGCATCATTTAGCTGACTCAGAATGCACTTATGATGCTGTCTACGTAGGCAGCTCACTAGGTTTTTCGACGATTTACTGCTTTACTCAAGCAAAGGGCCTATTATCATCTACTCTGATACCACAATGTATTATTACAAACTCTCAATCATACTAATATCGTATGCAACTAATAATATGCAACAAACAAGATCCTCCATCTGTCTCCTTTTTTCCTCTCCTTTCTCCATTTGTTTATCGGTAGGGAAGAACAAGGTGAACTTTGTCCCTGATGGCTGTTACATAAGACTGGACGACTATTAAACAGGCATTATGAATATAAGTATAGCTGTGAGAAAAGCAATAATAATTTTGTTGTGTGATGCTACAAGTGTGGGGATTTAGTTTCTGGCTCCAGAAGTTTTTGGTCACATGGTTTAAAGTGATAGCTCTTTATCTTGCCTTCTTAGTAATTACACCCAAATGACTAGTCTATGTCAACGTGAAGTTTTTACTCTGTAATAACAGTGTAGAATGTGCTGAATCTCCATGGAAAACTGAGGTCATCATTATCTCATAAGAAAAGACTGCCTAAACATGCAGCAGCCACACTTAGCACTGTGTTATCCTCCAAATAGAATGGTTTTGATTAGTGACAAAAAAATTCCAAATAGTTTATAGTCTGGACTGGGGAAAGCCAGACTTTCACCTTATAAAACATATCACGTTGGCTCAACTTCCAGAATTTTGTGCTGGGTTTTATTTATATAAATGATCAAGAATTCAAGAGAATACAAGATGAAACGTTTAAAAGTTACCAATTAATGATGAAACATCCTATAAATTAGTTGTTAAATTATACCTTTTTTTTTTTACTCAACAAATTAGAATAGATCACGAATAGGTTTCTATAAAGTTTAGTATTATAGTTGTACATATTCTTTTTTCATATTCATATTTTTATATATTTTGCCATTTACATTTTTACTTTAGATTTTGTAATCTTTTTTCCTAATAATTTGAATGTGTTTAATTTAATAAAATTTCTTTGTACTTTCTGCAAAGACATCTTTCTTCAAGTTCAATATTAAAAACACAAATTTTCATTATAAAGCCATTTACTATAAGCAAAGTTACGTGGAATCCTTCCACTTGAATATTGAGTCACTGTTAGGATGTTGCTGTAACAATAATAATCCGCTAAAGGAGCAGTGTAGTGATTTTGTGAATCGTCATACCTCGGCTCTAGCTAATGGATTTTTACGCTGTAGTATATTAACCTTTCAGAGGCCAGAATAGGGATCATCCGGTTTATAAAACATCAATATAGTTACCCTATCTTTAAATCACAGCATCAGATCCGTTAAATACTATATTCTCCTCCTATCAATGACGGCGTTGTGCTCCACCCTCTGCCTCAGAAACACCGCCTAGTGATGGGGAGTCGAGTCGACTCCAAAAGAGTCGATTCCTCAACCCTTAATAACCCTAATGTCAGATTCGACTCTAGTATAGGAATCGACTCTCGTTGTCGACTCCGTTGCTGTGTCTGAAATCGCAAGAGAGCTGTCATTGTCGCAGAAAACAACTTCACAGTCACAGAGTTTTACAATACATATAGCTCATTTACAATTAAATAACAGCCAATTACGTTAATTATACCTCCGTCCCCAGCTTTTACACTCCTACGGTGGGAGTCGGGAATCGGAGTCGACTCCGAAAAACAAGGAATCAAACACTCCGCCTCATCCCGTACGCATTCTGCAGGAGGCACGGGAAAACAGGGACAGACCATTCTGCTAAACAGAGGGGTTTGGTTTCTACGTATCACTGTTTTTATTAATATTCACTCATGTTAAGACACTAAACCGACTTTTTAGTCATTTAAATGTATTTATTTGTATAACTAAATAATAACTAAAGTTTATGGTTCTACAAATGAAGCTTATACCTAACGCGACCAAATTTAATTCCGCCCTTTCCCGAAGTGCGCCTTGAACTCTACCGTCCTGCTGCCATGTTGGATTGAAGGACCGTTTTGCTTTGGGACTGAGTTCGGGATGAAAGTTTATATAATGCAGTCTGTCAAAAGTGGAAGAATTAAAGAATAAATAACCCGCAGGATTTAACGAGTCGCATCTGCACCGCCCGTGCATTGAGGGCAACACCGCATCGGGTCTACTTGTAAGCGGAATTCCTTACGGGATGAACCGAGCGCAGGCCATGTTGATCTGTGATTGCACATAAAATAATCTAATACGAGACAAACGCTCGAGTTTATCCGCCTCATCCTTCAACATGAGCGGCCACCCGCCCCAGAGGAGGGTGGCAAATGTGGGCTCTCTGCTTCTGACCCCGCAGGAGAACGACTGTCTGTTCAACTACCTGGGCAGGAAATGCATCGTAAGTTGTGTTTACTCTCTCACGGCCGATCCGTAGTCCTTTAACCGCAAGTGCAAATGCAAATCACTCTGCTTTTAAAATATCCCGAGATGAGATGCAAACGAAAGGCTGTGAGTTCTGACAAGGGCAGTTGTCTTTTAACGCGCTTGTGATGTCCATAGGGCGCATTGGGGATATTCTCCTCCTGACTGTCAAGGGTATGAGACTCTTGTGAGTGAAATTAGTTGCATACGATATTAGTATGATTGAGAGTTTGTAATAATACATTGTGGTATCAGAGTAGATGATAATAGGCCCTTTGCTTGAGTAAAGCAGTAAATCGTCGAAAAACCTAGTGAGCTGCCTACGTAGACAGCATCATAAGTGCATTCTGAGTCAGCTAAATGATGCAAATGATGCACGTGCCTGTGATGCTGTAATGTGCTGTTTATGTAGGCAGCTTACCAGTCACAGTTACTGTATGTAACGTTAGACTGCTGTCTCAGATGACCCGTAAAATCTATCTATCTATCTATCTATCTATCTATCTATCTATCTATCTATCTATCTATCTATCTATCTATCTCTGTATCTATCTATCTATCTATCTATCTATCTATCTATCTATCTATCTATCTATCTATCTATCTATCTATCTATCTATCACTGGGTTTAGTTGCAGTACAAATAACAGCAATACTCTTTTTGCTGTGTTCAGTCTTAAGTGATTATTAATTTCTTCTCCAATAGTTAGTTAGTTTAATGATATGCAATGATGTGTAGTAGTCGATGACCCCACTATCAGCAACTACTTCAACAATTTGCAAACAAAGAAAAGTTTGTAATTCTATCTTTTAGCTTTAAATGATTAAAGGGATAGTTCGGCCAAAAATGATATTTAACCCATGCATTACTCACCCTCAAGCCGTTCGAGATGCATATGTCAATCTTGTTTCAGAAGAACACATTTTCAGTTATTTTAGAAAATGTCTTAGACCCTTCGGTGGATATAATGTGAAGCAATGGGGTCCACCTCCTTCAAGTCCCAAAATGTGCATACATCCTTCACAAAAGTAATCCATCCGGCTCCAGGGGGATAAACGAAGGCCTTCTGAGGGTAATCCGTGCGGTTTTGTCCTAAAAATATACATATTTAAAACTTTATAAATGAAAATATCTGACTTCCGGCAACGATCGACGCAAGTGCGTTCACGCGCTTTCGTGTTTTGTTTTGCTCTGCTCTCTGGCTGCGCTGGCGCGTTCGTTCTACGTCCCAACAGTTCCTACGCTACATCTTACCTCGTACGCCGACTTCCATCACCCGTGAACGCGCGTCGATCGTTGCCGGAAGTCAGATATTTTCATTTATAAAGTTTTAAATATGTATATTTTTAGGACAAAACCGCACGGATTACCCTCAGAAGACCTTCGTTTATCCCCCTGGAGCCGGATGGATTACTTTTGTGAAGGATGTATTCACATTTTGGGACTTGAAGGAGGTGGACCCCATTGCTTCACATTATATCTACTGAAGGGTCTAAGACATTTTCTAAAATAACTGAAAATGTGTTCGTCTGAAACAAGATTGACAGATGCATCTCAAACGGCTTGAGGGTGAGTAATGCATGGTTTAAATATCATTTTTGGCCGAACTATCCCTTTAAAGAGATATTTAGTCTAGTGAGTCTAGTTTTTTCTATGTCCTACTTGAGGACAGATAGTTACAGTGTGGTCCCAAGAAGTAGGCTAGCCTATTTGGACACTTAAAAGGATAGTTCACCTAAACATGAAAATGTGATAATTTACACACTCTCAAGTTGTTCCAACCCTTTATGAGTTTATTTCTTCAGTTGAACACAAAAGAAGAATATGGGTATGGGTAATCAATCAAACATTTGATGGTAGCCATTGACTTCCAGGAAAAAAATAACTAGCCAATGTCAATGGCTATCGTCAACTGTCTGGTTACCAACGTTCTTTAAAATATCATCTTTTGTGTTCAACAGAAGAAAGAAACTCATACAGGTTTGGAACAACATGAGGATGAGTACGTGACATTTAAATTTTTGGGTGAACTATCCCTTTAAGCCACACTTACTAGAGTTTGTTTCTTTTTATTTGCATTGTATAACAAAATATCAAACACTTTTTGATCAAAACATTTTGCAAAGAGAAGTTTCAAAGGTGATAAAACCATACGTACTGATCAAAATGAAGATACATTTTCTTTCTGGTTATCAAATATTAGTAGAACATGTTTATAGTTAATGTGATGAACTACAAACTCTTAGAAGGAAAGGTTCATAAAGAGTTCTGTCAGGCACTTCATATGTAGAACCTTTTAGGGGGTCCAGTCATGGGATCATTTTATGTAGAGATGATGTATCAAAATTTTGGTACTTTCAATAAAATTTTACTTTCAATAAAAGTGTGGTGATTTTATTTTTTAAATTCAGTATCGTTTAAATGATTGAATTTCTTAAAAGTCTAATATTAATAAAATTATTTAAAAAAAGCTCATTTAAAATAATAAATAAATAATTTAAATCAAGCAAATTAATTCTTAATTCAGTGTTTGCGCACGGAGTTTTTTGTTGTCACGCTCTGGATGTGCCCAGCACAGAAAATGGCGTGTGAGGGCTGAATTGAATTCTCTTTCGCGTCTTCTTGTGCTTGAATGGTTTAAAACGACATTAAAATGCGCACACAGTGAACACGTTTTAATTTTCGAAAAATGATCTGATTCCTGACCGTAAGTATCTGATATGGAATCGATTTTCGATTCCCAACCTTACTCGTAAACATACTTGATCACTGGAAAAAATTGAAATAATCCGTTAAAAATGAAAGTAGTAAGACATTTATCCTGGTTTAGAACCTTTTTGGCTTAAATGGTTCTTTAATATTGAGTCAAGAATCCTAGTGGTTCTATATTGAACCTTTTTTCCCCCTAAGAGTACCCGTGGTTATTCTGTGTGAGCTTAAGAAACTAGAAATCACCTTGACAAAAGTTAATTTAAAATCATTGCTCAGTACATGGCTTAAAAACTATAGCCAAGGGGTTAAATATTAAAAAGTGTCCAAATACCTTTCACTGTATGCTTTGAGTGAAATGTACCCTGTTGCTCTTGTTTGAAATTTCCTGTCCCTTGCCCTACAAGGAAGCATATTTTAGTAATGTTTCCGTATTTTTTCAAAATTCCTCTTGCAGCAGAGACAGGTGACAAGTCACATTTTAAGCGGGTCACAAATGTGGCTCTTAGGATACCCTTACGTGACAACAATGCACTAAAAACAGAAATGTTTTTCCATTGCGTTTTTTCGCATGCAGACGACAACGATGTCAAAAACGTCTAAAAACACTGTATTATCATGCCAAGCCAGTAGTTGGCGACGTCACTTTGCAAAGAAACACTGTTTTCACAAATTCGTATTTAGGTAGTTTACACAGAGATGATAACGGTATCGTTCTCAACTTGCACTTTGAAACCTGTTTTCAGGCCCCCAAAGCGTAAATGAATGGCTAAAACGCTTATAAGCTTTCTGTTTTTAGTTGAAAATGATGTCTTGTAAACGGCTCTTTAGTAGAGTTTGGATATAGATGGTCTTTTTGATAGTAATAGGGGTGTAACGGTACACAAAAATCACGGTTCGGTACGTACCTCGGTTTTAAAGTCACGGTTCGGTACGTTTTCGATACAGCAAAAAGAAAGAAATGCCAGAGAAATGTCCTATTTGTTAAAAGAATTTTTTTTTTTTAAATAACTGAGTTTTCCTACATCTTGAAACTTTCAGGTTTATAAATGGGGGTTATCTTTGAAGGATGAACAAATAATGTTTTGGTCATCACATTAAAAATAGCATTTAAATATATATTTATTTATTATTTGAGTTTAGAAGTGCTGGAAAAAGATGTGTGAAGTACTTGAAAGCATTTCACTATTCCAGCCAAACTGGTTACAGTGAGTGTTACTATATTAAATCCATGGTGAATGTTGCTGGTCTGTGGACGTAAAGTATTACTAGTTCATTCACGGCACAATGTTTCTCCTGGTTTCCACGTCAGCGCTGTTTGATCTAGTAATAGAGATCTACGGTTAATAACGGAGAAATGTGAATGCTTCTCACTAGATCTCGAAGCGATGTCATTACTTCAGTGGCGAATTCAAATGTTTTCTTTACTGGATCTCTTAGCGCTGTGTTGTAACAGTGTCGCTTGATCGAGATCGCCTCGCGCTGCACAGATGTTGCTGGTCCGAGCTGATAAACGATCCGTGAAGCACATAATGAGTAGCGCAATTTCGTTCCGCTTTCATTACGCTTGCCATTTGATGTTGCGCAACATTGTGGTGGTAGCGCCAGCGCGAATTTTTTTCGGCAGGAAAAATGGTCCAAGGAATCGTTCGGTTTGTATGCGTACCGAACCGAAACGGTTCAATACGAATACATGTACCGTTACACCCCTAGATAGTAATATTATACTTGGATTGCTGGTGCCTAATTAAATTGGGTTAAAATGGTTTTAAAATTAGTCTGCGGACTGTAGAAATGGAAATTAGCTTGGTAAAGAAACAAGTGTTTCTTTTACGTATTTCGCATGAAATCTGATTCACAAATATGCCATTCTTTCCCATCAGACCTACTTAAGTTGCTCGTCCATGTCTAGGTGGAAGTGAAGAGCGTCCGTAAGCGAGCAGTGTCAATCCAGGAACGGCAGCCAAGAGCCAGGCCATAAAGTGGGATTTCACAGGGAATGACTAAATATGAGACACGTTGTTTGGGGCCTAGATCCAGCAGTCATGGGTTCATTCATCACTGTGTCCCAAACCGGCACCGAAAACCAAGGGCAGAGGGTGGATGGTGTCCAAATCGCACAATAGTGAGAGAAGGAAAAGGATAGGGGTTGGGGGTGGGTTGTGTGTGATCAGCAGTCTTTGAGGACAGGAAGTGAACTGATCTGCCTCCTTTCCATGGAGATTTGAGCTTTAATGAATAGGGCTGCTGAGCCAGTACTGATCCAGAATCAGGTTTCCAAGCAAACCAAATTCTGACAAGACGCTGATCCCTGTGAAAGTAGGGGAAACATGTCTTAAATACGCATTTATGTTCTTGGCAAAGACTTTTGCGCACAGGAATGCCGTACGGACGCAGTTTACATGGAAAAGCCTGGCGTACATCCATCATTCCCCCTGTTCAGTGTTATTGAGTGCGATTAAACCCAGCTGATCGATCAAGCATATGGGATTGCATATATGAGCGTGTTCGGTGGCTTTGAATGCAAAGAACGTTCATTGTTCATGTCATATGGAAACTGGACTCTTTCTTGAACTCTGAATACAGTAGCTGTTCGGTGTCTTTGAATCACTCCGCCCACCAAGACAGAATAAATGCTGAATGTTCAGTTGCGAGCGTGAGGAAGCAGTTTTTCATCAGAAGAAATGAAGGGAAGTCTTGTTTCAGCAATGCTTTTGTTATTGACGTGGCAGGATCACAATGAGTCGACTGGTTACCCAGCATTCTCTCTATCTGCCGGTCTCTAAGTAAATGTAATTGTACATTTACAGTTATTTGTTGATTTATGAAATATTTGCATGTGCTGTTGTTACTGGTAGATGTTTCAGACTTTCAGATGAATGATTTAATGGAATAAACAATTGATTATCAAGAGTTATGTCAAGTTTGAAGAGACTGATTAAGTGATTGTTTGTTCTTTCTTTGGTTAAACGGGTTGCTTTTGATAATTGATTAAGTGGAGAAATAATCAGCAGATGAATTGATTAAAAGTCAAAGATTATGAAATCAAATGTCTGATCAATTTTGACTTTTGTAGTTTATTTTGTGAAGTATTTTACTTTGATATTTGTCTGATTAATCTTACTTTTGAGAAGCTTTTTTCATAAATTGATTATCAGTTTATAATCAATTGAACATGTCAATCAATTAATCGTATTGCTTTTAGAAATATGTGTTTAGTTGATAATCCAGTTACTTTTAATAATTAGTTCAATTTATTTCAGTTAATCTGATTACTTTTGATACTTGATTAATTAGAATAAGAAGATTAACAAATGAAATTGTTTGATAGTTTGCCTTTATAATCTATTAATCTGTTAATTGTTTTTTTATCATATTGTTACTTTTGAGAACCTATTAATCAGTTTATTATTTCTTAATCCAAGCCAATAGGATTTAATTTCAGTTAATTGATCATATTTCTTTTGATCATTGATTAATCTGTTTATATTTTTTTCTGTTAGTTGATCAGAGTACTTTTGATTATTGAATATTTTGATTATTTATTTACTTGATGTGTTGTTGTTGATCAGTGCTACTGACAGGAAGGTTTCTTAATTTGTACTTTGTAGGTCCAGTGTACGTTAAAGTGCAGGACAAGGTTGTTATTTTTTGTGTCTTCTAATTGCTCAGTGTGTGTGTGTGTGTGTGTGTGTGTGTGTTACTGGTCCATGGAAAATATTTCATCTTCTGTGAGATCTTGGCTGTCCTCCCTATGACAGTATTGCCAAGATTCTGGCCTATTTTTCTCTTTGGAAAGTTAACCCGTGTCCTGTAAAAGGGTGTTTGAAATGCCGCTTTGGGTCATGTGCATTTGGCACGCAGACACTCTTCGAGTAAGAGTCCCTGTGGAGAGGGAATAAAATGCCCCATCAAGAGTGTCTCCAAGTACTTGACTGCAGTTTAAATGACAGCAGTACTTGATATCTGCAGTGGCCAGTGTGTGCAGCAAAGAACATCATCAGTATTCATACACTGATTTCTGTGAAAAAAATATTTTTGTACAATTTCTCTAGAATATGAACATAGGCTATTTTTGGTTTGTATAATTTGGGTCTATTACATACTTATTTATGAATGAATGAAAAACTTTAGAATTGGAGAACCTATGTTTTATGGAGTGGAAGTTACATAATATTTCTATGTATATATTTATAATAAGTATGCTTTTATGTAGTGTGTGCTTGTGCTTTAGGGCTTTTTTTGAAAAACGTATAAAAAAACTATTTTGTTCTTAATTTTGACTTATTTTTAGGATGCTTCTAAAGTAATTGTGTAGTTTTACTAATTATGTAATTATTTAATCATGTCATTACAAAATAAAAGACAATTGTTCATTGTTTTTAGTACTTTTTTTACAATGAATATTGACTTCTGATATAGCAATAAATAAATAAACGAGCTAATAAATAAATAAATAATTTTCATTTACTTATTTTCACCATAAATACAGCCTTTGATTTTGAGAGAGTGATAATTAAAGAAACAAATACAAACAAATAAATAAACAAATGTTCTTAATGTTTTACCATTAAGAACGTCTTTATTTATTGCTATATCTGAATGAATCAAAGGAACAAACTAATAATACATTTCTGTATTCCAAAACAATGTAGAATTTACAGATATGCAGCCACATTATTCCCTTCCTCCCTCCCATCCTCCCTCCCTCCCATCCTCCCTCCCTTCCATCCTCTCTTCCTCCCATCCTCCCTCCCTCCCATCCTCCCTCCCTTCCTTCCATCCTCCCTTCCTTTCTTCATTACTCCCTCCGTTCCTCCCTTCCTTCCTTTCTTCCTCCCTCCCTTCCATCCTCCCTCCCTTCCATCCTCCCTCCCTCCCATCCTCCCTCCCTTCCATCCTCTCTTCCTCCCATCCTCCCTCCCTCCCATCCTCCCTCCCTTCCTTCCATCCTCCCTTCCTTTCTTCATTACTCCCTCCGTTCCTCCCTTCCTTCCTTTCTTCCTCCCTCCCTTCCATCCTCCCTCCCTTCCATCCTCCCTTCCTTCCATCCTCCCTTCCTTCCATCCTCCCTTCCTTCCATCCTCCCTTCCTTTCTTCATTACTCCCTCCGTTCCTCCCTTCCTTCCTTTCTTCCTCCCTCCCTCCCTCCCTCCCATCCTCCCTCCCATCCTCCCTTCCTCCCTCCCTTCCATCCTCCCTCCCTTCCATCCTCTCTTCCTCCCATCCTCCCTCCCTCCCATCCTCCCTCCCTTCCTTCCATCCTCCCTTCCTTTCTTCATTACTCCCTCCGTTCCTCCCTTCCTTCCTTTCTTCCTCCCTCCCTTCCATCCTCCCTCCCTTCCATCCTCCCTCCCTTCCATCCTCCCTTCCTTCCATCCTCCCTTCCTTCCATCCTCCCTTCCTTCCATCCTCCCTTCCTTTCTTCATTACTCCCTCCGTTCCTCCCTTCCTTCCTTCCATCCTCCCTCCCTCCCTCCCATCCTCCCTCCCTCCCATCCTCCCTCCCTCCCATCCTCCCTCCCTCCCTCCCATCCTCCCTCCCTTTATTCCTTCCTCTCTTCCTCCCTCCCTCCCTTCCATCCTCCCTCCCTTCCTTTCTTCTGTACTCCCTCCGTTCCTCCCTTCCTTTCTTTCTTCCTCCCTCCCTTTATTCCTTCCTTTCTTCCTCCCTCCCTCCCTTCCTCCCATCCTCCCTCCCTCCCTCCCATCCTCCCTTCCTTTCTTCTTTCCTCCCTCCCATCCTCCCTCCCTCCCATCCTCCCTTCCTTTCTTCTTTCCTCCCTCCGTTCCTCCCTTCCTTTCTTTCTTCCTCCTTCCCTTTATTCCTTCCTCTCTTCCTCCCTCCCTCCCTTCCTCCCTCCCTCCCTTCCATCCTCCCTCCCATCCTTTCTTCCTCCCTCCCATCCTCCCTCTATCCTCCCTCCCATCCTCCCTCCCATCCTCCCTCTATCCTCCCTCCCATCCTCCCTTCCTTCCTTCCTCCCTCCCATCCTCCCTTCCTTTCTTCTTTCCTCCCTCCGTTCCTCCCTCCCTCCCATCCTCCCTCCCTCCCATCCTCCCTTCCTCCCATCCTCCCTTCCATCCTCCCTTCCTTTCTTCTTTCCTCCCTCGGTTCCTCCCTTCCTCCCTCCCTTCCTCCCTCCCTTCCTCTCTTCCTCCCTTCCATCCTCCCTTCCTTCCTCTCTTCCTCTCTTCCTCCCTCTCTTCCTCCCTCCCTTCCTCTCTTCCTCCCTTCCATCCTCCCTCCCATCCTCTCTTCCTCCCTTCCATCCTCCCTCCCTCCCTCCCTCTCTTCCTCCCTTCCTCCCTTCCATCCTCCCTCCCATCCTCTCTTCCTCCCTTCCATCCTCCCTCCCTCCCTCCCTCCCTCCCTTCCATCCTCCCTCCCATCCTCCCTCCCATCCTCCCTCCCTTCCTCTCTTCCTCCCTTCCATCCTCCCTCCCATCCTCTCTTCCTCCCTCCCTCCCTCCCTCTCTTCCTCCCTTCCTCCCTTCCATCCTCCCTCCCTCCCTCCCTCCCTCCCTCCCTCCCTCCCATCCTCCCTCCCTTCCTCTCTTCCTCCTTTCCATCCTCCCTCCCATCCTCCCTTCCTCCCTTCCATCCTCCCTCCCTCCCTCCCTCCCTCTCTTCCTCCCTTCCTCCCTTCCATCCTCCCTCCCTCCCTCCCTCCCTCTCTTCCTCCCTTCCTCCCTTCCATCCTCCCTCCCTCCCTCCCTTCCTCTCTTCCTCCCTTCCATCCTTCCTCCCATCCTCCCTCCCTTCCTCTCTTCCTCCCTTCCATCCTCCCTCCCTTCCTCTCTTCCTCCCTTCCTCCCTTCCATCCTCCCTCCCATCCTTCCTCCCTTCCTCTCTTCCTCCCTTCCATCCTCCCTCCCTCCCATCCTCCCTTCCTTTCTTCTTTCCTCCCTCCGTTCCTCCCTTCCTTTCTTTCTTCCTCCTTCCCTTTATTCCTTCCTCTCTTCCTCCCTCCCTTCCTCCCTCCCTCCCATCCTTTCTTCCTCCCTCCCATCCTCCCTCCATCCTCCCTCCCATCCTCCCTTCCTTCCTTCCTCCCTCCCATCCTCCCTTCCTTTCTTCTTTCCTCCCTCCGTTCCTCCCATCCTCCCTCCCTCCCATCCTCCCTTCCATCCTCCCTTCCATCCTCCCTTCCTTTCTTCTTTCCTCCCTCGGTTCCTCCCTTCCTCCCTCCCTTCCTCTCTTCCTCCCTTCCATCCTCCCTCCCTTCCTCTCTTCCTCCCTTCCATCCTCCCTCCCATCCTCTCTTCCTCTCTTCCTCCCTCTCTTCCTCCCTCCCTTCCTCTCTTCCTCCCTTCCATCCTCCCTCCCATCCTCTCTTCCTCCCTTCCTCCCTTCCATCCTCCCTCCCTCCCTTCCTCTCTTCCTCCCTTCCTCCCTTCCATCCTCCCTCCCTCCCTTCCTCTCTTCCTCCCTTCCATCCTTCCTCCCATCCTCTCTTCCTCCCTTCCTCCCTTCCATCCTCCCTCCCTCCCTTCCTCTCTTCCTCCCTTCCTCCCTTCCATCCTCCCTCCCTCCCTTCCTCTCTTCCTCCCTTCCTCCCTTCCATCCTCCCTCCCTCCCTTCCTCTCTTCCTCCCTTCCATCCTCCCTCCCATCCTCTCTTCCTCCCTTCCTCCCTTCCATCCTCCCTCCCTCCCTTCCTCTCTTCCTCCCTTCCTCCCTTCCATCCTCCCTCCCTCCCTTCCTCTCTTCCTCCCTTCCATCCTTCCTCCCATCCTCCCTCCCTTCCTCTCTTCCTCCCTTCCTCCCTTCCATCCTCCCTCCCATCCTTCCTCCCTTCCTCTCTTCCTCCCTTCCATCCTCCCTCCCTCCCTCCCTTCCTCCCTCCCTCCCTTCCTCTCTTCCTCCCTTCCTCTCTTCCTCCCTTCCATCCTCCCTCCCATCCTCCCTCCCATCCTCTCTTCCTCCCTTCCTCCCTTCCATCCTCCCTCCCATCCTCCCTTCCTCCCTTCCTCTCTTCCTCCCTTCCTCTCTTCCTCCCTTCCATCCTCCCTCCCATCCTCCCTCCCTTCCTCTCTTCCTCCCTTCCTCCCTTCCATCCTCCCTCCCTCCCTCCCTACCTTGAAAACCTTTAGGTTTGGAGAATCTTGGATGTTTTAAGGATTACTTGAGAATTTCCATCATATTTCTATTTATTTATAAGTACATGTGTGTTTAAGGGCTTCATATTTTGAAAAAAAAAGTGTCTTATAATTGTGTAGTTTTCTTTTTCACGCAGTTCATGATTGTTCATCTTTTTGCAGACATTGTGCTCAGCGGTGGTCCAGGTGTATGGGGCGGACAGGGGCTCGTCCTGGGCCAAGAGGTGCTGTGGCGTCGCCTGTTTGGTGAAAGACAACCCTCAGAGGTCTTATTATATCCGTGTCTTTGATAACAAGGTGAGCTCTCGGAGATGAATAAATTGTAAAAATAACTGATCTGTGACCTATCAGTTAGTGGATGTGATCCAACAAATTGAGCTGCGGTGCTGCACAATTTCCTTGGAACTTTTGGTTAAAGGTAGCCTGGTTAAAACCAGGCAATTCTCAGTTATAACTGAGTTATGGTCTGGCAAAGCTTCATAGACTAATCATTTCCAAAGGGGCGTAGCTCAAATGCCTCTGGGCTCAATTGGATAGACCTAAAACCAATCAGAGCGATGAAGGAGATGACGAACAACGTAGTTTGAATAAACGAGCAGACACTGATTAGCTACTTGCTCTACGTGTATTTAAAATTAACAGCAAGACAACTAGAAGTGAATGTGCTTTCCATTAAATAAATCACACACAGTAAACAAAACCTTAACAAAAAAAACGTTGCAATGAACTTAATAATTTAGACGCGCAAACTGGGTGAGACGTACATGCTCGGGCAGATTCAGCTTGAAGACGGTCATCATCGGACGTGGCGCCGCGCGCTGTTACAAAAAAAGCCGTGCACACAGCCAAGCGGTCTTGCGCATCGAACGCGTCATTTTTGCCGCGCGCACCCTCGCGCTCGTGCGGACGCGTCAAGTATAAACAAGGCTTTACTCCGTGTCAGCGCGCGCTCTGATCGGTAAAGGGACACAGACCTCTCCCGAATCATCTCCAGCAGTAGCAGCCTCCGATCGCACCACTAACTCCGCCTCTGTTTCCCTTTGTAAATGTACAAAATCTGCTTCACCGTCGCTGTGCTGTCGTCATCGTGTAAAGCACGACGTTTCTGATTGGTGCCGCGATTTCGACGGATTAGAAATGGGCTTGAATGAGCTCTTTGCCAGACTAACTTGCAGAGCAAATCTAAATTTGCCGGAAGTTGTCTGGGTTTTCCCAGGCTAGGTTAAAGGGGATAGTTCACACTAAAATTAAAATGAAGTCATCATTTACTCATGTTGTTGTAATGTCGTATGCCCTTCTTTCTTTTATGGACCACAAAAGGAGAATAAATAAAACAAAGTTTGCTCGCTCATCCATATAATTGCAGTGAATAGCGACCAGCATCAAGCTCTTTTTTCAAAGACGCAGAAGTATCGCAGAACGATCCCATGCGACACGTGCCGTATATTCCAAGTGTTTTGAGGGTATACGATAGGGTTTGGGAAAAAACAAGCCGAAATTTAATGTATTATTTAATGAAATTCTTGCCCTTGGCCGTTAGTTTTCTCTGCAGGGTGAACTATCCCTTTAATCCCCTCGTTTCCCTGCATTTCCCTTCCTCTTTATACTATTCCTGTTAGAATTTAAATAAAGCCAGTGCAAACTGTTGAAATTACATAGGTTTACAATATCTTGTTTCTAATTTTTGCAGGATGGAAAAACAAAGTTTGAGCAGGAGCTCTACAATAATTTCATGATCAATAGTTCGAGATCATACTTCATTACCTTCGCAGGAGATGTAAGTCCCTTATCTTCATTTTTTCACATTGTTGACCATTTGCAAGAAAGCAAACAGAGAACTAGCCAGAGATGTTCTGTGGAAAAATGTTTGTTTGGCTAGTCGCTTCTTGTCATTCTTGTAAAACTGCTTTTTGCATTAGTGAGAACATGATCCGTCTTTATTGATCATATGGTGTGTTTTGCTCTTTAGTCTTGTCAGATGGGCCTCAACTTTGCCAGTGAAGAGGAAGCCAAACGATTTCGGAGTGCACTCAACGAACTGCTCAACAGACGACAGAAGAAAACCGGTAAATGTGCTGCTTTGAATTTCTTTCTTTTCATTTGAAGAGATGATAGTTCACCAAAAATGAAAAGTATGCCATTATTTACATACGGTTTTAAATCCAATCAATATGACTTAATTTTTGTATTTTTGGGTGAACTATCACACTCTTAAAAACTAACAAGCTTCACATTCAATAGCAATCAAATGTATGATTTTTGAAGTGCCTAAAACATTTTTCTTTCTCCCAAATCTGTGTTCATTCTCATGCCATTACAAAAGAAAACTGGACAATTTTATATTGTGTTATTATATTTTTACGATGAATGTAGACTTTGATTTTGATATAGCATTAAAGGAACAAACAAATGAATAAACACATTTTATTTATTTATTTTTAAATCATGATTATAACCTTTGATTCTGATATAGCAATAAAATATAAAACAAACACAAATAAATAATTTTTATTTTGTAAATTTTTATCATAAATATAGTCTTTGATTCTGATATGGCGATTAATAATAAAAAAAATAATACTATTAATGTTTAATGAATAAAGTCTTTGATTCTGATATACCAATAAATACAAAAAAAAAACAAGCAAATGAATCATTTGTAATTTTTCTGTTGTCATATTTGAAGCTTGAAAGCTCTAGTCATTGGAATGACATAAGGATGAGTTTTCATTTTTGGGTGAACTCTTCCTTCCACAAGCTCATTAATGGCTCATCATTTCGTTAACTTGTTGTTTCCTGTTGCCAGTTGCTCATATACAGTTCTGTTTATCTCTCCCCATCTTTCCTCCTGTTCTTCTCAGTCTGTAGTGTTGTAGTCGTAGCAAGTGTGTTGGTATCCTCTCCGTAGGGTGTGTCGTAAACCTTCACAGTGGGCCTTTTCTCCTCATGTCCCTCTTGTAAACGCAGCAGGCTCTCTCTCCTCACTTCCTGGCTGGGTTCCAGTACTTCCTGCTCTGTTTTGCATGCTGGGCTTTGAAGTGTAGGCTTCTCTTTGCGCTAACTGTTTTTTAAAGAGGCCCTGGTGCCTTAAACGCCTCTTATGTCTGCCTTGTCTGCCCTCTCTTTACGTTTCATGTGGTCGAATTATGAACAATGTTGGATCACTTGTGCAGTTTGTTTCATTCACGTACAGTGAATTATTCAGTTATCTCCTGGTTGTTTAAGGTGAAGTGTGGAAATTGTCGCTATTAGTGGCACCAAATGGAATTTAAAACATTTAATTAATGAAAAAAAAAAATATATATATATATATATATACTATAGATAATGTTTTTGGAACATATTGTAAATATTTGAATAGGTTATCGTAAATATTTTTTGCCAGTGAGCAATTTATTTATTCATACAGATATGTATATGTACATTACCATAAAGAAATTAATACTTTTCTTCAGCTAGAATATGTTAGTTTGATCCAAAAGTGACAGTAAAGACATTTTGTTACAAATTATTTTTGATTTTGATTTTATTTTAAATGCTGTTCTTTTGAATTTTTTGTTAATTTAAATTATTAATGGTCACGATTTCCACAAAAAATATTAAGCAGCACAACTGTTTTCAACATTAATAATAATAAATGTTTCTTGAAAAGCAATTCAGCATATTAGGATAATTTCTGAAGGATCATGTGACACCGAAGACTGGAGTAATGATGCTGAATATTCAGCTTTAATATAGAATAGAAAAGTTATTTTATAATAATATTTCACAATATTTAAATGGTATCAAGTAGTATTTATTTATATTTGAGTTATTTTAATTATATTTATAATAATTGTGGTGATAATTGTAATTTTGTTTTATTTGAAAAATATTTTTTATTTTATATCTTTATAAAAATATATAGGCGTTTGTTTGGAAATGTCACTGTTATGAGCCCTCAAAAATGTAAAATGAATATTTTATTGTTAAGTTATATATTAAATTATAAAATAGTAATGATTTATTTATTTATGTTTGAGAGCTTTTAAAAATATGAAATTGCTGAGCAACTGCCATTCAGATGAAAAAAAGAGCGTTTTTACGTAGAATCGAAAAGCACACTTCACCTTTACGATCAAGGTAATAAGAAAATGATCCTTTTGCACATGAATGAACCACAAATGTTGGTGCTAAAAATATGTGCTATTAAATAGGACTGTCAATTGATTTAAAAAAAAGAAAAAGCATGAATTGAATTCCTAGATGTTAGTGTCTTGAGAAAGGGCACCTCTGTTTACCATCTTCTTCCCTAACCTTTCCAAAACTAATGTAATTAAATATTTCCCTCCTCTTTTTGGTGACCTACCGGCTCTTTTCCTCTGTTACTGACTTCACTAGTCATTTAATTTGCCCTCCGCATTTTAACAATGTTAATTTTGTTTTTGCAGAGAAAAGGCGTGACCCACCAAATGGTATGTGTCCTGGTCCTTACATTCACATGAATTTACTCCTAATGTTGACAGTGCTTATCAATTTGCTTTTGCTGTTGTTGTTGTTTTGTACTCCCCTTTTTGAGGGAATTATGTTGAAATGTACACATGCACACATTTGCATCTTCCACAGAAATCAAAACATGTTCTTGTGTTAGCGTCGTCAAGCATGAGCGGGATTTGCACAAACACACATCCGCATTGTACATGACCTAGATGAGAGTAGCGTTGAACCCCTGACAGGAAGCCTGGGGTCAGTGTGTGTGTGTGTGTGTGTGTGTGTGTGCTAGGAGCCATATGTATGCCACATGGATCCTTCCATGCCACTGCACTTCTGCGGCCCTCTCCCGTTCAATTACATCAAAGAGACCGCGTTTCCTCACTTAGCTTAAAGATTTTCATGGTTATGGCGCTGGTTTGAGATAATCACTTAGGAAATGTGGTTGCTAGTTACTGATCTTACAGTAGCCTGTAGCAGTACACGTGTGATGCAAGTTACAGGCCTATTCATTTCTCTTGTTTTAAGAATGTTATAGAAAATATCAAGTGGTATATATATCAAACCTAATGAAGTGTTTTTTTATTTTAATTTTCATTATTTTATTCCCAAAAGTATTTCCAATTGAAGCAATGATTTGGGGCAGGGAATATTTGAGTGCTCATCTATTATTATTATTATTATTATTATTATTTTAAATAACATATTTATATTAGGGCTGTCAAACGATTCATTTATCTAATTAATTACACAATGAGGCGGTTAACTAATCAAATTAATCGCAAATTAATCACACATCAAATTTGGCTGAGAAATTACCCCCAAATGATCAAGTCATTATTGTTTTAAATGAGAAAAGCATCAAATAGACATGACAAAAAGTAGCTTCAGAAATAAATATTAAAAACATATATATTTAACATAAACTCATAGGCTTCAACAGTCTTTAGGGTGAGTAAATGATGACATAGTTTTCATTTTTGGGTGAACTATAGCCTACCTTTAGTTTTTTATTAATATAGAAATATGATTTTTTTTTTTTTAAAGGCACACTGTGGAACTTTTCAACCTTTATAATATATTACCAAAACCCATTGAGATGCTACATCGACTTACAATTGGTTGAATGACACGTCTGCCGTAGCCTGAAGGTGTCTGTATCGCTTTTACTAGCACTATGTAACTTCGGGTTGCGGGTAGGAACCCGAGCACAAAAAGAACTACAAAATTCGACCGCTTTACGGCGTACGTCACTTCCCCAAAGTCTAACGTGAGAGCTCAACTCGCATTTGATTGCCGTCTGCATGTTGTCGTCATGGCTGAACCAACAGTTACTCGGAAGAAGGCAAAGATTTTGTAAGAGGACACAAAAAAAAGAAAAAGGGAGAGTGATAAACTGAAAGCCAGGACGAGGATCAACATTGGTCCAGCGTTCGCTCACTGGCTAAAGGAAGAGGAGGGGTGCCCGACCGATGCTGACCTGGCCGTCATGCTTTTGGACTAACTTAGTAAGTTTAATATATTGCTTGCACAATATCTCTATTTTTTCGAATTTGTTGTCTGTCTGGCCATGTTACGGAATCTATCTTGTCCTCCATTTAACTTCACGTATCAAGGAATGCTGGTAGAGTAGCGAATTATCAATCTGGTAGCTAGTAGGATGCTATAAGTGATATAAGTCACAGCATACTGCCGTTATTTTTCTGCCTTCAGCTCATATTTGTATGTGTGTAAAAGGACAAACAAACTGAAGCCTACAAATAACAGCAGTATGTTGTGAGTTACATCAGTTTTGTTACACGATTTCCCGACTACACGATTTCATCAAACTGATGAAAAACAGTTCTTTCAAACTGAAGCCTACAAATAACAGCTGTATGTTGTGAGTTACATCAGTTTTGTTACACGATTTCTCGACTACGCGATTTCATCTCCAACCCTGATCAAACACACCTGACTTTCATTTTAAAGAGATCCTGAAGACGTCAATTGTTTGCTTCAGGTGTGTGTGATTAGGGTTGGAGATGAACTGTGCAGGACAGACGATCGGCAGGAGCAGGATCGGGCAACCCTTGTCTATGCGACTTACCTGATCACACATGTTTTCTGTGTACTTTTGTTCAATTTATTTTCTTTGTATAATTTATATTATTAATCTTATATTTATATCATTATTTTGTTCAAATGTGAATCGATTATCTTTCTTCAACCGACAAGTCAACTACTGTCTGCACACACATAATCTAAAGACACGGGAGGCTGACCGGTTGACTGTTTGTGGACTTTAGCGACAGCGCTGCGGCACTTGTGGCCTCTAGGGGGGAATTACAGGTCGAGCGCCACTAGTGCCCAAAAGTTCCACAGTGTGCCTTTAAATTACACTTTAAATAAGAAACTCAAATGCTTTAAACCATTCAAGCGCGAAAAGACACAAACTGTCTGTCACTGTCTGTGACACACACACACAAAGCTGCTTTAGACAGCACTTGAATGGACAAAACGTTTTTGCCAAAATGCACGTTTTGTCGTGTATCCAGTTAAATTAGTTAAATGAAGTCTTAAATGAACACAAAGCTGTGAGAAATCGCGTGTCAGATAAAGTGACAGCAGCCTAATAAACCTGATGCTGTGATGTCTGTCGTTAATGTAAATCATAGAACAATAGAAAGAGAAAATCACTCACTGCTCTTGACTGAATAACTGTTCTAGCTTTGATAAGGATTCATCTATATTCAATTTATAATTTATGCAGTGAAGACTGTGAAGTGTTTGATAACTTTATTCATTTTCTGTATATATCCTACCTGTTAGACCTACTTGAAAATCTTAAAGCACTGTATACAAGGTCACATGGGTCAAAAACAACGAAAACAATAACTGTGCATTTTGACACTCCAAGTAAAAATCTACACTGTTCTGACTGGGCCAAAAGAGAGAATTGAGCCCTGATATATGGCACAGGTCAATGGGACATTTATTATAATGGGTTTATGTGAAGATTGTTTTAAGTTCACTTAAATTAAAAGTTTTATATATAATTATATATGTATTTAAAGCCTATTAAGTGTTATAATTGAGAAAATCAACACTAAAAAAAAAAATCCTTTAAATTTACAGGGAAAAACTGGCAGCTGTGGTTACCAGAGTTTTCCTGTTAAAAATACGGTAGCAACATTTTAGGTTTTACAGACTTTTAACCGTATATCATTTTACAGCAATAACCCGTATTTCATTATCTGATATAAAGTTAATTGACTGACCTTTTGAAGTATTAATATCTGTTTTGTACCATTGTAATACACTGACAGCCAACAATCACAGTAGTGATGAGAGTCAAATGATCAATCAAAGCTCATCATAAGCAGATCTTCCACAAGATAGTTAATACTAATATATAGAAGATAGTTAACACTAATATATAGAAGATAGTTAACACTAATATATAGAAGCTGCACAGTGTCATTCACACAAACATTAAACACCATCATGGTAACATGCTGAAATTTAAAAAATACAATAAGCATTCATTTAACAACATTAAATGTAACACAAAACACTAATGTACATAACTGATTAGAAAATTATGAAGAAAGTTATTTAAAAAAAAACATCAAATGTCAAGTGTCACGCAGGGAATTGTGGGAATGTCAATTTACATTTGTTCACTGTAAATTATACAATGACTTGTTCTTTTTCACTTCCAAAAACTGTAAATTTTACGGTATTTTACAGTAAAATTACATTAAATGTACCATTATATATATCACAGCTATTTACCGTATATAGTAAGGAAACTTTCTGTTAACCAATTAACAGTTTTTCTGTCTTTTAGTCTTTTACCGTTAAAATCACGATCATTTTTTACAGTGAACTATTGGTGATACTAGCCTTCTTTCATAAAAAGATGCCATTAAACAAATATTTAAAATATAGGCTACTGTCTTTGTTGTTTCTACATTAATTTGGTGAATTAAATTATATGTGTATATAAATATATATGTGTGTCAAATGTCAAAGATAATATGTCAGACTGAAATATTATTATCTTTGACATTAAATCAACACATTTGCCCTAGATTTGCTACAGCCGCACTGGAGGCCAGTTTAATAATTTTTTTCTCCCCTTTCTACAATCTGCTCACATTTCAAATTCACCTTCATAATTTATAGCTGTTGTTCCAACCATATTGTGCCCCTGCTTGACAGCGCTATGAAGAATGCAGTCGTTCAAATTCGATTTATGTGACGCGTCCCACTGTTCTCAAAGAAAAAAAAAAACGTGTTTGTGTTGTATAAGGTATCCACCTGCATTAAAAAAAAGCCAATGTAATCTTTCTCCAGCACATTTCCTTCTCCTCCGCTTCCTCGTTGTGTAACCAGATTGGTGGTCGATATCAGTCTGAGCATGCTCAGTGCGACCGTTTTATCTCTGTCATATAAAGGTGCTTCATTTCAGCGTTGATGAGAAGCCAATCAGTGCGATTCTGCACTGAAACATCTGTCAAACGCACTTGAGTATCTTAGATAGCGTGTGACTTTGCCTGCAGTTGAAGACTTGCTTACAGAAAATGTCAGAGATTAAACTGGATTAGCAGTTACTTACGTAATATTCTGCATTTGTTATTTTTCAGGATTTGACTAGCATGAGTGGGATTGGTTTAGTGGGCGGCCTGATCACAAACAGTCTCAATTGGTTTAAAGAGTCTTTGGGGACAACGCAGGCTGGTTTGTGGCTTGCTAGCCTCTTGCTACGGTAAAGTTAGCTAGCTTGTCCGGTAGCTTCACACCTCAATGCTGGGATGAGATGATGTTCTGCACGACCTTCCTGTCTGCCCCATGTGAGGAGATTTTAGACAGCATTTCGAGGCCAGATGCTGGTTTGGCTCCTCTGCAATGCCTGGTGTTGTCACGGGACGAACTGAACGAGGCTTTACCTCGACCTTGTCTTAATACGCTGCTGAAGTTCAGGGGCAACAGAGCCTCCATTTCTACAGAGGACGTCCTGTCAGGAGGGGCTCTGGGTCACGGGAAGCTCACCCGAGGTAGGCGTTCTGTAGGGGTTTAGCAGATATGATGTCTCACGATTACAGTGAAGAAGTTGAGCTTCTGCTCCAGAGCTGAGAGTAAAGCATCTCTTCGGCATTTTCAGAAACACTGACATTGAAGAAGTATCTTCTAACTTCTTTTTCTCTTTTTTGAGTTTTCTCAACATTCTACATTTCTTTTAAGGGTCTTGGATCATGTGTTTTGCAGGTATAAAACAGGGGCAGTTTGTTTTTTACTGTAAAAATTATCTATTTATTGTATGATATTCCTGGTTTTGTCACAAAGAATTATATTATATTGCTATATTATATTGTATTATATAATTTATTTGACATTTATTAGACTATTATTATTTATATTGTTGCAGTGTTTGAAGCTTTTGAGATATGATTAGATGTGTTGCATGTGCTTTTTATTTTTTTTAATGATATAATATAATTTCTAATTTTGGCACAAAGAATTATTAGTGTTGTGCCATTTATATTTTATATGCATTTAGTATATATTTTTTGATAAACTTTTTTTCTTTTATTATTATTGTTTAATAATTATTATGTGTACATTGTATGTATGAATTGATACATTAACAGAATTATTATTACTAGTATTTATTATTATTATTATTATGCCATTGTAAAAAAAAAAAAAAAACATAAATATGATCTAAAACTTTAAGTGAATGGCTGTTAGGTAAAAGGTGAATAATTGGTCAGGACTTTCTGAAGGCATTATAGTAATAATGTATTATCATTATTCATTTATTTACTTGTTTTCAATCTATAGTGTTAAAGCACATCATATGTCGTCTATGATCCCTGGTTATTTTGAAAGTGATAATACTCGTGGTTTCAGGGAAAGTTTTACATAAAGCCTGTTTTTCCAGCGCGTTCCTTTCTATGAAAGCTGCTTTTTATCACCCACATGTTGCTGTGATGAGAGTCATGGTATGTGTCATGATTCAAAGTATCAGTGTTGGTCACTGCTATATATTTGCGTAATGCGGTCATATTTATTTTGAATTAAATTATTATTTTTTTCTAATGAAGTTTTATTTCTATTTTTGTTTAATTCTTGCTTTTTGACACTATTATTATTATTATTATTATTGTTCCAACCACACCAGCATCATCTTGACTTTGAGGAATGTGTGTGTGATTCATTCATGAAGTGCATCTTTATGAGACGCCCCCTCTCCGCTTGCGCATGGACCGAATCAGCTGTTGTTGGCAACACAAACTCTCGGAGCTCGGCCAGAGGCGACTCCTGTCACTTTCACAGGGAAATGTGTGCAACAGGTTGGAGATTGTTAGACGGTAGCTAATAACTTGTGTCATGTGCCCAGGACCCACTCTCCCGATGGCGACGGTGGACATCAAGAATCCGGAGATAAACAACATGCGCTTCCACAACAATTCCCACATGAATAACATGGTGCACAGTAGCATTAACAAGAAGGAAAAGAAGGTGAAGGGCAAGAGGAAGAAGTTGACAAAGGCTGACATTGGGACACCAAGCAACTTTCAGTGAGTCTTGAAGTGCAACTGATTCAGTACTTCCTGTGTAGGCAGGAAGTGACATTAGTAATGCATATCAAATGCTGATTTTCTGTTTCTAATGAGTCTTTATTTTTCTTATGATGTCGTTTTCTGTCCATGTGCTCAAAAACAGCCATTCTGACTGTACCTAACGCAATGTTTTCCAGGCACATCGGTCATGTAGGATGGGATCCGAACACAGGCTTCGATGTGAGTACACAACAATGACTTGCTCTGTCACCCCCACCGACACACTCACACGCTCTCGATGTCGTACACGCTCTCACATGCATATTGTAGAATCGCTCATAGGAAAACAATGCTGACCTGTGTAATAATGGCATGATGAAATGCCTCAATAGGCTTGTGTTCATGCAGGCTGAAGCATCTGACGCTTGAATATGCAGCCTGTCGCCCACAAAACAACCCAGATTGCGTTTGTACACATACTCGCACTGTGTTTGGGATTTTACATTATTTTATGGCAAACCGTTTTGTACTGGAAATAATGCAGATTGCCACTTAGTCCAGTAAAATGGGGTGGTGATACTGAAGTCACTGGAAAAATGTGCAGATTCTCTGAAGAAGCTCTTGCGTTTTAAGTTTTGCATTATGCATGCAGCTGGAATGTTGTGCATGTCATAATCGACGGTTTTTCCAGAAAAGTTTTCCGTTAGCAGTTTTCCCACAAGGTGGCAGGATTGTGCTGTGTTTGAGAACCGCATGGAAGCTGGGTTATGATAGTGCTTGCAAGGCAGAATTGCGTTGAAATCCCTCTTACAACTTTTATTTTAATCATCTTGATTGTATCTTAAAAATTCGTCTTAATGCAAATTCTAATAATTCTAACATATACATTTTTTTTTTTTTGCCTTGATGCATTTTAAGTTTCTTTAAATGTTCTAATTTGAAAGAAATTTAAGCTTACATTTAGAAAATTCCAATTAACTTCCACTTAAACAGGTTATCTTTAAGAAATATGTATTTGTTTTTATTTTAGCATACATGTGCTATTTAATTTTTTATAAACAGTATGCCTTTTAAAGAAGTTTTATATTAAAGTTTGAAAATACCCATTGACTTACACTTGAAAATGTTAGTAACTTAAAAAAATATGTATTTGTTTTACTTAAACAATTTTTTATCAATGGTATTTATATATTTTAGCCTTAATGTGCCTTAATTAGAAAAAAAACGTTTTCCTTTAAAGAAGTTAAGATTAAAGAAGCTCCCCTGAAAGTGTTAATATCTATAAGAAATATTTAATATAAAATAAAATAAAATAGTTTAGTTTTTACCTCATTGATTATTTTTTCTATAGTTTCTAAAGACTTTAAATATATTAAAGATTAAAGTTTGAAAATGTTATCTTTAAAAATATATATTTATTCATTTTATTTTTTACATGTTATTTTGCTCGTTTTCATTTAAAGAGATTGAAGTTGAAGTTAACTTACAATTCAGCATTTAAAAACTAACCTGCAGTGATGGTGGTATTTGCAGACTGAGTTACGATTGGCTGTCTTCCATCTGTTTGCATACTGGAATGTGATTGGGCCTTCTGCTTTTGCATCCATTTATTCATCGTTTTGGCATTATTATCATTAATATCTCTCTTTTTCTCCCTCTATCTATATTTAGTTGTGCTTACTAAGGCAAGCATCACTAATACTATTGCTCATACTTAAGGTTGGTGATATAAACAAACCCCTAACTCTGAATATAAAATTTTGCCACATAACTTACCCACGCGGACATGAATGATACCTCAAACTATTTGGCTTATAGAGGAGAGGAGTGCTAATAGTTTTACCTTGCAGACAGAATTCAGGGGTAAAAAAAAAAATCCATTTTACGTACATTTTTTAGTTGGACCAATAAGAAAGCACCAAGAACACCCAACCAACCCAGCCGGAACGCATTAGCAACACCCTGGCAACCACTCACAACACCCTAGTGTTGTAGTATGACGTTCGCACAGATTCAAAACACTTCTAGTTTTACCTAAAATGTTATTCTTTTCCTGCCTTGCAAGCACTAGTGTTTCATTTATGAAATCTAGTAAACAAACAGTTCCTTCAGTGTTGGTTGAATATGTGTCTGTCTATTATAAACTATTGTATATGAAGAAAAAAATATTTTTTCCTTTTATAATAATTTTCATTAATAAATCATTAACATATTTCGTATAATGCTTAACAGATCATTAGTTAATATATACTCATAGCTAGAAATATAAGATAATTTGCTTGTTAATATTTATCAACCAATGATTTTAACAGATATATAATGTGAAACATTTATGCGTATTACATAAAATAAAATTGCCACAACCAAGACTTATAAAGCATAAGTACTTATACTGTAGTTATGACAGTTATAATTGACAAAGGATGACGTGTTGTGAAACATGTAATTACTGAAGACAAAACAGATGTCCCTCACTGAAGCTTTTATTCAGGATTACAGCGAATGGCTTAGATCAAAACAATAACAAAAGCTTCTCTACAAGCGTTTTTCCGTATCTCATAATTCAATGCATGCCGAAGCAAATCACAACTATCACAGTATTCAGTTTGACTGCGGCGCTACAGTATGAATACTCAGTGTAGCAACAATGACTTTTGCCTTAATTAGCTCAAATTATTCATAGGGAATTTTCATAATTAATCATGGATATGATTATTATCTTGCATGTTGCAGTTAAATTATCGAAATTGAAAATAGAGCGATCGAATATATGAATGATACATCATAACGAATTATAATTCCTCATTCATACATCAATGGTCTCATTACAGATCGATTATATGAGATAACTTTAAGGGAATTAATTTAGTTATCAAACACTCGGTTTTTTCCAGCAAACAGCCGTAAGATTAACTTACCAACTTCTCAACAAAGTTATCCCTTTTTATAAACTCCAAGAAATCTCAATGTTCCGGCCGTGAACATTAATTTTCTTGTGCTTATAAAATTTACGTTACTGAAATCGTAACAACTTGTAAAGCTTTGTAGCTATAAGATCAGCATTTCATTGACTTGTAATATAAGCTCTTAGACAGAAAGCAATCAAGAATATGGTTTTAATAATTGAAACTACGGATACAGAATTCTACATTAAAAACCCCGGGATACATATATGTACATTAACAGTAAAACTAACGAAACAAACAAATAACAACGAGAGAGAGAGATTGAGGGAGAGAGAGAGATTGAGAGAGAGAGAGTGGTCTGATCGAAAGATCATGTGAGATAGACTGAGAGAGATTGAGAGTAAGGAAAGCATAGTAAAACGGGTACTTGCACCGGTAAAGCTCTTTTGGATGGGTGATGCGAAGCAGGCGTGTGTCTCTCTCGGTCATGTGGATGCCGAGCGTTCGGGTTCGTCCAGCGCGCGTGAGCGCGGCATGTTTGAATGTCCTTGGAGGTGAAGCTTGCCAGCTGAGGTCGGGCTGGGTTCATTTTCCTCGCGAGAAGAAATGAACATGGGCCGATGCAGGGATAGGAGAGTGAGAGTTGCACAATGGTTCTCTTTGTGTTCCTGAGGAGAACCGCGTCTTGCGTGTGTGTCCTTAAGAGCGAGTGCGGGCTTTGTCAGCTCTTCCAGGCGAGAAGGTTCAAAGAGTCTCTTTAAAGTTGAAGTTGCCGATTACGTTCATTTCACTGAAACTAAACGTAAGAAAAGGTCCGAAGACAAAAATAAAGAACGATTAAAGAAACGGAGAAAGCTCCCTAAGGAGCCATGGAACCGGAAACCTCTCACAGGGAAAAAGCTCTCTAGCAACGTAAGCGCTCTTCTGTGTCTCTTATGGAGAGGAGGGTTCACGCCCCTGTTTGCGCGAACCACACATGACCGTCCGCGGATCTGAAGCGGACACAGTTCTCTTTGTCCTGTGGGGAATTGCCCACTGAGTCATGAGGAGATTACATTTGAGCCGTTCGGCTCCTGAAATATGAAATGTGTAAAATAATGCACCTTACTTCATTATGCTATCGGAATTCGGCTCCGTTAGATTGAGGGAATTACAGACATATCAAACACGTCACATGAAGATTATCGGAATACAGAGATATGCATATTATAAGCATTTATTTCCTTCAATGCAAGTCCATTCCTTCAAACACACGTCATACACAAAGTGACTATAAACTGGGAAACACATGAAATATGACATGCTTATATGCTAAGTTTTAATATTCAAAGTTCGTGTATGAGTGTACGTTAAAGCATGTGTGTGTGTGTATGTGATTGTTCTTCAGAGTTCAGGCTGCATTGTGAATTGACTCATTACACAGTGCTCTGTTTGTGAGGTGATCAAATCAGGGGAGACCCTAAGGGCCTGTTCTCTTCCGTAATCTTCGTCTCGAGTCACATGTCCTTTTGGGTCACATGTCACAAACAAAGCATTTCTTTATTCATTAGAGAAAAACGCTGCATGTGCGAATCAGAGTCAATGATTTAATCAATTCAAAACACTATTCCCTTTCTTTCACCGAATGGAAGAAAGGAAGGGGAACTTTAGTAAATTAAATCTAGTTAATTTACTCCACATACCAGAGCTGGCTCGACTACCTGTCTGATTATCACTACATCAGTATATCAAGCAATCTGTATCAGACAAAGCAATAGTGACACATGGCAAACACTGTTACACACACTTGTGTGTTACTGTCAAATCCAATGAAAATTCTGGGCCGAAACCGAAAATTCAGATTTTTTAAAAATATTTTACATAATTGTATTATTATTAGATTTAAGTAAATTCAATAACTTAACTGAGTCTGAATTAAAAAAAATACAAGCCAATAAAATAAAATAACCACACTTTGATTTAAAGTAACACACAAAAATTGGACAGAAAATATATTAAAATAATATTGAATATCAATGTATTATTCTTCATTCAGTTCTATGCAAGAGAATCAGATTTAACTAGGGATGCCCCCAACTAAGGATTTTTTCTAGTCGACCAGTAGTCGTTCAATTAGCCATGAGTCGACGGTCGATTTTGCCGGAAAGCACGTGCAAAAGTAATGATTATGAATATTTCAGAAAAAATAGCAAGGAGACATTTTAATAGTTTATTAAACATTCAAATGTACATTTACAAGTAATGTTTTTAATCATTGTATAACATTCTGTTTGAATCATTAGGAGGTTTTTAAAAAGTGCTAGATCATATGAATTGATTTAGATTTACATTAAATAATGATCTGTTGATTTAAAGTTCATTTAAACATTAACAAGCATGTTATATAATAGCTATTTGAATTACATATTAGCTAATGATCTGTTAAGCATTACGTAATGTTTGTTAATGATTTATTAATGAAGTTTTAAATCATTGTAATCATTTGTAGATTTTTAAGTGTATGATCATATGATTTAAGCATTTAAATGTACATTAAATAATGATCTGGTAACCATTATGCAATGTTTAAGTTATCTCATATTTCTATGTGAATATAGATATATATTAGCTAATCACCCGTTAAGCATTATGAAATGTTTAATGATTTATTAATGAGAGTTATTAAAAGGAATGTCTCACTGCTTTACCTTTGTTTTGCAGTTGAATAATTTGGACCCAGAGCTGAAGAACCTGTTTGACATGTGTGGCATCTCTGAGGCCCAGCTGAAAGACAAGGAGACGTCTAAGGTCATCTACGACTTCATTGAGAAGAAGGGTGGTGTAGAGGCTGTGAAGAATGAGCTGAGGAGACAAGGTGAGACGCTCGCTGCACTGAACACCTGCGATTTGTGGCCGTCTCACTCTCATACTGACATGTCTGACTATCAACCATACGCTGTCAGAAAGTCTGGCCTGAATCGACAAAATTAGTTTTCCCAAGGCAACTTCATTCTAACTACACACAACAAATAATGCAGTTCAAACAATTTTCTCTCAGTAATTAATCTTAAAATTCACAAGTAATTACAAAGGCCAATTCATCCTTTTATGATATTAAAATAATGTAGCTGGCCCGTAACATGTTCCTCCCAGGTTTTTACAGAGAAGTTGGGTGCATATATGAGCATTTCTATATTTGATCGATACATGTGGTGTTCCTTCAGGTCCTCCCAAGTGGAGCGGTAGGTAGAACGTGTGTTTCATGCTCAGATTTGCATGTATAAGAGGTCTGAATTTTTGCAGATTGGCATGAGTTGTTTTTTTGATCACTTTGAAGTGCATCTTAAGTGTAACCGAGTTCCGTTTAACCTACATTTAATGCAACTTTATGGGAGAATATGTGTGTATATGTGGATGCGTTTCATAATTCTTCATGAGATATTTGCGTTGATCTTTTAAAAACATGTTTGATCTCTTAATAATATGCTTGAGAAAGTAATGTGTGAAGTGCCATTTGTTGCTGATTGGTGTGATTTATTTATTTATTTATTTATTTTTTGGTGCAACACTTTGGTAGGGTTCTTCCTCTAGAATAAAAATCTTGCTCCAGCTTTAAAGACCCCATGAAATGGGTACACTGTTTTCTTACACTGTTTACAGGAAGGAAAGGTACACATGTAGACATCAAAGTGTCTGTAAGTGGTCCAATAGGCTAATATCACAACCTACTAAAACAAATGCGGGTGGGACAGCATTGGCGAGGTTTTCGAGTTCGAAATCCATCATTTCAGTAGGAATCCACGCCATCTAAAACAATTCGCGTGAGGGCGAAACATTTCTCCGCGCAAATTTCGCAGCAGGTTGAAGTTGTTCAAGACTATACACCGTGCTGACCAACAGAAAGCTGATTGGTTTGAAGGTGACTTCTGTGTAAGTTTTGTGACCATACTGTTAGTCTTTTAAAGGAAGTCGTGTTGCTATTTTTAATTGTAAATATCATAAATAACACCTTATTATTCTTTATTATAATTATTTATAATGTAAATCAGGTTTTTTTGTATTTGAGTATTGTCATAATTTTTACTATTTAGTATTTCTGTAATTAAGTTGTTACTTCTGTTTTGCTGGAAGATAAAATTAAGTATATATATATATATATATATATATATATATATATATATATATATATATATATATCTGCTAGTTTATTTTCTCAACTTTTAAGAGTACACTAATGTACTGATGCTTCAAAGCTAATAGACATGGATTAAAAATTCCAGTTTTGGTTTCATGGGGTCTTTAAACTATACTAATACATGAGGAGTCTATGTATTTATTTTTATGCTAACAAATATTTTTCAGCACCCCCGCCTCCTCCCTCGCGGGGCGGCCCGCCTCCCCCACCTCCTCCTCATACATCCGGGCCACCACCTCCACCACCCCCAGTGCGGGGGCGAGGAGCCCCACCACCCCCTCCACCTTCAAGAGCACCCACGAGCGCTCCCCCTCCGCCTCCTCCATCCCGGCCAAGTATGGGAGCGCCTCCACCACCACCTCCCAGCAGAGGGCATCCACCCCCCCCTCCACCTGCCCCCGCCTCTATGCCACCTCCCCCGCCACCACCACCTTCATCTGGAGGAGCCGCCCCTTCTCCACCTCCTCCTCCACCACCTCCTCCTGGACCTCCTCCACCTACTGATGTGGATGGAGGCCACAGTGAATCGACGCCCTCGCCCATGGGCGGGAAGTCAGCTTTGCTGGATCAAATCAGGGAGGGCACTCAGCTAAAGAAAGTGGAGCAAAACAACAGGCCCTTGTCATCCACAGGACGTGACGCACTGCTCGACCAGATTCGACAGGGCATCCAGCTCAAAACGGTGAGGAGTGTAAACGCTTACCCATCCTGATGCATCTCAGAAACTGGTGAAAGATCGCCTGCTCACCTTTCATTTAGCTTAAAAGGGTTTTAAACAACTAGTTACCTGTGGCGATTAAAGTTCAAAACTGTGGACAGAATATTTGAATTTAATTTGTCTCTATATAATTGTTTATATATATTTTATTGTAAGAAATTACTACTTTTATTCAGCAATGCATTTCAATTGATCAAAAGTGACAGTAAAGACATTTATAATTAGTGGTTCAGTGGATCACAAAACTGATATATTATGGTTTTTGATTCCCAGATCAGTTCAGCAAAAAAAAAAAATGTTGAGGGGGAGGTGGCAAATGTAAACACTTTAAGTACTTCTATACCACAGCAACAACTACTAGCCTAACTAATAAAGTTCAAACATTATTAAAGGCAAGTGAACGGTCAGTAAAAAATCAACAACAAAAAAAAAATCACTAATTACAAGCATAGATAAATACAGTATAGCAAAGTTAAAAAATAAAGTCTAACTGTAGTATATTTAGGTCCAGATATGGAATAATTAGGCTTAAAATGTAAAATATCACTATAGTGTTCACTGTATAAATTTAATATAGATTAATCTTTGTTAAAGCTGTGTTTTGCTGTTTGATTACCATTACCAGACCGAATGCACCGATCCAATATAATGATACGCATCCAATTTCTTTCTCAACTGTCATAACAGCGTGCGAGGAGCACATTGATGGTGAAACTTGTATTTAGAAATGTTAAGTTAGTTCTGAGGAAAGATCTATTATCATTTGCTTGTAGACTGATTTGATATTTTGAATCTAATGCAATCAGACTCTTTAAGTGTAACTCAAGTCTCCATATACTTTTTTTTATAATATCAATCATTATATTATCTTCTAGGGACAGTTATTTATCTTGATTGCTATGTTCTTGAATGTTCAGGTATCAGATAATGACTCAGGACCACCCACCCCTGCTCAGTCAGCGGGCATTGTTGGAGCTCTGATGGAGGTGATGCAGAAGAGGAGCAAAGCCATCCACTCCTCAGGTAAGTGCCTGTTTCACTCTCTCAAAGGTTTGCCCTGAACATGCCACTCAACGGCTGCAAATTTGTTTGTTTTTTTTCCCTCGGTTTGACGGTTCCAGTATGATTACTTGAGCTTACATACTAGAAATGCTCTACCGTTGCTTTTTATGATGGCGTGTCACGTTAAAAGTAGTCCAATTTAACAGATTATTTTGGTCAAATGACAGATTATCACTTTTTCCTCTTCATTCTTAAAACACAACATCTACATTTGAAGGGTTAGTTCACCCAAAAATTAAAATGATCCCGTATTTTACTCGCCCTAAAGCCATCCTAGGTTTTTCAGCCAAACACAATCAGAGTTATATTGAAAAATATCATGGCTCTTCCAAGCTTTAAAATGGGAGTGGATAGTAACTGAGATTTTGAAGCCCTAGAGGGTTAAAAAAAGGCCTTCTGAAGCGAAGCGATGCTTTTTTTGTAAGAAAAATATCCTATAGTCATATACACCTAAGATGGCTTGAGGGTGAGTAAATTATGGGATCATTTATTTTTGGTTGAACTAACCCTTTAAAGTCCGTTGAGGCCCTTTTTCATTTGGTTCACTTGAATATGAGCATGAGCTCCATTGTCAGTAAGTAATGAGTTATTTATGCATCTTTTTTGGGCCCCCAGATGAAGATGAGGATGATGATGATGAGGAAGACTTTGAGGATGATGACGAATGGGATGATTAATCCCGCAACGCCAACCCCACCCAGTAGAGTAAATGATACTAAATTCTCGCTTTCCCAATTTTTATTCTCATTCTTTTTTTCTTTTCTTTTTTTCAAAATCGCTGTATATTTGTGTTGCCTTTTTTGCTTCTTTTTTTAAAATAATCTGTGCAATACCTCATGTAATCTGTAAAGTTGTCATTTATCCTCTGTAAAATAATGTCCTGGAATAACCATGTGAAATTTTATGCCAGGATTCATGATTTGTTGACCTGAATGTTTTTGTTTCCCTGTGAGTGGGGAAAGGGAGATGGACGGGACGCTTGATGTCCTTATTAATTGTTGATTAATGATTTAGATAACACTATTTTCATACCCTACTTTTCTGTACCTTCGATTTTCTTATTCAAATCCTAGTTTAGCATTCTTAGATTTGGTAAGAGGTTCTCCTATCAGAATATGTATGTCCCCTGTATTGTTTCCCTTGTAAATGTACACCAGGCTGATATATTGAGGCTATATATATTTTTGCACGAATAACAAAAGGAAATTCACTGCAGGATGAGAACACATTGGCTGAACACTAAATATGATTTCTGTGGTAATCACGATCAGCGTTACACTACATTGCACATCACAAAGTAGACAGTTTGGAGTTTTTGATTTCACTTTATTAACAAGAAAATAATATACGGTGAATTCAAACCGGCAAAAGTCATGGGTACAGCTTGCTCCTGAATGTGAAAAGCCATCAATTCACAAATATAGAATTTCCAGTCATATCAAGAAAAAAAAAGAAAAAAAAAAAAAAAACACTTCACAAAGTACATTTGTTAGAAGCTTTTACAGGTCAATGCTTGACTGACAACTACGTTTAAGGTCATGGAGAAAACGACAAACATTTGTGTACAATTAATGCTGGTTTAACAGTATTGTCTGTCTGAACTGAATTTTCTGTCCTTGTCTGTTAAGGATAGTGCTGAAAGATTTGTACAATTGACATCAAATCTTACAAAAGGGTTGGAATGTGGAATGAAAACACTAAATTCTATACTTAAATAAATGGTAATATTTACAAACCTGAGATATGGTGCTTTTTTTCTTTTTTTTTTAGTAATCTACATTTTTGCAGTGCATGTAGATTTTAACTTTTAGCATTGCCATTTTACAGTATATACACTTGTGTACCTGTACATATTTTTTCTTTGGCTAAATTTATTTGATCAAATCAAACAGAATGACCCAACTAGTTGCATGACTGATCCGTTGGAATCGAATTTATGGGAATGAGCTTTCAACTATTCAAAGCTATTGAAATGTCAACTACTTTCTTTTTTGATTTTTACCATATGGTGTAAGTTATAAAGCAGCTGTCCAAACTGTACTTATTGAATATAATATTTTGTTGGTGAAAATAAATTTGGAAATATGCCTTATTAAACATGTATGTATAAAAAAAAAAACTAGGTCAATTTCAACACTGGAAAAGAGAACAAAAGTTTTCATTTGTGTTATATTTATTATATAGATTAATTTTATCAGAGCTGTTTCATACCTCAGGAACAATGATGATTGGTGACCTGCAAGAAAAAAAGAAAATGCTGGTCATTTTAATGTAACAACTACCAAATATATTACAGAAAACAGCCCATATCTGTCAGAAAACAACCAGGAATAGTTCTCCCAAAAATAAACTGTTCATTTACTCATCCTCACATTGTTCCAAACTTGTGTTTAACTTCTGTGGAACACACTATAGACACCTTTAACTTTTTTTGTGAAGTCATACAGGTATGAAATGGCAAGAGGGTAAATGGATGACAGAATTTTAATTTTTGCATAAAATATCCTTTAATTTACTTTAATTGAAAATTAGAAATAAGCACTTGTTTTAAAACCCTCAAATAGCATGTTTTCAAACAGATTGGCATGTACATTACAACGGAAAAAATATCCATCTATTAAATTTGAACTAGGAAGTGTTTTCCACTGCCTGGCTAATGATTTCATAGTAACTTAATTTATCTCAGCCAGGAAAAACACTGAATGAATCATTCAGTTCTTGGTATAAAATGTAATTATTGCTTAATTCTTGCAATCAATTTCCAAGATACCCGATTTGACAGGGTTGGTGTTCACCACACCCGGAGTTCCTATTCTGTCCAGCTATATTGCAATATATTTGGTTACTGTGTTTTTAAGGCTTGGCTTCTCCATATCCTGGACAAATGTTAAACATCTTACCCTTCGTAGTGTACCAATGCTGCTGCCACGAATGGCTGCCAGTAGACCATCACGTGTTGACCCCTGGGCGCCTCCCAGATTATTTGTGTCATCTTTTCTTCTCAAAGGTAATATTTTTTCATCTTGAACGTTCTTGCCATGTTTGTCCCCTGTGAGTTTGTGTCCTTTATTTGCATTAGCCTGGTTTCGACCTACACTATCCATTGCTGTTTCTTCTTGTTGCTTGACCATTTCAGCAATTTTCCTAGTCGGCAAATTCTTCACACTATTGGGCTGACTGTGAGGTTGTTGTAAATGAGAAGAGACCAAGTTCTGCTTCACTAGCGTAGTGTCCTTGTCTGTCGGAATATGGAATTGAAAAGACTGCGTGTTGTCCATAGTATCCCATGTCTTTGATTGTTCTGCACTTCTTTCCAAATTGTCTTGCTCTTTCCTTTGCTGTAGCCGCTTTTGCCTCTGGCTGTCCTGGTTGCGAGTTAAAATGCCAGTTGCGCTCATCCTTGGGCCAGGTAAGTCAAAGTGGTAGCCTAGTTTCAACAGGGTGGTGTTTTTCCTCAGCAATTTCTCCATCTCCACTTGGCCTCCACAGATATGTCGCTGGTTGTGGAATCGGAGCTCCACCAGTGTGGTGTTGTACTGAAGTGACCCAATCAAAGCCAGGATACCTTTGCCCGAAATGAAGTTAGACTCAACATTAAGGTTGGTGATGCTGCAGTTCTTCTTCAGCATTTTGGCCAAGGCCAAAGCTACTTGGTCATCCCCATGGGTGTTGGCAATGCTGAAAACCTCAACGTGAGTGTTTGAGATTAAGGCATTAGCAAAACTCACTAAAACCCCCTGGGATATGTTCTCGATGTTGTTTAGGTTGACTTCACTCAAGGTGGTGTCATTACTCAAGATGTTCTCCAAGGTCTTATCAATATCAGTGGGATTACTACTTGGCCTATTTGGAGAAATGTGATGGTGGAGGGCACCTTCATGGATGCCATTAGGTTTTCGACCACTAAGGCCATTCCTCTTGCAATCCAAGTCCACAAAGTTCCAATTGCTTGACCTAACTTTTTTCTCCCCATCACCCCCCTTTCTAAACCCCTCATTTTGTTGCTCTCCCTCCTCTTCATTATCCTCAGGCTCTTCACTGCCACATTCCTGTTCACTCTTATCTATCTGGCACTCATCCATGCTGTCCTGTGTCAACATAGAAAGGAAAACAAGGTTGAGCTCTGGCATACCTCAAGCAATGAGTCTTAATTAAGAAAGACTATCAACAGCTGAGACAACTGCACAAGCAATAGCTATGTTTTATGGAGGCAATGTTGCTCTTACACAGTTTATGGTACTCTCATTAAAGAAACTGAAATTTGAATGTTTGATGGCAGTTATTTCTATATTTCAAATTATGAACGGCTCATTGAGTTCCACTATTCTTAAAGTAAGCTAATCCTAATTATCCCACAAATGACCCCTTATAACAAGGGGTGAGCTACACTCAGGAGCTAAGTTTGACAGTCCTGACTTAACTTTAACACTAATACAGTGATGTCCAATCCTGCTCCTTGAAGGTACTTTCCTGTAGAGTTTTTTTCCCAACCTTTATTAAATAAACCTGAATCAGATATTTAATGTCTTTAGGAGTACCCTTCAGGAGTAATAATAAATAATAATATATTTATTTTATATAGCGCCTTTCAGAGTATTTAAGGTCGCTTTACAATAAAGTACAAATAAACATGACATAGAAACATGACATAGAAACAATACAATAAATTGAGATAGTGGTACATAAACATAGAAATCAAGGGAAACAAGTAGCAAAAAGATACGTTTTAAGGTGAGTTTTGAAATCGTGTAATGATGAAAGATCGCGGATGTGTTGGGGAATAGAATTCCAGAGAGTTGGGGCAGCAGTACAAAAAGCCCTTCCACCAAATGATGATAGTTTGTGCCGTGGGATCGTTAAAAGACCGGTATCGGAGGATCTAAGTGTGCGAACTGGGGAGTAGGTATGGATGAGATCAGAAATATAGGTGGGGGCAAGACCATGGAGTGCTTTGAATGTGATAAGGAGTATCTTGTAGTTAATACGAAAACGTACTGGTAGCCAATGTAGTCTGCGTAAAAATTGTCAAAAACTGAGTAGAATTGAGGACACGCCTGGCCTCAGTGGACAACTCACAGATACTTAGACTTAATTCATAAAGGGAAAAAACTCATTCTTAATCCTTTTATGAAGCTGTAGATTTTCTCATCCCCGAGCTGGGACCCTGCTTGTGGAGACCTCCCATAGAAATGGGACTTCTTGAGTTCCCATTAAGAAAGTCTATTTTGACTCCTACTCAAATATAGCCGCCATTTTATGTTGTTTTGTGGATGCAGATACTCTCTCAGAATACCTCAAATAGTACCGTTAGGGGTTTGCAACTTGTCACTTGGTCAGCACCCTACAAAGGGTACTGACCAAACATTAAAAAATGTAATTTAACTGGTACCTCAAAGTTTAAACATATTATTCAACTGCTGCATTCAGACTCTACCTCTAGCAATCTGTGAGTCTCGTCCTCCCAGTACTTCAGCAGAGCCTCTCTGCAAAAAGCGCCCGTTGGCCGCTTGGCCGTCTGGTCCTCCTGCCTTAGCCCAGTGGGTATGTTCTCATCCGGTTCCATTTCAGTCATAACCTTCTCCAGCTCCTGGAGCTCCTCGCTGGTCAGGGAGGCCAGAAGTTCATCTTCATCTATGTCCTCATACTTTCCAAGCTCTTTTCGGTACCCAAAGTTGCTCATACTTGTAACCCTATGTCTCCTTTGTGTGCATGAACTCTGACTCTGACTTGTATCTGGGATTAGTGAGTTTGTGTGTGGGTGCACTAGATGCACTGTTTGTCTAATCTGGGAAGCTGGTGGAGGAACTTAAGGGGAGGAGGGTGCAGAACAGAGTATCTGCATATGATGGTGCCTATCCATGGGGACACCAAGATTAGCTTACAAGAAGAATGTGAGTTCATTTTGTAGTGGCGAGACATGTCAGTAACTGTTGGCCAAAACCAACATAGGAACTGCCCCTTTAAGGACCACTAAAAGTAATCTAATTTGTGTTAAGTACCCATTAATGCCAATGGTTTCGAAGTTAAATTCTAGATAAGAACATACAGGTGTGGTGTCCAAATACTTCTCTATATTATATTTGCGTTTAATGTTTGACATTTTTGTTTTGGCAAAAATCACGTTTGAATTGACATTTTTCATTTTGTTCTAGCCTGGGGCATCTTCATATGTACAAATAAAATGGAAACATATCTGATTTTTACAGTTTTGTTTTTCTTATGTCAGTCCAACTTGTCTTTCACCCCAATTGCACACTCGATTTAACCAATAATCATAAAAAAAAATTTGAATTGTGAATATATTGCTGTACATAGTCTGTACAATGCTGACTTTTATTTTTAACAGTGATAGAATTTAAACCTAAGTCCAAGCCTTTGAAAGTCCAAAGGTCTGATTCCATGTAATAATAATAATAACAATATTAAGTTTGTTTTATTAAATCTGTTGATGTTATGATGAACATGCTAAGGAGGGCTGTCTCATGTATAAAGGTCATTTTAGGAGATTTTCCACATTAGATCAGTATCTGATGCTGTCCATATTTAAATGGTCTTGTGACGGTCTGGTCTACCTATTTGTGCAGTAAGTACTTTTCCCAGATTCTCTTCAGAAAATTAACTGATTTCATGAAAGTTGTCATTATGCAATATTGAGACTTTTTGATAAATATTCATTGCATAGTAAGCTAGACAGTTCATGACCTCCGGAACCAAAGAACCAACATACATTGCACTGTCATGATTTGGATGCACTTTTCAAAAGTTATCACAACCATCTTTATCAGATGAAATTATCAGATGTACTTGAACAGGCACAGATAAGTACACCGTAAACTACAAATATGTCTAATGTTTCTGATAGTTTATCACAAGGTTGGGTGATTGTGATTATACATAAGTCAAAGGTTTCACTTTGACAGGTTCCCGAACATGCTTGTTGATGTTAAAAGGGCATAAATCTATAAATAGATATGACCTGCTTTAGTTACTTCAATTGTGATTATGCAGGTCATTCTAGAACCACAGTTTAGCAGTGCTGATGCATGTAATCACATGGTCAATGTCATAAACACAATAAACACCACTTGTATGTGGCACCAAGTAGAAAGCAGTCTGAATTCATTGAACAGGCAACAACCTTTTATTTTTTCTGATATAAACATGTTTTTGTCAACAGTATTTTATTGCACAAACAGCACCAAGACATTCCTTTGGAGGCAAAGTCATTTTGAAGTGATGCAAAATTCACGTTGTAGTGTGAAGTGTTAAAAACACTTAAAGTAACCCTTTAAGTGTTCTAAGTGTTTTAAGTGTTCACCCAAAAATGAAAATTAAGTCATTAATTACTCACCCCCATGCTGTACCAACCCCGTAAGGCCTTCGTTCGTCTTCGGAACACAAATGGAAAAGTCGAAAAGGAATAGTCGAATAAAGTCGTTATTTTTGTTTGTTTTTTCGCACAAAAAGTATTCTCGTCACTTGATAAACTTATAGTTGAGCCACTGTTGCGACATGGAATATTTAAACATTTTCTTTAATGACTTTCTGGGCCGTCAGGATTCATTCCCTTAGGGAGCCTATGGAGGAGTGATCAACCTCTCACATTTAATCTTAAATATCTTCATTTGTGTTCCGAAGACGAACGAAGGTCTTACGGGGTTGGTACAGCATGGGGGTGAGTAATTAATGACTTAATTTTCATTTTTGGGTGAACTAACCCTTTAACATACTTTTACTTTTACGTTTATCTCATGATGGACAACTAGCGAAACATCTGGTCATGTCAACCTTGTTAATTTCTGAATAAAATTCAAAGTGCTTCCTCCTTATCGTTTACCTTGAGAAGAGACCGTCACTACTGACACATGATTCTTCCATACAAATCATATTCTTTGTACATCAAGTAGTTTTTCAGTCCTGGTGGAAAAGGACCCGAGTTTATGAACTTTGGGTCGCCCAGCCTTCGTGGGGTCATCTCTCTCCTGATGACTAGTCTGCATAGGTGTTCCAGTGAACGAGGACTCCCTGGGAATACATCCATGAGAAAAAAATATTTTAATTACTGTAAGTTTGAATTTTGTTATCTAATGCAATACATTCATATTTTTGTAAGTGTAGTTTAAGTGTCCATGCTAGAACTATTTATACTACTCACCCAACATTTCTGTAATTTGAGCCCACTCTTTATGTTTCTTTAGAACCATTTTCAGCTTGGAGCAAATGGGAACATGATTGACATAGTCGAGGAGAACACGCACAGCTCTTGCAGAGAACTGTACTAGCCAAGAGACGCTGATGAAATCACATAACTACATGCGACAGAGGATAGAGATAGAAGTAAAGATACAGAGGCCACATATACAGATGAAAACAAATTTCCATCAGAGGTAAGTTAGCTTAAAATACATCAGCTCTGTTCCAAAACCTAGTGAATTACTTTGTTATTCTACTGCTTGTTAATTTCCCAAATAATCTTTAGTAGTATAAAAATACAAATATTGGAAAATATTTGGAATGTTTTTTTAGAAAATAGCTCGTAAAAGTGTGCAGGAGATTTAACTCACAATTGATTTCAATAGTTTGCTATCAGCATGTTGCTAAGCTAATGTCACAATCTTATATCGTGTGAAATATTTAAATTCGATTTTTAAGTATTCAATGATTATACACTTACAAAAAACACTTTGTCCACCGTCTTGGGTTGATTTGAACTTTTACTTTTGGAACAAACGTTTGGAGTGCGCATACATTGGCAACTTGCTAGGTCTTGGAACAGAGACATTAGTGGTGAACTTACTGGAATCTTCTCACTGGTGTGTTCTGAGGAGTGACCCCATGTTGTGTCATGAGGACAACAGAAGCATTTCTCTGCATCATAACCACCATTTAACAGCATTCGCATCATCATCTCATCCCTCAGGCAGTATTGTAAGGCAGTGGGAAACACTGTGTCATTGATCTCTGTGAAGTAACAGTTCACATCTGCTTGGCTGGCTAGGAGAATCCTGACAATCTCGTACCTCCCAGCTCTTACAGCCACTAGGAGGCAGCGCAGAGGATCCAGGTCCGTTTTGGCTCCAGCATTTAACAGCAACTGGGTGGCGGTCACATCTCCGTTGGAGACCGCAAAGTACAAGGCGGTCTTTCGCATGTCCCCATAGTTATCAGAAATATGCGTGTCTAGAAGTGCATTTACGTCGAAACCTTTGTCCACCAGGAGTTCCAGACATCGGACATAGCCTCCATCTGCAGCTGCATGAATTGGGCTCTGGCCTGAGAGATGGAGTGCTCTCTTTGTGGTTACTGGGATTAACATTCTCAAGGCACTGGAAAGAGATTGTACAACTTGATTTTTTTTTTAAATCTGAAGAAAATTAGAATGGTGGGACAGTTACTCATCAACATTTAATACATAGGGTTAGCGCAGTGGTTCTCGATTATGGCCCTTGAGATCCGCATTCTTGCAGAGCTAAGCCCAACCCTAATCAAACACACCTGAACAAGCTAATCAAGGTCTTCAGGATTACTAGAAAGTTACAGGCAGGTGAGTTTGATCAGGGTTGGAGCTAAACTCTACAGGAACTTGGACTTCGAGGACCAGAGTTTAGAACCACTGGGTTAGAGGTCAAAACCTCTAGTGGTAAGCAGTAGTATATACAGTGAAATGTATTTAAAACTGATTCGATTTGTTGTCTCCAGACAAAACATCCAATGCTAGTCCTGTCTCTAGTCGGCTTCCAGTTCTAAAGTTCAATATAACTTTAGTTCGAGATCAGGGTGACATAACTAGCAAAGTAATAGCATATTTCTTTGAACTTACAGGTAATGCCCTTTATATGCTGCACAGTGGATGGGAAGCTGCAAGGAAAGACTGGCGACATTAGGATCGGCCCCATGTTGAAGTAAAAGCTCAATGCAGTCAGGATTCCCAGAACCAGCAGCATCAAATAGCACACTATCTCCATTTGGTGCCTGAGCATTAACATCGCCACCTGTTGTTGCGGAGGATATCATTCTGTTAGTTTAATAGTTTAAAAAGTTATATGTATAATGGTGTAACTGCATTCTTCCTTTGTGAATATCTAGTAACGTCCTCTGTTTTTTCTTAGAAATACCAGTATTACCGTAGTGAATAAGGATGTCCAGCGCTTCGGCTTGTGCGTACTCTGCGGCAATTCCCATGGGCGTCACTCCATTCTCGTCTGTCTCCGAAACGTTTCCTCCATGTTGCAACAGGAGCGTAAGTATGTCGGTACAGCCCACCTTGGCTGCCTCATGAATGGCCGTCCACTTTTTAGGGCAGGCTTGGTTCACCGATGCTCCTCGTGATATAAGTGTAAAGGCGATTTCAAATGAGTCTGTTCTTACAGCTCCAAAACAAAACAGGAACTTATTACAAATGCACTAAAGACACCATAGAAATTGCAATTAAGAACATACCCAATAATAAAGGAGATTCATTTTTGCTGTTGATCCTATTAGGTGAAGCTCCATGCTCAAGCAGTGTCCTAACAATCTCCACCAGCCCAGATTGAGTCGCCAAAATCAGTGGTGTCTCTCCATCTGCGGTTTCCTCCTCTAAACTCAACCTGTAAGAAGCTTTTCAACCAAACAACTGAGTATATGAATATATCTGACTTCAAACTTGAATTTTAAACAGTCTTTTTTGTTAATTCAGTAACGTCAGAGACTATTTATATAGAGACATGCCACTTCCTCAATCCTTAAAGGGTTAGTTCACCCAAAAATGAAAATTAAGTCATTAATTACTCACCCCCATGCTGTACCAACCCCGTAAGACCTTCGTTCGTCTTCGGAACACAAATGAAGATATTTTTGATTAAATGTGACAGCTGGATCACTCCTCCATAGGCTCCCTAAGGGAATGAATCCTGACGGCCCAGAAAGTCAATGAAGAAAATGTTTAAATATTCCATGTCACAACAGTGGCTCAACTATAAGTTTATCAAGCGACGAGAATACTTTTTGTGCGGAAATAAAACAAAAATGACGACTTTATTCGACTATTCCTTTTCTTCCTTGTAGGCCTGAAACGAGACTTCAAGAGATTTCCACGACGCATGCGCGAGAATTGCGATCTCCTTCAACTACTTCAGTTAAGTTCTCGCGCGTGCGTGTCGTGGAAATCTCTTGAAGTCTCGTTTCAGGCCTACAAGGAAGAAAAGGAATAGTCGAATAAAGTCGTTATTTTTGTTTGTTTTTTCGCACAAAAAGTATTCTCGTCGCTTGATAAACTTATAGTTGAGCCACTGTTGCGACATGGAATTCATTTTTGGGTGAACTAACCCTTTAATACAACTATATAGGGAAAACCCGTAACGCCAAAGATGGCGATTGTATGCACATGCCCCGCCCCTCCTGCTGGAAAGCCAATCGTCTGCTTTTAACAGTCAAGCCGGAAAACATTTATGCCTATTGTCTGGTTCCACCGACGCATGCGCACAGTTGAGGTTTGCGACAGCGGAAAATATGTTACTGTTTGAAAAGGCGGCAGATTTGATATGTGTTAGTTGTGTAAATATCAGACATCCCAAGTCTCCCGGAAGTTCCGGGAGTCTCCCGCAGATTGATAGCGGCTCCCTGATGACCGCAAATTAGTTCAAATCTCCCGGAATCTAGAGCGAGCGAGCAGTAGCGCGCGCACGACAGAGAGCGAGAAAACCCTTGCGCATGCGCAGTAAAAGTATAACCTGTGGGGAAAAAGGCGTTTTAAACCTTATTTTGGGGCAAAGTCATCAAACTTTTTCAGCGATTTTTATCATATTTTATTACTGTTTGTATACATGCAGTTTATATGTCCCGGTGACCAGTGAAAGTGCAGTTCTGAGTCTCTGCCCATTCATTTAGATAGGAGCCTGGTCTTGTTAGTCCGAAATAGCTGCCCGGAGGCGTTGCCAAGATGGCGGCCGAGTGGCATGACTTGCCTAAAAGGACTTTGGTAACGTCACTGTCATTGTCAATGAGTTGCTAAATCCTTCACTCAAATGATTTGTTCAAAAAATATGATCCATTCAGGAACGAAACAAGTGACTTATGATTGAGTCATTGAATCATTTACTCAACCAATTTAGGCTAAGTCAAAATTAAACGCATCTTTTACCTCTAGGTTTTGCCTTGCATCCAAACTGAGTCAGCATTTTTGGCTTGCTAAAACTGAGATGCTCTTTGTTTTTATTTTATTTATAAATGAATTTCACTGTATATAGTCTAAAATATGAAAGAAATGCATGTACATTTTTAGAATAACTAATTTCTACATTAAACGCAACAATACGCCATCGCATTCACGACTCTCCTATGATTAAAGGCGACACTTCCGGTTTTCTTCACACCGGAGCCATTTCAAAATGGCAGCTGCGTGAAATCCATAGACAGTAAAAGAAATGGACACAGCGACCCCATTGATTTCAACGGAGAAGACTTGAAGCTCGATTATTGCACTTCCTGTCTGATGTCTGAGCAACTGCGCAGGCTCAAACTGAGCGTAACTACAGTCTGACAGTTGAAAATCTTCTAGTAGCTGTGCCAAGACAAATCTGAATCACCTAATTCCTCAAAAACGTTGTTGAAATATTTTGTCCCGTTGCTTTTATGGACTCTCTATTTATGGGCTTCTACCTTGACTTTGTACCTTCATGTCCCCCCGATTGCCTCATAGACAGTAAAAGATTGCCGCGAGCTTCTCCTCCTGTCGGTAATGTCTCTATTGTGCGACAGAAAGTCCCGTGGTTATGACGCAATCTTTAGCCTATTTTTACAAAAACGGCTTCTACGGGGTCGTAACATAAGATACAAAGTAATGGAGCATTTTATACATTGTCGTGTTTCTTTAGAAATAAATAATGGACAAATTAAGGCTTTGGACGCCTCAGATGTAAAGTTATTCGCTGTCAAAGTGACGCAAAAATGAATGGGAGTCAATGGGATGCTAACAGCAGGTGAAGTTCTGCTACAATGGCGGCTCCCGCGAGGCTTCAACTTGCGGCTGATGGATTACCCCCTTGGTGAAATCAGCGTATAGTTGTCATAGACAACCGCGAAGTACAAACATACTGCGCCTGGAAAAAATTAGCGCGTAGCTTCAATTATGAGCGGACTTGCCGCGCGCCTACATTTGAAATAACGAACTTGAGCTCGCAAAATATGTGAGCGCGATATGTGAACAGGCCCTTGGCGAGCTACCACCAATCAGACCACTAGCTACTGGTAGCTCGCGAGCGACGTGTTGGAGACCCCTGCTCTTAAACAATGTGAGAATACTAATTTCGAGCTTGTAATATGTGTCCAACAGGTTGATAAGAAGGTTTGCTTTGATTTGTGCAAAGTCAGTAATTTGCCTGAGACACTATAGATGTGTAGAAAGAATTCAATAAGACGGGCAGACATGACTGCAAATATTTGTATTTCAAAAGCAATAATTGTTTTTCTAAGAGTAATAAAAGAAAATGTGCCTTCCAAAAAAAACATTCAATATCACATTAATGTGTTGTATAAAGAAAATAAAAAGGACATGAGCAAATATAAGAATCACAAAGATTTGTTATAAGGAAAAGACAAAGAAAGTTTGTAAAATGAACTTCAACTGTCAGAAGGACAGCTCATGAAGAACCAATCATGTACAGAAAGGAATATTCAAAATTCAGAGGAACAGTTCAGAAGAAACGTTAATAATAAAGATTGAGAAGATTGGATCAGTTGTGCTCCTTTTTTGGAATAGGCCTACTTGAATACTATTTTTTTGTGGAATACTTGATGCGGCCCAGCCTGACCCAGACTCTCCCTCCAGCGGCCCCCAGTTAAGTTGAGTTAGAGACCCCTGATTTATGGTCATACTAATAATTGGAAACTCTAAAGGCTTTGCTTTCATTTTTGTACAGTCACAAAAATAACATTGTGCTTTTGTAAAATAAAAAAATAAAAACAGGATGCCGCTTTCTGCCATCTCGGTTTCCTTTTGAGCGTGTCACAAAAATTAAACTCTGCATATAGCCTATTTGTCACAAAGTTGTTTCTTTCGTTTTGTTAATCTGATAATTATTTAAGTAAAGTATATTTTGAGTTTTTATTCCTCAGTTTTATTTATTAAAGCTGCAGTAGGGAGTCTTGAGAAAACGTTGACTTAGCCTGAAAATTTGAACAAGCACAACTTCCAGGTCCCACCCCCTTGCTCTCTGCTGCGCTACAGCCCTCCCTCCACAGCTCGTCCTCCACAGCGGAGCCTGTCGTGAACGCGCAGGCTAGTAAACAGGGCCACCGATGACGGCGGATAAAAAGTTATATGGCACATTCACTAATAGGGACTAAACGTCAATAATATGCTTTACATTGACTATGGCCTGCCCATACTTTGACTACAAACTTGGTCCTCAAATCATTATGTATTTTGCAATAGCCTACATGTAACTTTATAACGTTGCACTCTTTCTATAAGTTATAAATAGCTAGTAAGATAACGTTAATATAACGGTAACTAACGTTACAGCATGCAAGTAATTATTCTAGCGATATATAATGCTAGATAAGGTGTGCTAGTACATTATTTCAGCAACATGACAAGCCAGTGAATTAGCAGGTTTCAATTGTTGCTTAGCAGAGTGCGTGACATTTTATCTACATGTTATGCGGCTAGAGTTTTGACACCGAGTCAATGGGCTCTGTGTAATTCTTTCTTTTTCGGTTGTTTATCGTCATCAGTCTTTTTCCTTTTACCTCTTTGTTTTATGAGCAGGTGTCACTCGAGAATTGGCAGTTTAGGTTGTTTCTCCGTCATAAGCACAGCTGCAGCTCGCCGGCAATCTTGAGTTTGAACGACGGCTCGCGCTCCGGCGCTCGCGCTGTGCAAGAGAGAGGTGTGATCAGCGCGTACACGAGCGTGATTGACACTGCTAAGACATGCCTCCTGGCTCTGATTGGTTGTTTCTGACCGGGAGCGTGTATTTCTTGCAAATGGCAATAGGACCACTGGGAGGAGCCAGAGAAGCTTGATTTTTACACAGATTATCTGTCTCATATTCTACTGTCAGGACATAATGACAGTTTTAGCAAATACATGTTTTCAAAAGTTACCTACTGGAGCTTTAAGTGCTGGTCGCCAAAAAAAAAAATTGATATAGTCAGCGAATCGGAATCGGGCATCAAGACCTGTAGTATAAATGTGGCCTGAACTGTGAAAATGGAGGTATCTGAAAACGATAATGCATGTTAAGTCATATAACACAAATTGTACCAATAGAAAGCCATGTTCATTCCGGTATGTTTCTGCTATGTGTTGTTCACCTTGTTGCTAAAGATATATATTAAGTAAGTAAAATTAGCTTTACTTAATGTAAAAATGTATTGAGGTGTTTTAGACTGTAGGCTACATGGAATGTCGACTGAGTGCAACCTGGACGCACCAGTAAATGGTGGGATATTTTGCACACAATAAAATGATTGTGCTAATAACGTGAGAACTTTATGGTCTCTCGGTATCTTCTCATTGAGCTTTTATTACGTCGTACGCATAGCCCTACGCAGTAAGATTATTTTAGAGTGTTTCAGTGTGGACGAGAAACTTTTGGAATATGCTTGAAAACGCTAGTGTGGACAGAAAGCATTTTAAAAAGAAAATACCATTTTTATCTATCCGAAATAATGTAGACGTATCCTACTATGTTGCTCCGAAACATGCAACAGTTAAATCTGTGGCTTTGTTTGGAAATATTTTCACTGGCAAAGCAAAAATGGTCAGAGTAACTTGCGATATTGTGTCTAAAATGTACTTAAAGGTTTTTTTTTCGTGTTTATTGAAATGTATAAAAGAAGGATGCACTCTCACCATCTCTATTTGCTATTTTCATTGAACCACTCGCGGCAGCAATACGACAAAATAATACAATTAGGCCTAATGGAATCCAGGACAACGGCTCACAACATAAAATTAGTCTTTATGCAGATGATGACATTACTTTATTTAAAAAATCCATCTGAGTCACTACAGGAAACATTTAACATTATTAATAACTTCTCAATAATCTCACACTACACAATAAACTGGAAAAAATCATACTACCGTTATCTCTGGATGCGTGGGATTCTGCAGCTCAGGACTCTTCCTTTCCTCTTTACACTGGCAATATAAAATATTTAGGTATTCATATTTCTAATAAGATGTCAGACCTCTTCCACCTCAACTATACCCCTCTGCTAAAAAAAAATAGAAGATGACTTTAAAAGATGGACTAAACTTCCACTCACTCTCATAGGACAAATCGCATCTGTTAAAATGAAAACATTACCTCGGATCAATTACCTATTCTTAATGCTCCCCATCACCCCCACCGACAAATGGTTCAAAACACTAGACACACTAACAACTCAGTTTTACTGGAAAAACAAAAAACCCAGAATCTCACTTTCAACATTACAAAACAAGAAATCACAAGGAGGCCTGGAAGCACCAAATTTTCTATACTACTTGTTAGCAAATCAATTACAATATTTATTCAAATGGACTCAAAAGCACAAGTTAAGCAACCCATGGCTAGAATTAGAACAAAATCATTGTACACCCACGTCAATTGCAGACCTTGCCTTTTTACCACCTTCAATAAAAAAACTTAATTATTTTAAGTATATAACAATCTCTTCAACTCTCACAGCCTGGTGGAAAACTAATAAAATTACCAGATCACTTATAACACCTTGCAAATATACTCCAATTTGGCAGAATCCAGATTTTAAACTGCATAACACTTATGTGTATTTCCCAGTATGGCAGCGCAGCGGAATCACCCACCTCCACCACCTATTTGAAAATAACCAACTCATATCATTCAATACACTAATACAAAAATACAGGGTTGGGAGAGAAGAGTTTCTACATTATCAACAACTAAAATCCTTAATTAAATCCAAAATTAATATTACCAATAACACATTACAAACCTCAAAATTAAGTGATGAGATAAAAAAAATTACAGATACAAAAAACATGATTTCTAAACTCTATAAACTCATATTTAGTACAAATACCTCTTTTTTTTAAATGGGATAATGATTTAGAGGCCTCTCTCAGCCCTGAAGTCTGGACACAACTCTGTAATAATATCTTCTCTATGACCACTAACACAAACTTGCATCTCATACAATACAAAACTATCCAAAGAATACACCTCACTCAATACAAAATGTTTAAAATGGGACTGGTCGATACAGACATCTGTTCTCATTGCACCTTTGGTGCAATAGTTATCTCCGTGCCACGTGGACCTGTCAACCAGTTCACTCCTTTTCTCTTATTATTTTAAGACACAAAATACCCTCTAATCATCTGGTTCTCTTTTTTCCTTCTCTCTCTCTCTCTCTCTCTCTCTCTCTCTCTCTCTCTCTCTCTCTCTCTCTCTCTCTCTCTTCTCTCTTTTACTCTACACAGTCACATTACATAACTATTATCATACAGTTACACCACTTATTGACTAGCTAAATCCCTTTTATTTATTATTATTTGTTTTTTTTTTGTCTCATTTTTTTATTATTAATTAATTTAATTAATTAATTAATTAATTAAAAAAAAAAATTGTGTGTATGTGTATACTGTTTCTGAACCCAAGTTGGGCTTGTATATGTGTATGTTGTTTCTAGAAACAGTATACACCATGTATGCTGTTTCTTGATCCCGATGCAGTTGTCATTAGTTCTGGGCAAGTGTGGAGCCTGGGGCCTTGAGATAGTACCTTCACTCGGTCTGCCTGTACTCTTTTGCCCTGCATTTCTGGTTTTCTGTCAGGTTAAGCACTACATGTATTACCTTTCTTAATGCATTACATTTCGAGATACATAGGCCTACTCATTTAATTGGTTGCTTAAAACAAGGAATGAGAAAAAAAAAAAAAAAAAAAAAAAACGGCCTAAGCAGGATAAGCGAGGCATGATCGTGGTGACCTGGGTTTGCATGGAGCTGGTTCCACGCTACACGTCTCGTTTTTTCCTTTAATGCAACACACTAGCTGACATGCATACATCCATCACGAGCAAAAAAAAAAAAAAAAAGAAAAAAGGAAAAGAAAGGGAAGGGAAAAACCCCCCACAAAAAAACCCACAACAACAAACAAACAAACAGGGTAAGCATGGCATGTGTGTGACGGCCGGAGGTGGGAAGTGTTCTTGCTGGTGAGTGATGGGGGGTCCTTGGGCCCCAGGCTCCGGTGCACATCGTCTTATCGCCTATAGCCCATTGTATAGTGTCTTGGCCAAGGGGAGATCAGAGACATCTTTTTTTTTTAATCATATTAGCCTTAATTCTTTTTCATTTATTTATTTTCTTTTATTATTTTTATTTAAATTTTTTGGTGATTTTTTTTTTCATTATTATTTTTTATTATTATTATTATTATTATTACTATTTAGTTCATTTTTATCATGTCTGTTGTATCTGTAAGATTTTCTTCTGTTAAGTTATTTCTACTTACACACCCAGTAATACATGCACACACACACACACACACACACGTTTATGTATGTTATTTTCATGTTTACATGTTAATGTCTATGTATGAGACCTTTATGTTTTTTGTTGTCATAATAAAAAAATAATAAAAAAATAAAAAAAATGTATAAAAGTTGCAAACTACAACAGTGGACTTTCTACTCTAGCTCACCGTAAAGTACCATCTCCAGCACCTGCACAGACTGCTGGACAGCAGCCCTATGAATTGGGTACCAGCCCTTGGTATCCATCTCAGTGAATGCAGCAGGATAATCGGACAGCTCCTGCAGAGCAAAGAGATCTCCTGTGGGGCCAGATGAAATGACCTTCCACTTAGCAACGTAGCTAATTATAATTCACCCAAATAAAATCTACTTTTTGATGTGTATTTTCCATTCATCCTAATTGAATTACAGCAAGCATAAATTCTGGAAGGAAATTTCACCTCGGAATATTGCATCCAAGATCTTTTGATGTTCCACACTGGATTTATGTGCAGGATAGAAAAAGTAGTTGGTAATAACACTTTCTAAGATATTTGCTTTTATTTCAAGATTCCAAAAGGCAACTTCTTATGTGAACATCACACCTTCCGAGGGAGGCGATGTCTTTCCACGATTCCTGAATGCTCAGTTGGATTGCAGCGTCAAGAAGCTCATCTTCCTCATCTGATCCATCCATTGTCCTGGAGGTAAATAAAAGCTTGAATGTGAACACGTGCAGAGTTATAGAATGTTTTTACTTGTATTGTTCTGGTTATGCCAAGTATATTGTTCTAATTCTCAGAATGCTTTCATATGTAGTTAAAAGGAATTCGATTCGTCTGCCTTTTTCAAGGGAGTTGTTTTCACAGAAACATTTACATCTTTACTTCTCACAGCAGGACTTCAACATTTATACACGGCTAGAAACGAACTTTGCGTTCGTTTCAAAGAAATGCTGAACTAGGGCATGCACAACCGACACTTCGTCCACCGCTTCCAATGAATCATTCACGCTTCACCGAACAGTAAACAAAGGCTCTAATCTCACCTTATGAAATACAGTTCCTGTGAAATCACGCGTCTCGCACTGCTGTGCCAGTACTTCAGCTGCACCCAATCTGAACTTGAGAGCCCCCCTTTCCAGGCCCAAAACAGCAACAGACATGCGTCTAAATTTGGCGTTCACCTGCTCTGGTCTTTGCCATGCACACAGTTAAAGTCAAATGACCACATGGTCACTTGATTTTTTTTATTTATATATATATGTGCATTCAAATATTTTTAAAAACAGGTGCAAATAAGCACCTGTAATTTGATTTTATGGCTGAAATGAAGAATTTACGAATGACCTTTTTTTTATTTGAATACACCAAATACCAATTATGGCAATTCAACTACTTTTCCACTTCTGCATACAGTCTTCAGGCAATTTTTACGGCCTTCTGTAAATGTAATTGACCCGTACAGAGTGCAGCTACTGATATATTGTATACAGTGCAGGCATAACTTTGCAGCTGGGGAAATCCCAGAGTCACTGCATTGTAAACCACCATGTGTTCAATGAATAACTAAAGAAGGAATCTTGGAAAGTCTTATACAGTGGCTTGAAGAAACCTTGAAAAAAAAATGCTTCAGATTGTCTGAATGTTTAATCTTTTACAGGCCTTGGGCAATGTGTTAGTTTTCGGTGTACATGCTCAAAAGGAATGAATGAAGGACTTTATGAGGTGGTTGTATTATGAAAGAATAACTACGAATGTGAACATAAATATAAATGAGAGTTTACAAATTAACAGCATAAAGATGTTTATAAACGCATAGCCTCATGAAATTACAAGTTTGGTGATTATGACTGTATGGACTCTGAAAAATGGAGGGTTTAAAGAAAAATTAGAGGATAAAAATGGAAAGAGTAGGATGATGGATAATGATAATGGATGGAGAACAAAAATAGACTTTTGTTCTGCCTCAAAGGCCTCTGAGTTTAGCTGCCGAAACAAAGAATAAATGACAGGCAACAGGCTTGATGATAATACACTGGCACTATGAGTGAAAATACATTTTATTTAATATCCCAGACAGTTGCAAGATCACAAGATATGTATAGCATGAATACAATTAACATTATAAAAAACTATTTGTGTTTTAAAACCTAATCCATAAATTACTCTATATGGTTACTCGACTTGATATTCAAATATATAGTGGGAAGTTTTTTTATTTTATTTTATATATCAGTTAATTTATATAACTCAGTCAGTTCATATTCCTTGTACAGCAGGTAATTTCTAATTGGAGGTGGAAAGGAATCCATTATAATGGTATTACGGAGTCTTTTAACGGTCAATGTTTTTCTGATTTCCAGACGACAGAGGTGCTTCAGGGATCGTGGGTTGTCTGAAACAAATTCAAAAGCTATTAGTCTGCATTCCCCGAGACTAAAGAACCATTGATCTGTTTCTAGAAAAGTGATATACCAGGTACTATCGTCTAACATGCATTTATTCATTTTGGGACTATGAGCGGTAAGTTTAAGTTTCTTCATATGACCCAGAATGCGACTTCCATATGTCAAGAAAGACCGGCTAAACCAATAAATGATTAAATGCGAACCCAGTGAACTCACTCAAGATGGTCCATATCTCTGCCCACTCCTTCTGTTTCTCCAGGATACATCTAAGATGTGAACAGATGGGAACGTGGTTGACGTAGTCCAGCAGGATCAGTACCACTCGTCCAGACAAATCAACCAGGCAGCACAAACTTATGAAGTCACAGAACTGTGATGTAAAGGCAACATAAACAAGTGAAGTTTTGTCTCCCATGAAGCACTGTAAATGTACTACTATTAACAATTTAGTATTATAAACAAAATGGTACCACTTTACAATAAGGTTCAGTTACGAATTGGGCATCATAAACTAAAACTGAACAACAATTTTACAGCATTTATTATTATAGGTTACTGTGTATTTCTAAATATACTATTGTTGATTTGTTAACTCATGTTCGTTCGTTATGCATGAACTAATTTTAATTTATACTACTTGTATATGTTGAAATTCCATAAAAGGGTTTTTTTCATTGTCATTCTGTGATAATGTCAACAAATCAAACCTTTTTGTTAAGTATTACTAAATAAATAAATCAGGTTAATTCATGTTCCAAAACCTAATGGTCTGCAGCCACGAGAAAAAGTAACAATAAAGTAATGTAATGCATTACTTTAAAAACTAACCAAGTAACATAATTAGTTAAGGCCCCGATATATTTCAAGTGAAATTAAAAATGAACTAGTGAAGCATCAAGTAACTTTCCCCAAAACTGGCGAATGGATGCCAACTGAAAGCTGTTCATTTTCAATGAGAGGTTGTGTTTGAGGCGACATTAGAGTGACAGCGACACTATGACTGCTAATAGGAGAAAGGACATTGGAGCTTATTTTGATGTTAGCATGTTGCTAAGATAATACCGTAATATACTAATAAGCACTAATGTAGCATTCAAGATTTCCTTCATGATGCTTTCTTAGGATTTGGCCAAATCAAAGTATCTTAGAAGGTATCATAATTATGGTGCTATTTGGAATAAGTTGGGAGCGTCTGTGTATTCTTTGGAACTGAACGTTTTGCCAAAATGTTGTTATTGTAAGATTTTTAGTCTATAGCCCAAAACTCACAGATATTTTGTCTTCTCCGTCACATATGACACAACATGGTTTATGTGTGTCCTTCCAAGGAAACTTCATTTTGAAATGGTAATCATGGTGACAATGGAAACATTTGTCTACATTATATCCATTATTTAGAAGTAATCGCATCATCTTCTCATCCTTCAGGCAGTACTGTAGAGATGTGGGAAATATTGTGTCACTGATCGCTGTGAAGTAACAGTTCACATCCGCCTGCTGAGCGAGGAGCATTGTGACAATCTCATACATCCCAGCTCTCACTGCCACTAGGAGGCAGTGCAGCGGATCCAGGTCAGGTTTGGCTCCTTCATTCAACAGCATCTTGATGCAAGTCAAATCTCCATTTGAGATGGCAAAGTAAAGGGCGGTCCTGCGCATGTCGTTGTAATTGTCGGAGATGGTTCGGTCGAGTAGAGCGTTCACATCAAAACCTCTGTCAATCAGGAGCTGTAGGCACTGCACATGACCTCCATCTGCAGCTGAGTGTAGGGGACTCTGGCCAGATTCAATGATAGCTTTCTTGCTTGTCACTGATAGCAGTATTTTTAACACACTGTAAATAGAATTGGTATGATGCAGGTAAGCAAGTTCATATCTGTAAAGTTGTTTTGATCACTTTTACTTTGACTGTCAATGGGGGTTTCTTCAATATCAGGAACTTTTTTCATATCCCTAGGGTTGATTTTATTTAAAACAATACAGTAGTTTTATGTTGTCTTTAAATTAAGACCCCCCCCTCTGCAATTTTATTTAGATTTGTTTTACCCTTCAATCTTAAACTTTGAAAATCCATCATTGAAATTGATTATAATAAATCTATACAAATATTTCCAGACACAAATGTACTTCTTTTTTTTTTTTTTTTTTTACATAGATTTTGAAAAAATTACAGCATTATTCAGCATCATATAAGTGACATGGTGATGATACAAAGATGAGAGTAAAAATTATATTTCAATTCTCTCGCAAAAGTATTGCATTTCCCCGTAAAACTCTTGCGTTCCCCGAGAAACTGCGATCGCTCAAAACGTTTATGGAAATAAAATGAAGTGGGTGGAAAAACAATAATTGAGTTGAAATATAAGTTTACCTCCCATCTCATATTTTTTTCATCACCATGTCCCTTTGGGGGCTCCGAGTTTCCCACCACAGCTACAATTTCTTCCCCTAATAAAGTTTTTTTTCTTTTTCTTGCTCATTTACAAAAGCTGGAAGTGAAATATTGGAAATGATGTGCAGAAGAAAAATAAAAAGGGGAAAACAAGGTAAATATCACAAAGGAATAGTTTTGTGCATTATTTCCAATCAAATTGTAATTTTGTACATTTTTGTAGAAAGTGTGAAAATATCATCTAATTGTGTGTATTTATAATACATAAAATGCTAGCTGTAAAATTTGCCTCAAGACAAATATATCCAAACATTTTTTTTTTTATGTGCTAATTAAACAGTACATAATCTGAGATCAGGTGGAAACGACACTGGTGAGAATTTTCATTAATTAATAAAAATTAATAAAATTAAAAAAAGAATTCTCAAGTGATGTTAAATAAACTAGTGTTAAAAAGCTGAGTGAAAAAAGTGTTTCCACTGGACCAAAAGTGTCAATAATTGATGAAGGACCCAACTACGTTAATGCATTTTAGTGTTTAACTCATTCAAATTATTGTAGACTTACAGGTAGTGGCCCTCGAAGGCCGCACGATGTATAGGAAGATGCCTGGTAAAACTGACCCGGTTCGGTGAGGCTCCATTTTCAAGCAGAAGGTTCACACAGTAAGGGTTTCCAGAACCAACTGCATCCATCAACACACTTTCACCCTTAAAAGACTGTGCATTCACGTCAGCTCCTTGTCAACATGGATGGATTAAAACTGATTAAACAATACCATGGTTAATCTTGGTCTCATTTGCGAGATGAAATGTTCTCACCTAATTCAATGAGCACTTGAAGGACTTCTAGATTGGCGCACTCTGCTGCTACACCCAATGGAGTCACTCCATTAATATCCCTCACTGACACGTGGCCACCTCGTCTCAGCAGCAACATTAAGATGTCAATGCAGCCCACTCGTGCTGCTTCATGCATTGCCGTCCACCTCTGCGAACAAACCTGATCCACTACAGCTCCATGTGTGATGAGAGCACACACCATTTGATAAGATCGTACTCTTACCGCTAGGACAAAATAAAGAAGATTATTGTAGTTGTTATGGAAAGTACAAGCAGATACCATCAACAGGGCAACTAAATCAACAGTGAAGTTGTGCTTCACCCAGCAGAAGTGGAGACTCCTTTTTGCTGTTGAGGTTATGTGGTAGTGCCCCATGTTCAAGAAGGATCCTGACGTTCTCCTCCAGTCCAGATTGAACGGCTAAATTCAAGGCGGTCTCTCCATTCCAACCTTTTTCCTCCATGTCAAGCTGGCTGGAGACTGTGGATTGAATGATCATCAAAACCAAATGTAGAATATATGGACATTTTCACACAGCAACAGAATACGGTTGTCAGTTTTGTATTTGAGTCCTTAAAGGAATAGTTCACCCAAAAATGAAAATTAGCCAATAATTTACTCATCCTCAAGCCACCCTAGTGTATATGACATTCTTATTTCAGCCAAACACAAAGTTGTATTAAAAAGATATCCCAAGCTTTATAATGGGAGTGAATAGTAACAGATTTTGAAGCCCAAAAAAGCGCAGCCATCCATCATAAAAGTAATCCATACGGCTCCAGGGGGTTTATACTCGCATACGGCGAGTCTAGTTCCGGTGGAAGAGAGACCTCTATCTAGGAGCGCAGAGGATAGAGCAAAACAAGTCTAAAATGAGAATTTTTAAATGGAAATGTCAGAGGAGCTTGAGTTTGTTGCCCAGCCCTATTTGTTTGAACCGTGAGAGGCGTCTACTCTCGTCTAAGCTTACGCTACGCCTGCCCTACGTCATATGCCGGAACTCGACTCTAACATAAACGCGTGGACGGCCATTACCGGAAGCTAGTGATTACAGTTAATAAATTTGTAATTATGGATATTCTTTTAATAAAGAAGGCCTTTTTTAACCCCCTGGTGTTACGAATCTGGCCCATACACTTCTGGTCGTTCACCACCTGAGGTTACCCACTCACAGCATGGACTCTTGCACTTCACTACAATCCCCATCATTCATTGCATTGACAACTCACACAGCTGATTCCACTAATCACTCTCACACCTGAGAACTATCACACACTATCTCACACTCTTTATAAGCTTTGGACTCTCTCTCCCTGTGGCTGAGTATTGTATTGTCATAGTGTCTAACTCTCCCTAAGTGTTAGCTTCTTTACTGAGCCATCCCTTGAGCTTAGGTTTTTGCCTTGTTCTTTGTGTTTTGATTCCTGCCCGTGTTAACTGGATTCTCTCTCAGCCTAGCCCTATGGACTCTGTTTGCACCTCGTCTACCCACGCTTGCCCTAGGATTTCTTTGTGCCATGCCTCTGCCATATCTGTTTGCTGTTTATTGACCTTGCCTGTACTACAACTATGTTTTTGGAATAAAGCCTTGCAAATGGATCTGCACGTCTCTCCTCGGGTTCGTCCCATTACAGATGGAACCCTATGGATTACTTTTATAATGGATGGATCTGTTTTTTGGGCTTAAAAAAATGGTACAATTCACTCCCATTATAAAGCTTGGAAGATCCAGGATATGTTTTGATATTACTTCGATTGTGTTTGGCTGAAAAAAGAAAGTCATATACACCTAGGATGGCTTGAAGGGCTTGAGATCATTTGAATTTTTGGGTGAACTAACCCTTTAATAAGGTTATGTTCACACACAGTTATTTACGGGAGTGACAACCAAATTCTATAACCGAATTCACACCTGTAAATTTACAGAACTCACAAACGTATTCTTGGAAAACCCTTTCTTGTGTGAACGAAACCGGTCTGGACAACTAGTTGGCTGTTACGTCTTACAGTGCGAGAGGGCCATTCTGCGCTGCACAAACATGTCTACCCTGTGTTGTGGGTTTTCATGTGTGGTTTCTGTAACTTACAGCGTTGGAGATAAGAGCTGTGTCATCTGAAGGTTTTAGATTCAGGCACTGTTCTCCACCGGAGCTACTCCCGTCAGTTTTGTGTTCTACGCGCAACTCTCCACCCAGATATAAAAGCTGTTGTCAGTTAATAAAGATTTGACGGATGAACTCGTGGCTTGATTGGACTTCTTGAGTCAAAAGTGATAAGACTTGTTCACTTTTCAATTTTCTGGACATCACCATCTTTGATATTACTTTGGTCACTTTCGCTATGGTTACTAGTCAGAGAATACGGCTTGACTCCCGTTGTACGTTCAAACAGATAGTATTCGAGATGCCACTGTAAGTTGCTGTCTGAACAGGATATTTCGAGACTCACACCTGTAAGTAATTGTGGCTGTCAATCCCAAAAACTGAGAGTGTGAACATAGCCTATATGTTAGACACAGTCTCGTTTTCCAGCAACTTATCCAACCCTTCTATGTCAGAATTGTCCATCCAGGTCCAGGACTCACCCAGAACTGCCTCTAGTACTTTCCCTGATGGTTGCATGGTGGCTCTGTGGAGTGGAAGAAGTCCACTACTGTCCAGTTCCCTAAAGGCTGAAGGAAATCGCCTGAGCTCATGGATGACTGCAGTATCACCTTATGATCAGGATACATGAAGAGATTATAAACATATTGGCCTTGTTCCACAACAAGGTTTCCTTTATCACATGTACAGTATCAGCTTGATCAATCAACATTTCTGTATATCAATGTGGAAAAATCTCATTGTAGAAATGAAAATATACCCCCATTTTAGGACAGTTCTATGAGGAACTTATAAGAACTCGCAAATTCTGTGATATCTCTAAGGGGGCTTTTACACTGGCAGTTTAGTTCGGAACGGGGCACGGTTCGCATGAAAAATCGTTAATGGGAACGCTGTCATGGGACCCGGGTGCGCACTGGGGTACTGAACCCGAGACTGGAGGAGGTGGTCTGATTTCGGTTGCTCCCGAACCGTGCCGCGGTTCGCGTGAATGTGAAAGCAGCACGGACTCGGGTGCGCACTTGTTCAGGAAGTAAAGTGACCAGCGCATGCGTGTTAGCTTATTGTGATGTATTCAGTTAAATAAAACACTTGTAAGGGATGATAGTGTTGATGATTTACCTTGGATACGAGCGAGAGTGAGCCTGCAGTGTATTCGTGCATTGCGCGTGAAATCAGGGCACCAAATTTGGAAATCCACTGTCTCCTCAAAAGAGTCCGTTTGCAAGCAGCAGAAGTCCACCCTATGTGACACACGCACAGTAAACAATAGGTTACTGTCGTAACCCCGGTTCTCTGAAACATCGAGTGGAGAGATCCACCTATGGGAAGGGCATCCGTACCTGACCTCTGCAGAAGCATCCAATTGCACCAAGTCTGGCTAACAGACAGAAGCGCGCACCCAATGCCAGGTGAGGCCACACCCCTTTACCTACGGGCATATCACAGCTGGGCGCGCTGCTATTCCTCAGTAAGTATATTCGCTTCTCGTGCGGCAAGCGGGGCATAGCTGGTGGATCTCTCCACTCGATGTTTCAGAGAACCGGGGTTACGACAGTAACCTATTGTTCTCTTTCATCATCTCGTTTCGAGATCCACCTATGGGAGAGACATGGACAGCTCCCCGATTGCCCAATACACTCACAGTGAGGTTCTGAAGGCCAGAGAAGGACGGTCACCTCAGAGAGGCGGTGCCTGACACGTCCCACAAACATGACCCTGCAAGTTTTCCGCCACGGTAACTGCTGTGGACAAGCAGGGCATGAAACATGCATGAGACACAAACATGATAATGGCCCCCGCACCACCAATGCACATAGCTAAACCCAAGAAGGAATGCGAATGCTTGGTGACAGGAATGAACATGGCCAGCCGGCCCATTCACTCCTCGTTGGTTAACCAAACGGGGCTGTGGGAAAGGGCTAAGAGGACCCTACCCCTAGGACCAAGTGTGCCACCGAAGTTCTGGTGACATCCAACCGGTAGTAACGCTCAAAGGTATGAGGAGAGGCCCAGCTGGCCACGGAGCAAATGTCCTGCAGTGGCACTCCCCTGAACAAAGCCCAAGAGGCGGCTAAGCCCCTTGTGGAATGAGCTTTTGATGCCCCTTGGGGCTGCACTCCCTTTGCTTCATAAGCCATAGTATAGCGTCCACGAGCCAATGTGAGAGGCATTGCTTTAAAATGGGACTCCCCTTGTGCAGAGGAGCCCTCGAAACAAAGAGCTGGTCGCTCTTGCGGAAAGCACTGGCCTTGGTTATATATGCTTGCAGAGCACGGACGGGACACAGAGCATTCAGCCCCTGATCCTCCGGGGAGGCAAAGGGTGGAGGCTGGAGGGTGAAAAGCAGATAGCTCCAAAACCTCCGAAGTGAACGCAGGGAAGCATTTCGGCATGAAGGCCGGGTTAGGCTTAAGGAAAACCTTATCTCCACTTAGGGAGAATTTTGGCGCATGAGGGGTGAACCGAGAGTGCATGTAGCTCACTGACCCGTTTAGCAGATGCCGAGGCTGAGAGCAAAGCTGTCTTGAGGGACAGCAGCTTAAGGGAAATACTCCCCAGAGGCTCAAAAGGATACAGAGACCGCGCTTCCAGCACCATGGAGAGGTCCCACTCTGGAACAGATCTCCTGATGACCGGCAAAGAGCGGCGTGCACCCTCCATAAATCTGCGGGTTAGAGGGTGCTGCCTGACGGTGGAGCCCCGGTGAAAACACAGCCAGGTAGACCTTAATAGTGGAAAAGGACCTGCCTCTTTCCATGAGGTCTTGCAGGAAACACAGAATATCAGGCACCAAGCACTGATAAGATGTGAAACCACGCCCATCATGCCACCCTTTGAACACTTGCCACTTACAGCCATATAGGGATCGCGTGAAAACGGCCCTGGCATTCTGAGTAGTGGCGATTACACGCGGCGGGAGCCCCAGTGCATTTAGGTTCGTCCTCTCACGGGCCAGGCCCAGAGAGCCACCCTGTCCGGGTGGGGGTGGTAAATCTCCCCGTTGGCTTGGGAGAGTGTGTCCGTGCGAGGGGGGAGGCACCATGGCTCGGCATATAACAGAGGGATTATCTCTGCCAGCCACGGGGCTTTGGGCCACCTGGGTGCTATCAGAATGAGAGACAGGCCGTGCTCTCTCACCCTGGCCAGTGGGAAAATTATCAGGCACAGGGGAGGAAAAGCATACAGCAGCACTTTGGGCCATGGGTGGGCCAGTGCGTCTGCCCCGAGGGGCGCGTCCACGTCCTTTAGCGATAAGAACATAGGACAATGGTGATTTTCGCGCGAGGCGAAAAGATCTACGGCTGCCTGTCCGAATCTCATCCATAACCTCTCCACTATCTGCGGGTGAAGACGCCAATCCCCGTAGATTGGGTTTCCCCTCGATAGCAGATCCGCGCTTCTGTTCCGAATGCCCGGGACATGAGTCACGCGTAATGACAGAAAAACCTGTCTGCTCCACACCAAAAGCCTGTAAGCTAGAGGGTGGAGTTTCGACGAGCGCATGCCGCCCTGACGGTTGATATAAGCCACTGCCGTGGTATTATCGCACCGTACTAGAAACGGGATGTCCCTGCAGGCAAGGCAGAAAATGATTCAGAGCTTTCCAAATAGTAAAAGCTCTAAATAGTTAATGTGCGCTGAACGTAGTCTGCTCAGCCACAGACCGTTCACTGTTCTGCCTTCCTGGGTGGTTCCCCAGCCTGTTAAGGACGCATCTGTCGTCAAAACTTTTCGCATCGTACCGTCCCGAGGGGGGTTCCCTGTGCGTAAAAGTTCTCGCTCTCCCAATGGCGCATGGCCGCCGCGCAGGCGCGCGTCATCGGTACCAAGCGACAGAGATCGCGAATCGGGCTGAAATGTAGTGACAAAACCCATTTCGTGAACGCTCTCATTTTCAGGAGACCAATGGCACAACTTGGATAGATGAAGCCATGAGATCCTGCAGCCTGAGGCATGTGCGATATTGTACTCTCGCCCCTTCTCTGAACTGAGACAGACAGTCCATCAGCGAGCGAACGCGCTCTTGAGAGAGACGTGCTCGCATGGAGACTGAGTTCAATTCCAAGCCCAGGAAAATGACATTCTGACTGGGAGTCAGATTGTTTTTGCTCGCATTCACCTTGAACCCGAGGGATGTGATGTGCGCGAGCACCCGGCCGGTGTCCAGCGACACCTTCTCCTTTGATTTGGCTATGATGAGCCAGTAAGTCAGAATTCTCAGCCCTGATAGTCTCAGGGGCGCCACGCCCACCTCCGCACACAGACAAAAGGTTTGGGGACCCAAACTGCGCCCGAACGGAAGAACTGTGAATTCGTAACAAATGCCTTGGTAGGCGAAACGAAGATATTTCCTGTGTGGAGGGTAGATGCTTATGTGAAAGAAAGCATCTTTCAGATCGACTGATGTGAACCAGTCGTTCTGCTTTATGGCACAGGCGAGTGAGCCTTGTGTCACATTCTGAAATTGTATTTCCTCAAATGTTTGTTCAACACTCGAAGGTCCAATATAGGGCGGGGGGCGCCACGCCTTTTGGAACATGAAAATACCAGGAATAAAAACCATGGTTTATCAGATTGGGTGGCACCATCTGAATCGCTCCCTTGTTAGGAGGGAGGAAATTTCCTCTTTCAGAATGTGTGAGGCGTTTTCTTCTGTGTGAGAAGAGAGAACGCCGTTGAAAAGCGGAGGTTTAATTGCAAACTGCAGCTTGTAACCCTGGGTTACGGTACGCAAAAACCCACTCGGGCGCTGAAACGGCTTACCAAGCCGCTTTGTGACTCGCGAGCGCCCCCGCTCGGGCCAGAGTGGAGCTGTATGGGCCCAGCTGGTTCATTTGTGATGCAAAGGCGCCATCTAGTGGGCACACTAGAGGCGACATGCAGGGGTTCGGAGGGATTTCCTCTCTTTGCAGTGAGAAGTTTTCTCTGCGGAGAGAGGTCTTCTCTCCAAAACGAATTCATTTGATTTGTAGCTTTGTGTGTTTTGTGTTGGGCAAACACTGGGGCCGAAGCCTTTATTGACAGAGTGAGGGGAACATAGTGTGGTGTCCACTGTGCTGAACTTTCCCTCACAAGGTGCCCCCAAAAGTGGGGAAAAACACATATCTCCTGAACACATGAACTGGGCAGTCTCAAGTGCAGGCAGAAAAATAATATCCGCGGAGAGAGATGCTCTCTCTGTAACGGATTTATTTAATTCGTTGTTTTTTTGTTGTTGTTGTTTTTAAAGTGTTTAGTTATGTGTGTGTTTTGTGTTGGGGAACACAGGGGCCTTCCACACACAACGTCCACTAAAAACACATCGGCTAGACAGCCGCAACTGAGCTGTGTGAGCCCAGTTGGTTGATTTGTGAGGCAATGGCACCCTCTTGTGGACGGACTCAGGGCGACATGCATGGGATCAAGAGAGATTTGCTCTTTATGTTGGCAGATATATAAATCTGAACGAATTCATTTGATTCGTTTATTAAATGTGTTGTTTAGTAATGTGTGTGTTTGTGTTGGGAAACACTGAGGCTGAAGCCTTTAATAACTGGGTGAGGGGAACCAAGTGCGTGCGGTGTGGTAACACTGCTATGTACTTTTCCTCACGACAGCCCCCCCCCTGTAACTTGTTGTTGTGGGGGGAGGGGGACACACACACACAACGTCCACTAACACACGGGCTGGGCAGCCACGAGACGGGATTAACTGACCGTAGGTGGGAGACCCTGAGTTAACGTTAATCCCAGTGGTCGAACAACAGGCAGGCCGCTTGCGTCCGGGACCGCCTTCCTAGGAAGGCATAAATTGAAAACCTCAACGCGTAATCGTAACACATCAAGGCCCGTGAGACCGTGTTAACAGTCTAGCGGGACGCTCCAGCCGTGCTTATGAGCTTCGCGAACGCCTTTTTTAATTTTTTTTTTTTGGAAAAAACGTTCTTAAGAGTTGTTTCCTCCGACTGGGCGGTGGTCCCAGCGTTTACACGTCGTAAATATTCCTATCCTGGTCGGTGGCGCTCTGTGGAGCTGGCCACACAATGTTGAGACGAACGGCCGCTCGCTCACAAACTTCCAGGAGGATGGACTGAGGCAAAGCCGCGTGAGCGCTAGCCTAGGGAACGCTAAAAGGACCGCGTCATCCCCGTTGCCGGAACCGACCGGTTCGTCAACGAGAGTGAGGTTTTCCCGCGAAGATGTCCTCTTCAGGGAATGCGGATTGGGCTGATGTCAGCTCAAATATTTTAGAGAGGTGGCGCTCCGGGAGTCCCCCGGTAGCGCGTCATCATCACCGTGTCTCCCCTCCGAGTCAGAAAGGCCGAGCACGGCGCGCTGTGTCGTGCAACTAAAAGCCGGCTTTGTAAAAGCTACATGGGCAGCAATTACAATGACCGCAATCCTCCTGGTTCTCCAAAGCTTGAGCGTGTTAAGCCCAAGCAGACCGCGCAGAACGAGAGGGTCTTTAGCGGCGATGAGAGCACCACACGCGGCCGGGCAGGCTCGTCGTGATAGGCTGTTCCCCGGGGGAAGCGGCTGTTTAGACGGTCACATAGCCATGGGTGGGCCAGCGGTGAAGAACTCGGAAAAATCCGTGGCGGGCAGCCATGTAAAGGAGGAGCAGGTAAAGGACAGCGAGAGCTCGGGCGGCTCCGGATGCAAAAAACACAGCGGATAGGCTGAAGAAACGACTGTCACTCACGTCTGGCGGAGGCTGATCTGGCGATATGTCCTCCTGAAGACTCGAAAGTGAGCAGCGTAACGTTAATCCAACCGAACTGTGTCAATGCAGAGATCGCGAGAAGCGAATGTCAACTGAGGAATAGCAGCGCGCCCAGCTGTGATATGCCCGTAGGTAAAGGGGTGTGGCCTCACCTGGCATTGGGTGCGCGCTTCTGTCTGTTAGCCAGACTTGGTGCAATTGGATGCTTCTGCAGAGGTCAGGTACGGATGCCCTTCCCATAGGTGGATCTCGAAACGAGATGATGAAAGAGAACCTGTATTGTTCACTCAACTGCGCATAATAGCAGCGAATTAATAAAAAAAAAAACAATATTGCCCTGCGTTCTGTTTTCTATCATGTGTCGTGCACGTTTGCGATTACGTAATATGCACGCAAACGCACCAGGGTTCGACAGAATCAAGTTGAGTGTGAAACCAGACCAACGCTGCGGGGGGTGCCGGGAACAAACGCGCTTGGGCTCGGACCACAGCAAACGAGCCCAGTGTAAAAACCCCCTTAGTAATCATAACACCATATTATGGGAGAGACTTGAATACAAAATAGGACAGGGGTGAGCATTCCTGCTCCTGGAGGGCTGCTGTCCTGCAGAGTTTTGCTCCAGGCCTGATTAAACACATCTGAACCAAGGTCATCCAGGGCTGCATCCGAATGCTTAGGCAGCTGACTTGTTGCCTCTCTGCCCTTGGTCTAATAAACTACAACAAAAAAGAGAGCTTTGGTGATAACTAAGTGGATATTTAATTACTGCAGAATTTTCTAGACAGGAACGTCTAGAAACTATCAACTACAGTGGAGATAAACTCCGTCCAGGGGTGCGTTTCCCAAAAGCGTTATTAGTCAACTATGGTTGCAAGTTCCATTTAACTCTATTGGTAACGACAGAACTTGTGATCATAGTTGGCTTTTGGGAAACGCACCCCAGAACCAGGAAATGATACCCCTGGATTAGGATATCTGATGCACCTTCAGAAGGGTCCAGAGGTCCTTAAGTGGGTTATGCAAGGTTTTGCAATCTGAGGAAACTCAAGTATCTTTTCATTTTTATAGTGATAGAATAGAAATAAAATATTTCAAAGCATTAATACATTACCTGTTTCGATTGCTGCCAGCAGTTTTAAATTCTCATCACTGGCTGAGCTTTATGAAAACAATAAGGATCTGAGAGAAAATATTTTGCAATACTTTTTGCTATTTTAACTATTCAGTTTCCTTCAAAGCATGTTGTACATAAAATATCTAGAACATACATACCTGTATTCGTCTTCATTCATCTTGTCCAACAAAATATATCTAGAAAATGTATCCCATGAATCAGAGGCCATAACATTAGAGCATCAGTGACTGTTGAAGCTAATCAGAGCTGAATACAACTAAAGTAATTATATTTGCAAACATGAACCTTTCATTAAACATAGCTGCAGGCTTACCTTTATGACTTTCTTGTTCCTAGTGACATGAGCTTTTATATTCAAGCATGACCTGCTTTCATTGCCAATGAAATGCCATGCAACAAATGCCATGCCATTAGGGACAGTCTGTTTCTATTGTAGTCACTTTAACACACACCTGATAAAATATTTTCTAGGAACTCCAACCCCCCCCCCCCCCCCCCCCCCCCCATACCCCCATACCCCCAACCCCCCCTACACTATTACTTTTTCAATGAAATCCCCAAATATAACATAATCCTAATCTAATCTGCACGCTGAAGCTGTTTTTCATGATTTCAGAGGCATATCACAGGCTCACCAGGCGGCAGGATGTCATGTGACATTAAGCTTGATTCACTTCAGTGAAACGATTCATTCGGGCGGTAATTCGGTTCAATGAACTGTTTCCAAAACCAGACACTACAATTTTGTCCCCTGACAGGCATCTTGTTTTTCATGTTTGTAGTAAAGTTGGTACTGTATTACTGTTTTATTAGGTTATATAGCCTAGCTAGCCTACATCGTGTAAAGTGTTATTAACATACACTAACAAAACAAAAGCACCGTGGCATTTTAGACATGGTAGGCCTACCATGTTTTTGTTTATTGCAGCACATTCTTTGAAATACCCAGTAAATGGCATGGTAGGCACTAACAAGGCCTACATATATAGAATATATTAAAGTATGATGGTATAGCCTACACCTTGTAAGGGAAATCCGCCATTCTTCCCAGTTTTTGTTAATTAATAAATTTAATTCTGTAAAATGATGTATAATAATGTTAATAAAGCTGTAACCATTTCACTTCACGCTTAAATAAAGTAATTCCGTTAAATTAAACACGCTTTGCGAATCGGTTCAACCGACTCGTTAAAAAGATTCGGTTCAAGAGATGGACTCATTTGCGAATCGGACACCAGTGACACTATGGTTACCATAGCAGCGGCCAAACACTGTCCAGACTCAGGTCATTGCAAACCTAAGCTCTACTCTTGTATTTTAAACTTTAATAAAGGCGTTTCCGTCAAATTGCTCTCAAGAATATTAGAGGAGAACGTGCTATTATTGAACTTTAAGGTTTGACCGTTTAGGTGTGAGGAATTTGTCATGTCAGAGCAGGAGAGTGAAACTGAACCCGCGGAGCAAAGAATGTCACAAGAAGTCATTCAGTCAGAGACTGACCTTCATGAGGAAGATGATGATGCTGAAGACCAGAGACGTCAAAACGATAGAAACCAACAAGGAGGCGAAACCAACCAGATACTTTCCTCCAGTGATGTTGGAAACTCAACAGCAACGGGTGAAATATAATTCTGCATTTTACCCCAGCATTATACACTTAGAAAAATACAATGGTACTATGATACTATGGTAAGCATGGTCGGTTTGGGCATAACGTCACTAGTATCTTGGTAATACTGTGAGTTTTCTTTGACATATTGCTCCATAAAATGGATGTCAGTGTAGAATACACTGGTATTCTTTGAAGTAGCTTGGATTAGGGTTCTAGTTATCAAAAACATTTTGTTAATGAATGCAGAAATAAAATATAACTATTAAGTTAGATGAAAAAATTCTAAATGACAGTTAAAAATGTTCCCTTGTCAACCTATTTGTCGTACATTGGTTGGTCACACTTTAGTTTGAGGAAGACACATTCACTAGTAACTATGACTTTTGTCTTAATAAACTCTTAATTTACTGCTTATTATTAATAGTTAAGGTAGTTGTTGTTGTTGTTGAGGTTAAGTTTAGGTGTGGTGTAGGATTAAAAGAATAGTTCACCCAAAAATGAAAATTCAATAGGGCCCCATCAACTGTTTGGTTACCAACTTTCTTTAAAATATATTCTTAAGTGTTTAACAAAAGAAAGAAATTCTTACATGTTTGGAACAACTTGAGGGTCCTAATAAACAGCCAATATAGTAATATGCAAGCGAATAAGAAAATAGGCTAGTTAATAGTGAGAATTGGTCCCCAAAGTGTTACCAGTTTGTTTAAGCACTAAAACACTGAACATAAAGTGAAATAATAATAATAAAATAAATTATCCAAAATAGAAGTTGAAATAGAATCATAAATTTAGAGTTTTAAAATAAAAATACACATTTTAATAAAAACTGTAATAATATATAAATAATACCCAAATAACACTGGCTTGGAATACCAAGGAAATACCATGGTATTGAAATGTGGTAATCATTCAGTACTATGGTAAAAAAAAAGAAAGAAAGTGGTTTTACCATTACTGTTCCATAGTACCACCACATTTTTTAAAATAAATATTCAGCACATGACTATTTTTTAATATTAATATTTATAATTCTAATGCAATTGTATTTCTTGTTCTTCCAGTTAAGATCTTGCTGATGCCAGAGAGGCACATGATAACGGTGGCCTTCACTATTGGCCTCTCAATCCTGGATCTGAAAAAACACTTCAGCTTCAAGCTGAGGGTCCCATTAGACATCATACAAATCACTCTAGACGGTAAGACACAAAAGATCGTCCTTCATAGGAGAAATCGTGGAAAATTCTGACATTTCTGAGTATAAAAGAAAGCATTTACTCTACAATGATGTAAAGGACACATTAATTAAAAGTCCCTCGGATCTTTTTAATTTAGTGTTATTTTTTGTCTAGAAAAAAGTGTAGATGATGACCAGACGCTGATGGATATTGGCGTACAGCCACATGGGATGGTCCAATTTGAGATGAGCTCGCTAGACCCGGAGAATTACCCCATGAGACCAGACAAACCACAGCAGGAGTACAACATGCCGGATGTCATCACTGTCAGAGTGCAAACAGGTACAGTCGAACTTATAGCTGACTAAGGCATTATGAGGATAGACAAGTTTTTGTGACAAGTTTCTGGCTTTAAGACACAGAGACATATCAGGACGTGGTGGTAGAGATCGAGAGAGCCACTCGCGGGAAGGCATTTCTGGGAGGATTCCGTCATACGGTGACCAAAACTGAGTATCATAATGCTGCTGTGCAGACGATGCCTAAGAAGAGGCCTGGCAGGAGCATTGAGTCCTTCAGCAGGGATACACAGGTGCACGCATACATACACACTATATGGAGTGAAGGACTTCTTGTGCAGTAATAAAACCCATTAAATGGACAGAACTTTCATCTCTTTGCCTCATTTTTTATTTATGTTAAATTAAAGGAACTGATAATTTAGCAGAAGGATGGCACATAATGCATTTGCTAAAAATAAAAAATAAACATTTAGCTAACTAAACATTTAATAAAACATAAAATAAACATATTTTATAATAACATAATTTATAATAAACATAAATTTGTATATAAAATATATAATGTAGGCTATATGTAAAAATATTTTGTATTATAATATTATTGTAAAATATAAAAATAAATTGTATTGTAATGTTGTATATAAAAAATATTTATGAAAATTGTTTGTGTAAAAAATTAACCTTTTTTATATTTTGTTATATGACCTTTATATATTTTTTATATAATGATATAGCGATTGATTGTTTATTGTTTATAACACACACACAAACATAGACACACAAGGAGTTAATCTTCAGTAAAGATTTTTAGAAATGACGTAATTGTTGAGAAAGTTGTTACCCATAAATTTGAATGATTTATCACTTTGAAATGTCAAGACAATTGGATTTTTAGAGAATCTTATTTATATCATATTTTAAATTCTAATTGGGGTAATATATATATATATATATTACACTTTTGTAATCCAAATCAGGCACTATATATTTTAATACGAAACCTTTTTTTTTTATTTAAGTTTTGATGAATAAAATACATATTCCAATGATTCTGTTTTTTTTTACAAAATAAATTGAAGCAATAAAACACTTGTGGTCACGTTATATTGTAAATATAATGATCGTGCTTCATAACCCCAATTAACTGTGACATTAAACACTACCATTCAAACATTTGTATTCAGTACATATTTTTGTGGAGAAATGAATGTTTTCAACCTTGATACTAATAGGAAATATTTCTTGAGCAGCAAATCAGCATATTATGATTTCTGAAGGATCATGTGACACTGAAGATAATGATGATGAAAATTCAGCTTTAAATCACAGGAATAAATTACATTTTAAAATATATTAAAATACAAAACAGTTCTTTTAAATGGTAATAATATTTCACGATATTACTGTTTTTACTGTATTTTTGATCAAATAAATGCAGCCTTGGTGAGCATGAGAGACTTTTTCTAAAAACATTAATACTGCACAACCCTAATTTTCTTTGCCATTTAACCAGACGGTGGAGTTGAAACACCAGGATCAGCAGTGCTATAGGAACGCCTCGACTCAGATGACCAAAATCGGCTGTTATGTGTCCAACATGGAGGACAAGCTCATCGCCCCAGGGACTTACATCACTGCAGAAGAGTATCACAGCAAGAGACTGAGAGCTGTACGTGTGTTTGAAGGGGTTGAGAGAGAATTGCATTCATTCTGTGCATTCGCTGTTCAGGACAAATGCTTATATGTATGTTTTTCCTTAGGTCGTTACACTACAGTCACATGTCAGGCGCTGGCTAGCCAAGTGTTTCACAGACAACTTGAGACAGGCTAAAGAGCAGCACCTGGCATGGATGGAAAATGAAAAGAGAAGAAAGAAAGAGGAGAAAGAACAGCAGATCAGAGATGAATATCGCCGCAGGATGAACCCGGAGTCGAAGGGAGACTTTGATCTGCTTTATAATGCCTTGAAAAGTGAGTGTGTGAGTGTTTGTAGCTTACTACAAGCAGCAATGCTACTAACTTAAAGGTGAAGAGTGGATTTTCTGCACCACTAGAATCACCAAATGGAAGTGCAAAAATAATGACTTTATTTTAGTCACAAGTCTCTCTGAAAAAACATGATCACACATATAGTCCCGCCTCCAAAAACTCGCCATTGGTTGAAACAGTGTTGCTATATAATTAATAATAGTCAGGATGCTCAGACAAACAGCGCAATTTTCAGTGTTTTGCAGCTTTTCAAGAACATCAACCTATAAATTACTTATTTACTCATAATAACTTTTACAAGCTACTGCCTTTTTTGTACATTATGTTGCATCTGCAACTTTTTAGCCAATTGGTAGGTTCAGCCGGTTCATGCAAATTAACTGTTTGCATGTTAATTTTCTTCACTGCAATGAATGCTTCACTGATTCACTTCAGTTTCTTCACAGATTTCTTAGTTTTTAAGTGATTTTTTTAAATACTGTTGACCATCGCTGTTTTTTACTCTGTTACAGTAAAGATATTTATCATTTTTCAAAAGATTTCTATTTCAAATCAATTAATTTACCAATGAATCTAAAAAAATATATATCACGGTTTTAGCACAACTTTTTTCAACATTGATAATAATAATAAATGTTTCTTGCGCACAATAAGAGATTTCTTTCACAAACATAAAACAGTCCCAAACCTTAGTGTACATAAATTCATTAATTGTTTTGTTTATCTGTTAAATTTAGCACTGTCACTGTGATTCAGATCATTGTTTTGTGTCAGATAAATACTGCTGTGATGGCAATATCAGCTGATATTTATGTTTTAAAAGATTTTAAAATACATTTAACTATTTAAAGCTTTTTTTAAAGCTTCATTGAAGTTGACTACATTATAGTTGGTATGATATATGTGTGGATATGGAGGTATGTGTTGTAATGTGTGCAGTGATTTGGATATAAGTCAGTGTGATGGTCCTTATTCTTCATCTCTGTATGTCAGAATGGAGGATAGAGGAAGTGGAACGCATCAATGTCACCTTATCTGGTGCGGAGAGAAAGGCAGCGCTGTGCGCTCTACTGGAGCAAGAGACCCAGTTCATCTCCTCCATAGAACAGCACAGAATGGCTGCCAGCACGAGGAACCAGGATAAGGCCATACTAGCCTTCCTCAACAAGGTGTCAATCTTTTGCTAATCGGCTGTCTTATCATGAACATGCTGTATTGTTTTAGAGCAAAACCTTTGTTTGGTTACAGTGCAAGAATTATTGAATATGTCAATTTGATTTGGAACCAAATAGAGCACACAATAATTGTTATAATATTACTTTCAGTAAATCTGGGCGGCAGAAGATTCATTTGGTTTAGTATTTTGAACATTGTGGGTTCATAACTTTTCCCCATTGTGTCCATTGAACTTAATGTTGGTCCAGTAGAAATATCAGTGTAATAAAATTATTTTAACGCCTCTTTGCAAGTGGGTAATGATAACTAACCGATAATAAGTTAGATATAAAGTCAGAACAGACACACATACAGGCCTGTAGTGTTTCATATACTGGACCTCCTCTATACTATAGCAGTTGTTCAGTGGTTTTTGCTTCATGACCCAGACTTTACATTGGCCATAAAGAAAGCTGTCCTCTAAAGCAAACATTCATTTATTTTAATATTTAGTTAATTAATAATTCTTAAATATGAGTTTATAAAAATAACTGCATACAAGCAGCATATGTTTTATGTGATGATAATATCATTCTACATAATATTATAATTTGTAATAATTTATATAAATCTCTACAAAGAGAGAGAGAGAGAGAGAGAGAGAGAGAGAGAGAGAACACAACACAACACAAATGTCAAAATTTTAAAGACGTTTGTTTTTGACTTCTCTTCAGTCTGCAGAGCCAAAGAGATGGCGTGCATTTGACGGGAAGGTGACACAAATGGACACCCAGTTCACCATCAGAGCCAAGGAGCTGCGAGACCTGTACAGTAGCGTCACACAGGCTCAATTCACAAAGGACGAACGTCTGGATGTGCTACTCACTCTGAAACACACTGTGAAGGCCAGTTTCACATCTGTCGTCCTAAATATGGACAAAATATAAACACATATATTTGTTCATCTAATTTTTAAAATGTACTTGTGAACAGGAACATAAATGCAAGCTAACACAGGACATAGTGGACTTGATTGACAGGGAGATGGACCTGTTGATGAGGGGTGTGAAAAAGAGCAACCTGAATGGATTGAGAAAGAGGATATCAACCCTCTTCCTCCAATACATCAAAACCCCTCCGTTCAACCCTCAGGTGTCCAAACTTCTACGGGTATGTGGCTAAAACAGTGTTGTCGTCGAGACTAACTCATCCGAGTCTGAGTCAAGACCATGTCCACATGCTCCCGTGTCTATGACAACATCAACACCATATTTTCATGTTTCATGGTCATCCTTGAGTCAGAGACCATATTTTTATGGTGTTGGTCTTGGTCTAGGTCCTCGAGTCCAAGTCTACGAAAATATTTTCATAGTCTTGGTCCTCAAGTCTGAGTTCAAAGACCATATTTTCATGGTCACCCTTTTCTAGTCTTGGTCTTAACTTGGATTCGAATAAGCTGGTTTCGACTACAACCCTCAGTTTACCCTGTACTTCAAAGTTAAAATGACATTAGCTGTAACATCACTTCCAGTTCTCAAGATACTGAAATACAACTTGAGTTTTGGTTGGTTTTCTCACTCTTTGAAACAACTCTAATATTTACCCTGCTCTCCACAGGTGCCTCAGGATCCTGCCGACCTGAAAAGGAACATCTATTTGTGTCGTGGCTGTAATGAGTATCAGTCATGCACTGACTTCGCTCTGAATACTAATGCATCTGCAGTCGGCCTCTGTCACCGCTGTGTGGAGTTAGACAATGAAGCCCGTCAAAGAGAAGACTTCTCTCTTTACAAGAACATTCTCAGATGCTTGCGTGACACTGAGGCCGAATGCAGCCCAGATGCCAAAGTCACTTACCTGCTACAGGTAAAGTTTATGCATGTGTTGGTGATTCATTTTGAGAGCATGGAAAGAGCCGGTTGTTTTCCGTAAAACCTGCACCAGTGAAATCAGTAGTTTTAAAGGTGCAGTAAGTAATTTCACATTTATGTTTTGCACACTGAAATTAGTCCACATAAACAATTAATACATGACTTGACTCCTACTAGTGTGGATGTGTGACATTTTTGCTTATTAACTTGTCAAAAACACTGTTGGTCATGTGATTTCAACATGGCCACCAACAGGAAGGACCACCCTAATGTATAATACAACTAGAAATGACTAAAAGCCTGTTCACACCAAGAACGATAGCTATAAAGATAACTATATCGATAATTATATTAGCCTCCACACCAGTGGATGATATTGTTCCGTTTAGTCTAAGCGCATGCTTGTCTGTAACTTAAAATGCTCGAGCTCGTTACAGCTGAATGGATTCTGATTGGCTGTCAATGTTTTTATCGTTCATCAGCTGGGTAAAGTCGTTCTGAAAGTGATTCAGTTTCTCTGTGCCGTTATCGTTCTAGCTGTGGTGTGAACTCTGCTATTCTCTAATGTTGAGAACGATTTTTAGAACTTTATCGTTATCTTTATAGTTAACATCCTTGGTGTGAACCGGCCTTTAAGTGCATTTCATGTGAGTCTGCATGAATTTTTTAAAATATCTGTGGATTGTAAATTTTTTGGTGGAAAATGCGAGAAACAATTGCTTAGTCCACCTTTAATAGAATAGATTAAAATGAATGGAGCTCCAAGTTAATGCTGTGCTCAAGACATTTACTGTCCTCATTAGGAGCAGGACCTTCGGTACCTGGTGGATGTTCTTTGGGGAGCTCAGTCCGCTTTGAGTGACTGGAAAGACCTTCATGATTTAATGCTGGTGCGCTGGGAGAAGCATTTGGACTGGAGCCCATGGAACTGCATCCTCCTCACGAAGGACGAGGCCGCTGCACATCTGAAACTGGAGAACATCGAGAAGGTACTGCGGCTACAACTGCTTTTGAATGTCTTTCACACTTAGAATGATTAAACGTCAAACCGCTACACAGTAAATGATATAATAGCAGATATTTATAGGTTATAGGTTAGTTTACCAAAAAATGAAAAATCTGTCCTTATTAACTCACCCTCATGTCATTCCAAACCCGTAAGCCTTTCGTTCATCTTCGGAACACAAATGAAGATATTTTTTATGAAATCTGAGATCTTTCTGACCCTTCATTAGACAGCTTCCACTTTGACGCTTCAAAAAGTTCATAAAGAGATAGTAAAACTAATCCATATGAATTGAGTGGTTTAGTCCACATTTCCTGAAGAGACACAATCGCTTTATATGATGAACACATTATATTTAGGTTTTTAGATTTAGATTTGAATTTGATTTAATTTACAAGTGAATTGTGTCTTGACGTGCAAAAATCAATGAGGTCCATTCTCGTGTTACGCAGCACGTTTGAGCTTCAACAAGAACCAATGAGGTTCATTCTCGTGTTTTATGCAGCACGTTCAAGCTTTCGTAAGAACCTATTAGGCGCGTCAAGCAGGTTCGGTTGAGCTTCTGTATATGATCTCTGATCAATGCTTCAATGTGAATAAAACACTAAATTAAATTAAAGAGGGCCAGAAACCTCTCATCAAAAATATCCTAATTTGTTTGGAACGACATGATGGTAATTAATAGTAATTAATTAATGAATTTTCATTTTTGGGTGAACTATCCCTTCAAGAACTATTAGACTAATCTAAGTATTGAAACTAAGTGGAGTAAAACATTTTTAGAGGTGACCAGAGTGAAAACCTGTGCAGAATATTGTAATATATAATTAAAACTCTATAATCGTGACTATTCACTGTACACCAGTCAAAGCTCCATTTTAGAGATGGTGTTTACATGTAATGCATATACAGAACACATTTGTCTCTGCCACCACTTGAACGCAAACCTATATGTCCCACCATAAAAATGCCCGCTCTTTTCACTTGCAGGCATACGATGTGGTAGTTATCCGTAATGTTAAGCAGAAACACGCACTGGCCAGGAAGTACTTCTCTCAGATACCTGCGATGGCCGAATGTCTGCAGAATGCCGAGATTCAGCCTGGTGCCCTCGGCAAACTGCTGGTCTCCAAGCCCATCACCAAGGCCACCAAGTAGAATCGCTAAGAGGCTACCCACAATCCTGTGAGGTGCTCAGGGACATCTGCAGCTTCACCATTTCTCTACTTCAGACAGTTTCAGCGTTCTTCCACAAGATAATTTATCGAATTTGAATATCTTGGTAATTAAAACCGGGAGTTATTGGGCCTCTCTCCGTTTTGTTTTCCATTCATTAGGATCATTCATTAATGTTTATTAGTTATCATTAGGCAGTAAATGAGCAATGAGTTTTATGATTTTTGATACTTTGGTATTTTGTAAATACTAATTGGTAAAACAAGCAGCAACACTACAATCCTGTGAAAAATGCAGCATTGGCATGTTTTCCAGTGTTAAACTTGAGTACAAAAGCTGCATTTAAAATGGAGATCAGACAGATAAAAAAATCTAAATCCCTCCATGATTACTCCATAATGCCACGCAAGAATGAATTGAAACATTATTTCCAGGAACACTTTGAAAGCCTTAAAAAGCTCAAGTGCAAGAGGTTTTAATTAGGCCTTTGCAAATGATATATAGCCTAGATCTAATCAGGAGGTGAGCAATCTAAGATCTGCAATTATAGGAAAAGGTCAAAAATCTCCTCCTGTGTTTCCTTCTGAACAAATGTGAACGAAACCACCACCACCACAGGACTAACTGCTAAAAAGAACGACTAGCGATGAAAGGTTTGAGTTTTATTTCTGTCCCTCCATGACGTGAGTTTATAAGATGAGCTTAATAAAACTGTTTTTATTAGACATTTGGCTTATGTACTTTGGCAATTGGCACAAACCCTATCTCTGTCATTCTGTGATACTTAATCAAGCTTCAAAACTAGACAGAACTGATAACAAAAAGGCTGCTAATAGAGTAGTAGATGATAAATGTGAAAAAAACAAGTTGGCAAATAGGACTAAAAGATGCATTTGTTGTTGATTGGTTGTAGTGATGCAGATGAAAGAACATCAAAGATCAAATAACTTTTTGTTATTGAATAAGAGGAATCAAATTTTTCTTTTTGCAGGTTCCTGCGTCTTTAAAAACTGTAATGCGTACTACCTGCTTTAACAAAGAAAACGCTTTTGTTTGCTGAAATGAAGGTATTATGAAAAACTGGGCAGGCTCTTAGAGCAACTTGAGGTTGTTAGGTTATTGTTCGATCTTTTCACTTAAGTTGTCTGTGTATGAATAAAGTAAGTCAAAGGTAAGTCAAGATTTTCTACATTATTTTTCACACCAGTATTGTGCAATCTTTTGTAATCTTTGGACAGTGGAAAAGGCTTTTGATCTTTATAATGCTCATATTGATAACTAATTAGTGGAGTTTTATGTAATCTCTGATAGAGCTGTTCTGTTTGTTCTTTTAGAAAGCTTGAGGATTGCGATTAATGTGTAATAGTACAAGGGATAAAGAGAGTGTTCTGTAAAACCACTGAGCCCAAGTTATCCAATGATGTTTCAAGGAAACACCATTTTGTATTTCAGATCATTGGTAATCCTGATGGTGAAATGACAATAAAGGAGGTCATGAAGTCATAACTTCAACAAGCATCAACTAACCTCGACACCTTCAGACAGATTTGACATTACAGATGGTCATAAGCCAGCTCCTTGTGAATTTTTCCACTGGATTTTCAAGTTTTCCATTGGCATATTTTACATTATATGATTCACAAGTTATGGAAACCTTTCTCCGCCTCAGTTAAATATAAAAAGGCAATTGTGAGATAAAGATTAAAGTAAGAATTAAATCTGTAAGAAATAAAGTTGCAATTTTGAGATGTAAATTTGCAATTACAAGAAATAAAGTGTCTCTAAATTGTGAGATAGAACTTTTGCAAATGTGAAAAGTCATGATTATACATAAATTGTCACAACTGTAGTTGATAAAGTCGGAATTGTTTAGAACTAAATAACAATTGTGAGATGTGAAGTTGCGATTACAAGAGAGCCGCAATTACGAAATATAAATCCGTAATTATGGGAAATAATTGCAATATTAAGATACAAAATCGCAATCGTAAGAAAGGCACAATTGTGAGATTTTGAGTGTAAAGTCAAAATTATGAGAAATATTGTAAATACATTTTTTTTTTATTTAATCATTTTTACTGCAAGTCAGAAATTGGCTTTCATACTAAATTGCGAGCATTACAGTAAAAGCTCGAAAGAGATAAGAGTTTACATTTTTTTTTTTCATTTTAATGTATTTTTCTTTTCTTTTTGATCTTCGAATTCTTTGGAAACAAACCCCAGTACGGATTATCGCCTGCTGTGTGATTTCTGAGAGTTTGTGTTTATGAAGTCTCCCAGGTTGTTGTTTAACAGACCCCAGTGTGGAGCCAGATTAGGGCCCAATATGGGAAACGGTGATGACGTTTGCTGTTAGGAGAAAAAGGTGTGAATTCCAGGTCACTGTCTGTGGCAATGTCTCGTGTCAGTGGGTTTACTGTATGTTTATAATGGTCTTGCTTTTATAATATCACATGCAAATTTGTTGTTATCTTTGGTTATAAAATGTAAATATAAATGGATCAGGTTAGGAGGGACTTACATGAGCTGGCTGGCAGGAGTCTAATCTTAAAGCTTAATCTCCATGGCCATAAGGCTTTATGACATGACCGGAATGGACCAGTAACAGGGGATGCGGATGGCACCAGGGCAAAGATTAATCAGCGGCACATTATTTAAAGGCCAGCATAAGACAAAGTCCCTAAGTTGACTCCGTTTCAGTTACAGAATGAGGCGGCTTTCTTGGAGCTTCGTGAAACCCCTAATCATCATCAGCACACCATTGGCATTGCTACCGCTGCCACTGGTCATCAAAACAAAGGTTAGACATGCTTGAACACATATGTGACAATCACATGTGCAGAGACTTTCTATATGGTCAGCTCTGAATGAGAATAATGTAATGAAGTAAGAATAATGAAGCAAAAGCTTGTCTTTTCTTATTATATTATATTGCATGTTTTCTGAAATACTTTTGCACATCCTTTTTGCCTTTGAAATGTCTTTAAAAATAACTTTGTCTTTTTCTCTCACATCACTTTCAATCAAAAGCTATTTTTTACAAAAAGTCATTTTGATAGACATTTGTCTGTTTATCTTCTGAATGGATATAAACACTGATTTCATGTCCACTAGGAAGCAGAATGTGCGTACATCCTGATATTAATGGCTGTGTACTGGATGACGGAGGTCTTGCCTCTGTCTGTGACGGCACTTCTCCCCGCGCTGCTTTTCCCTCTTTTTGGGCTCATGAAGTCCTCCCAGGTATACTTTCCTGAGCCAGTTGCTTTACTCTTGGAAAACAATCTCATGGAAACCTGACTGCAATATTTATGGACTACTAATGTGGATAACTACTGAAAACACAAGATGTCATTGACCGGCCATTTTTCTTTAGGTTGCATCTGTATATTTCAAAGACTTCCACTTGTTGCTTCTTGGGATCATCTGTCTAGCAACAGCCATTGAGAAATGGGGTCTTCATCAGAGAATTGCCCTCAGATTGGTGACTGCGCTTGGAGTCAACCCTGGCATGTAAGACTTTTATTTTATTTAGATATGTGGTATGTTGTGATGATTTATAGTAGGATCGGCAGATGCAAACACAGCTTGTTTACTGTGAAATGTGTTTCACAGGTTGATGCTGGGGTTCATGGTTGGCTGTGCTTTCCTCTCCATGTGGTTGAGCAACACCTCAACTGTGGCAATGGTAATGCCAATTGTGGAGGCAGTGATCCAGCAGGTTTTGAATGCAAATGAAGAGGCTAACAAAGACCACAAGGGGGCGTTAAGTGGCGTCTCCAACCCTGCTCTACAGCTTGAAGGTAAGCTGGTGCAGCTTTCATTTAACTTGAGTAATACATTATCATTTTAACCTTTAACCTTCTATTTAAAAGGGCAACATTTAACATTAAACACCTGTTTTCAGATATTGAGGCCCAGTGTGACCAGTCTGAGAAGATGAAAAGGTAAACATGTATAAAATTACCAAAAAAACAACAACAAAACAAAACAGAAAATGTATTTTAAGACTGAATGAGTTTTTTTTTTTTTTGGTACTCTTATAGCATTGAAGCAGGTATTACGGAGCCAATTCAGACAGCTCTTGAGGAACCAGACACTGTTAAGGTCAGTAAAGCACACACTCTGACATTAAAACTCACAAACACAAAATCCTTCTCCTTACCTTAATATAAAATGGTATTTCTCAATATTTTAGGCACCAACTCCACCGTATAATGGGAAGTACAGGACCCGTGAAGATCACATGATGTGCAAAGGATTGTCACTTAGCATTGCCTACTCTTCATCAATTGGGGGGCTGACCACATTATCAGGAACATCCACAAACCTTATATTTGCTGAATACATCTATCAGTGAGTTCAGTACTTACCTTTACACTGATGTGTGTAACTTTATTAGTATTAATATATATTGGTCCCATTATTTCTACTATATTATCTGATTTGGTCAGTCTATCCATCTAAACTCAGCATGCTGTGCACTTTTCTGACCTTCCTCAGGTACTACCCAGAATGCACCATCATTAATTTTGGAAACTGGTTCGTGCTTTGTCTTCCCATCTGCATAATTATGCTGATTTTGTCATGGATATTCCTGCATTGGATGTTCCTTGGTTCCAAGTGAGTGATCGTAATGTCTTCTATTCAATAAGTCGTTCCCTGACTCCCCTCTGTCCCTCATTTTTACTGTTTATCTCAAGATTTCATTTAAATTCATCATTTCAAATCATGCTGCCATTTGCATTTTTTCCCACCTCTCCACTTCAGCTTCATCTACGTGTCTTCAATCTTCTTCATCCTGCTCTGAGTCTCACTCACAGCCTCCCGATCTCATCGCTCTAGGATAATCATGTTTCATTGAGCAGACTTTTTCATCAGCTGCCGAGATTTTCTTCTTAGAATCACTCACAGAACATTGACGCATGGCGTCACGACAGAGATGTGATTGTTTGCATGCGTAGTTTAAATGGATTTTTGTCATATACAAAGATTTCAGTCAATTCGTCCACTCATCAAAATTAACTACATGTATGCATTGAAATGGCAGTAAATGAACCAAACAATAAAAGTATTTCTGCTTCTCCATTCATCCCTAGCTTTCGTGCCAGTCTGTGCTCCAGACAGCGATCCGAAAGGGAAAAAAACACTGCCAAACTGCTTCTGGATCAGTACAACTCACTGGGGCCCATAAGGTTGGAACTCTTCTTTTAAATTTTTTTAAGGCTCTTAAATGTGTAACATTGACTTATTTTTTCACAAATATATAAAAAAATTATGTATTGCTTAATGACATGTTTTTGGGGTAGTTCTTTTCCCCTGAACAGTGGGAGACCTATACCTACAGTAACACTTACCTTTAAATGTTAATCTGCATTATGCATTAACATGTCAGAGTGTGCCATTTTGGCAAGGTTTGAAGGATTCCGAGACCTATTTTTTGTATTATTATCATAGGTTATTTCTTCTTAAAGGGGTCCTATTATGCTTTTTAATTTTTTCAACTTTAGTTAGTGTGTTGCTGTCTGAGCATAAAAAAGATTTGCAAGGTTACAAAGCTCAAAAGTCCTCACAAAAGGGAGATATTTTATTTAACAGAATCAACAACAGACTGCCAGACTGGGGATAGAGGTGTTGTGATAATGTAAAATACATGAAAAATAATGTTTTTTGAACAATCAAGCATGAAAACATAGTACACCCCAAAAAACAAAATCAAGACTTCGTAAAAGGGCATAATAGGACCCCTTTAAACCTGGAATACACCACACAACTTTTAATACACTAGGCATCATGCAGTTGCCACCTTTAAAAAATGGTTAATAGAAAAACTGGGCATTATTCCCTAAATGAGTGTGGATTGTTGTGTCTGAACACAACACACTCTTGCAGAAACACGAACCTCGTAGCTAGGAGACGGATGACAAATGAAAACAATACGTTTTAAAATCAGCTCAAAATATAATGTTTGATATGTTCTGACTAGATGGATTTCTCAGAAATCTGTCAACTCTGACTGTTCAAAATCTGCAGACTGATGCTCTGACTTTTGGCAACTAGTGTTGACTCCTCCAGAATGCAAATCAGGGCAAATGTTGTCGTGTTTAGGACAATGAAATCCTTGAATTGCTGACCATTTCTCTATATCACTGTTTCTCTTCTGATCCAGCTCCCAGGAGATTATCACCTTGATCATCTTTATTCTGATGGCAATATTATGGTTTACGAGAAACCCAGGTTTCATGCCAGGCTGGTCATCACTGTTCTCTGAGTGAGTGTATTCATATTTTTCAACGTTTTTTTATGTAGATGTACAGAAAACTACTGCACTTCAGAAGTCATCATCCTTTTCAATACTTGTCTTTATTTTGTCTTATTTATCCTTTGTATGTTGTTATTTCTTCAGTCAACCAGGATACGCTACGGATGCCACTGTAGCGCTGTTGCTGGGTTTCATGTTCTTCATCATCCCTGCACACAAACTAAAAGCAGATCACTATGGTACGGCTTATTAATTTCCTTTGTGCATGTGTGAAAACCTTCAGAATGATTAGAGGCTCACTGTTAGCAGTTTTGTTTCTGATTAACGTTGTCGATCCCTGTGACAGAGGCCTTGATAACGTGGAAGGACTTCCAGGCCTGTATGCCATGGGAGATCAGTCTGCTCGTGGGTGGCGGTTTTGCTTTGGCTGAAGGAACAAAGGTAGGATCATGATTTAATGGAAACTCAACTATATCTGTTAGAGAAAAAAGAGAAATGAATATAAAAGTGCAAGACCGCATTAATAGATTAATCAATTACTGGTACGTTTTACAGGCCTGGATTCAATTAAACAGGCCAGTCTAATTCACTGGTGGCTTTGGACAGACTTGGACAGCTCAATTGCTCCCTTTACTCATCATTTTAAAACATTCATTTCCTTGTAGAAGAAATAAATGAAAAGACAGATCACATCAAAGCCTCGTAACAGCGTGCAGCCCATTAACGTCGCGAGGAGAACAACAATTTTACTGTGTCACTCAGTCTGCTTTGATGTTTCATTTAAGCTAATTACATGCCTCCATTATAAGACTGGCACTGAAGCACGTCGTTTCGGCATAACGGCTCCTTCTTCACGTCAGTTTCAAAAACTGGAAACAAGAGCGTCTACTTCTTAATATTCTCCTGGTGTCGGTGGGCTGGGGTGGGGTCTTATCATCAAGGCTCCAGCGCTGTTTCGATACAGACACCCAAATGTCACGGCAAGTCCCGTCTTTAAAATGTTCAAAGCAGAAAGGGTGACTACTGTGCTGCGTTCTCCATATCAGGCTGTCTGCATGCCATATCTTGACAAACAGTTAAATTACAACTCCAGACTCTGTTGACAAGCGTACAAAGATCAAATGTTGGTACATTTATCAAAGTTCATGAAACTCTTGGTTGGACACTTTCACTCACCTTCCAAAGATGATCTGACAATTTTCCTTTATTTTTCACCCGTTAGATTTCTGGTTTATCGTCTTGGGTTGCAGAATTGCTGACTCCCTTGGGAAGCCTTCCTCCTTTAGCTACTGTCACCATTGCCTGCCTTATTGTTACCTCTATCACAGAGGTGGCCAGCAATGCTGCCACAACGACAATCTTTTTGCCAATACTGGCCCCCTTGGTACGTGTTATTTCAATATATGTAAAATATAATGAATGTTACTTTCATGTCACTTTTTTGGGCTATTCTCATCACAAATGATTTTGGTCAGGCGGAGGCAATTGGAGTCAACCCTCTGTACATGCTGGTTCCCACGGCCCTGTGCGTGTCCTTTTCATTCCTGCTTCCGGTTTCTAATCCTCCTAATGCCATTGTCTTCACATACGGTCATCTTACAAGCTTGGACATGGTGAGTCCCTAGGATTTTGTTCTTGTATTTTGCATTGTAGATTTCACAATGTATCAAAGGTAAATACTCGTCTACAGTAACTAAGCTTTGAATGGTTTCCTTGTCACTATAGGTAAAGGCTGGGCTGGGCTTAAACGTTATAGGCATTCTTACAGTCCTATTAGCCCTCACAACATGGGCAACACCTCTGCTTAACCTGGACACCTACCCAGACTGGGCACCAGTGGTAAACAACACTGGAGTATGATCATCAATGTGAAAATCATAGAATTCTGGACAGTTTAGTAATAAAGTTACATGGGATCCCTCACAGTTGGTTGAATTGTTGACAGGGCAACTTCCACAATCCAAATGTTTTACTTGTTTGAATCACTTGGGCAACCAGCATGCGGCATGCCTTTAGAAATACAACAGACAGAATGCTTTGGGTTCCAGGAGATGTTCGGTTTGAACATCATTGTTTATATATTTTTGTATTATAAGCAGTTTTATTCATCTTTGTTATCATTGTGTCAAATTTGTAATTCCTTTTGCCATTTATTCGTTTGAGGGGTTCAAAGAGACTAGTAAACACTGTTTAAAACAGGATGCTTTGGTGAACAATGTATGTGCACAATTAAACAGTACAATGTTTATACAAAATGTATTATATTCAAAATATTTCTTCAACTCTAAGAAGAATTTGTGTGACAGGGTTAGTCCTGTCGGTAAACATAGCACTTAATGTTATGATTGTATATTTTTGTTACTCTAGCATGTACATACTGTATATACAGATAAGTGAACTGTATAAGTAGAATGTTGAAATTACACTGTGAACAAAGGAAGGAGTAAAGGAGTAAATAACAGACAAAATCTCATGTTCAACTTTAGACACTGACTTATCACAGACTTGCACATAACAGTGGCCAGCAAATCATTAGGTATGTTACTAAAAGTTACTATGAATAAAGTGGCAATTTTTAGCTTTTTCTCCTGTTGAGTTTTAAGGGCATTAGTCAGAGTATTCAATAGTTTTTAGTTTAGGTCAGATAAGACATATTTCGTTTTTTAAATTTACAATGTGTTTTTGTTTGTTTCAACACTATTTTAAAATTCACCTCACAGAATACTGCACTTTGAATGGAAACTCAGAGTTGATTTTGGTTAACATCTATTGTTCATATATGTGCTCCTTGTGAGATGTTTCTTGTTACGACTAAAACTGTGAGAAAGTTACTTTTGTCCGTGTGTTCTTTGAGAATTATTTGTCAAAATGAGTCCATGTGGACACAACACAAAGTCAAATCAGTCTGGAGTGCTTCACTGTTTTTGCAAGAAAAACAACAACATTTAAATAATATACAACCAGAACCATTCACAGTCATCATGTTCTAGCGGGACTTCATACTGATTTTAAAAAACAATGCTTTGAAAAACTGTGTTAATTGAACTGTGCACTGAGGGGATTGTCTCGTCTCTAATTACTGAATCCCAAAATTAAATGTTTTGACAAATCTAGTCAGGGTGGCAGCCTTATCAAAGAGATTCAAGAGGCAGATAGCTTTGATGAAATGAGGTTACAGAGAAAAACGGTCATCCATTTATGTATGTCTGCAGTGGAGGCTGTTTGAACATAAGTAATGCACATACACAAAACAGCTCTGAAAGTATCTCAATAAAATAATGTCTTCCCATTTTCATTAGGAGGGAAAACTGTACAATAATAAAAACATATAAGACTTTAGAACTAATGTAAAACAAAAGAGGAGGCACTAATGTGCCATCTAAATGGGCTTGGGCTAATATTTGTTCTCAAAGTGAGGCAGTGATGAGAACTAATTCTGTAATCCACCCACATTATCAAAATTTATGCTTGGATCCTGCAGCCATTGTAATTCAAGGTCACTGTTCAGTAATGTCTGATTTAATGACAGCCTGTATAAAGGGTCTAATCTGATGATGTATTTAATACTTATTTCTTATATCTCCTTAATTATGGTGCAAGGACTATTGAGCTGAACCTTTAGGAATAGCTTTTCTCCAAGCGCTGTGAGTCATCAACATCGTATCATTTCTCCCTGGGTACACAGGTCAGCAAGCTGAATATGAACTGTGGTTTGCTTTAATTGTTCAGATATTTTTCACATAAAATTTCCATTATTAAATTAGGTTTCCATTGACACTGGGTGAGGTGCCTTTTCACTGTCCCTGATCAATTTATTTCTGAGTCTACCTTTTCACCCTCTCCATTAGAAATGAATGACTTCTGGTTCAGTCTGTGGAAAGCAGTGAAAAGGTTGCTTTAGTCAGGGCTCGCCGTCAGCAGAAGGTGAGTGACCGTTAACCACTGTTTAGAATATTTCGCGCTTGTAATTAATGCGTGCCGCACTTACCTCAAATTACCTGTGATTGAAAATGGCTGAGGGTACATTTTGTAATGATTGTAATATTTTTTACTTTGCTGCCAATCATTCACTTGATGGAATATTTCAAAACTTCCCTTCCTCTTGCAGCCACATTTATTTTCTGATGAAGTGTTCACTTGCGAGGGCGAGACAACCTGTCACTCACGAGATCGGAGCAATAGCAAGCGACAACGATTCAATGATCCAATCAATTCCCGATGGACAAAATCAAGTCCTGCCCTACACATTTTTTCTTGTTTCAGAAGCTGTTTCACTCGGATATACGTCACTCACAAAAGGGAAGAAAAGACTATCCCTGCATCCCAATGTCCATACTATCCATCCTAAATAGTGTGTGAGATTAGAATAAGTAGGCTATGTCCCAAAGCATAGTTGAAAAAAGTGTGTCAAAAGTCCCCGGATGATCTACTATTTCCGATTTTTGAAATGTGGATCCATGCACACTCTAAAGGCGATGATACACAGGGCAACTTTTTGAGCAATGTTGCTGGGCAACGTTGCCGTCAACGGGCAACCAGATGAGACACAGGGCCCACGACTGATCTAAATTATCCAGATGGAAATGTATTGCCCATTTTCAATGGGAAAGTACCCAAGCAACAATCGCTCGGCAAGATTGCCCAGCAACATTGCTCAAAAAGTTGCCCTGTGTATCATCACCTTAAAGGCTAATATTGCCCACAAAAACAGTAGGCTATGTGACAAAAAAGTATGTCCGAATTTACCATAGACAGTAAAAGAAATGGACAGAGCGATCTCATTGGAACTCAGTTGAGACAGTTGAAGCCCACTTTTAGCGATTTTTGAGCACTTCCGTTCCTGACGCGCAGACTCAAACCGACTCAAACTAAGCTTGATGACGTGAGCAACCTGTCTGACAGACGTTAGTCTTCTAGTAGCTGTGCGTGAAAATTGCCAACGTTAATCTTGCAGAGACGGGGAACTTGAGCAAAGAGTTCTTTGGCGTGAGTGAGCAGGAGTAAGTATTCCGTTGCTTTTATGGACTCATTATCTATGGGCTTCTCCCTTGACGGGACGTCCCCCCGATTGCCTGCGAGCTTCTCCTCCTGTCTGTACGGTAATTTCTGTACAGCGCGACAGAGAGTCGAGTGGTTATGACGCAATCGTTAGCCTATTTTTACCAAAACTGTTTCTACGGGGCCATAATGTAACATAGAAGGTAATGGAGCCCTTTATACATTGTCGTGTTTCTTTAGAAATAAATAATGGACAAATGGAGTCTTTAAACGCCTCAGATGTAAAGTTATTCGCTGTCAAAGTGACGCCAAAATGAATGGGAGTCAATGGAAATGCTAACGCAAGTGAAGTTCTGCTACAAGATGGCGGCATCCGGCCGACTTCAACTTCCGGTCGATGGATTACCCCCTTGGAATTTACAGTACTCATAATAGAGTATAAAAAGTACCCGGATACCTACTTCTGGCGGGAGTCTGAAGTGTGCATATGATGGACACTTTACTATCCCATGAGGCCACGGAGAGGATTTGTGAATGACAGTGAAGCGACGTGACCGACGCTGGTAGGTCACATGATAATGACAACACATGGCGAATATAGTATAGTAAATCCAGATTACTTTCATATACATATTCATAGAACATACATTTTAGCAGCTGTTAAATAATTACTTATTCAAAATAAGTTACTACTCAAGAGTAGCAATTTTGGATGTAGACACACATGCTGACTTTAAATTTCATTATTTCTTCCTTTTGCACAGCCATGACTTTTTGTGAATTATACACTTATCAATATCTGTATATACATAAATATTATTATTTTTCTAATACAGTTTCACATTTATCTGTTCTATCTATAGATTTCATGCCAACAAACAAAACAAATTATATGCACAAAGAATTACAGTGAGCATTGGCATTGATTTTGATAATCAATCAAAATGAATAGGTGCCACGCTGAATTTATGAATATCAATGTGCTAACCAATATATTGTGGTGTAAAATGTAACATGAAAAAGCATTAAAGTTGTATCGGAATCTACAGACTGCACCTTTAAGAAGGGAACCTCCCACGTGTTGCATGTTGTCCATGCCACAGGTTGCCTACCTGTCTCGCATAACTCTGCACTCCACCCACTCGCGCTCTCTTCTCAAGAGAAAAAAACCCCGAATGTGGCTCAATCCCATCGTCAAACCGTTCTCGGATTGACTCCGCCCTCAAAAGTCTCGCGACTGACACATTTTGTCATTCTCTCAGGAAAAAAAACAAAAAAAAACTCAGCTTGCTTTTGTGGTCGAGGTTGTCAGAAACCTCTCGGGTTTCCCACAGCTGTGAGGAGTTGTCGCCTCTTGACTGTCGACTATGCTGGACCCGTCCTCCAGCGATGAATCTGAGGGAGAACTACCACCTGAGGACGAACCGCCCGTTAAACCTGGGAAACCTGTTAAAAAGAGTACCAAACCCGAAAAGACGTCGGACGCCCCGCGTACCCAACCCAAGGAACAGGTCCCTTCTCCAGCAGAGGCGGACAAAACCGAGCAGGAGAGAATTAAGAAAGAGGAGACGGAGAGGAAAATTAAACTACAGATTTATGTGTTTGTGTTGAGATGTATCGCGTACCCATTTAACGCTAAACAGCCCACAGATATGGCTCGTCGTCAGCAGAAGGTGAGTGACCGTTAAACCACTGTTAAGAATATTTCGCGCTTGAAATTAATGCGCGCGTGCCGCACTTAACCTAACTCAATCCACTGATATTGCCGCTTCCAAACTTCTGTCTTTTTACAAAAGAAGGTTTTCTACAGGTTTAGAAAAGATTAGTAAGTCTGACAACCATTCTTGTGCATCACACTTCTGGGTGACTGAAATATGTTTGTTTACTGTCCTTTTACCTGTGTCAGCTATGAACTATTTAGAGGATCAAGCTAAATCAATTAAGCATTGATAAAATTAAATTTAGCTCTTATGAAATTTAGCTAATTCTGGGACAGTTTCTTACTGTCCATTGTCCCTGTTAAATACAAATATATATATATATATATATATATATATATATATATATATATATATATATATATATATATATATATATATATATATATATAAAAATAGTGCAAGCAAAGGTTAGCATCACGCTTTAACCCTCTCTATTGCAGGCATTTTGAAGGTAGAACATTTTTTATGGCTTTTTTGTGTGCAAAAGACTGACTTCCTTTAACAAATCCTTTTTAGGTAGGCTATGTTGCTTAACATGTGACAATGGAATGAAATCAATCATGCTTTTAAATAAATTTAAATATGAGTGAAATTGAGTGTTAAATAATGTTAAACAAGTTTCTTATACTAAGGATTAGTGTGATTTTACACTAACTGCAACATGACAATCTTTATATAATTAACCTTTTTACCAGTTTGATATTTTAATAATGAATGATGCATTTATAAAAAATAACTTGACCGCTGATATATGCAATATTCCTCATCGCGTAAATACCATGACATACCAATATGTGACTTATTTGTGAGAAAAAAACTATTAAAATAGCTTTTCTGAAGGCAGTTCTCCAGAGCAAAAATGAGCAACACTGTGCTCCATGCCAGAAAAGGATCTTAAAATGACCACCAGGATGTAGTGTGACCAAGAACAACTTTTTATTCCTTCATGGCATGATTTCAGATTATATGCAGCATGTGCTTAAAATGTGTACAAATGGATTTGTTACTCTGAGGTAACAGGGTGCAATATCACTCTAAATACAAAAATATCATTTTGATCATTTCAGGGGCCATTTGGGGATCTCAGACTACCTCACTGGTAGACTCCTTTAGATAACCTCTCGGCACCCTTTCGAAACGTCAGTTCTCCAAGGAAAATGCAACTTCATGCAAGAACTCTAAAGACTCAATAATTCCCTCAGTAACCCCATCAGAAGGGAAATGCTTTGAGGCACTTGAAACTTATTTTGAACTTCTTGTGAACACAATATTTGAGGCACTCTCAGAAGGGTGCCTTGAGGCTCTTAAGGGGGTTCTGCCAGTGTGGAAGACTGAGGAACCCCAAATGTTGCAAATGAAAATATATTTTCATTTTTACAGTGAATGTTGCACCATGTTGCTTCAGGGCAATAAACCAGTTGTCTTGCAGATGAGATGGATAATAATAAAGATGGGGGGGGGGGGGGGGGGGGGGGAGTTAAAGGATTACTCTTGGTCACACATGGTCATTTTAATATCATTTTTTGCCGTAGTATATTGTGCGGAGACTGAAAATTCAGTTGTTCCAAACCAATGCTTTCATTCATCTTCGGAACACAAATGAGAGAATATTAAAAAATATTTTTGACCATCCATTGAAAGTCTAGCTAATCAGCATTTTCAGGCTTAGGAACAACATGAGTCTGAGTGAATGATGACAGAATTTTCATTTTTGGGTGAAATATCTCCTTAAAGGAGACGCATTATGCCGCTTTTTATAAGATCCAATGTAATATAATTTTTAAGTGTCCCCATATGTCTGTGAAGTTTCATTAACAGAACATTTAGATTGTCTATTATGTAGCTGAGTCACTCTTGTTTTTCCAATAGCTGCTCTAGCAAGGAGATAAACATGGCAGACTGTAAAGGGCTCACTCAGGGCAGGATCTAATCTAATAGGGTAGATTCCGTCACCAGTCGTGGTCTGGGCCTGTTCCATTGTGACGTCAAAATGGATTGAAACGCAAACTCATTTTGAGACACTGTTTATGATTGATGGGGAATATATAAAAAAAGGAGTGGGTGGATTTTTTATCATTATAGCGTGGTTGTGTACACACAGCCAACTCACATTTTTGTTCAAACTTCGTGTAAAAGTGAATTTTGCATAATAGATAGATCAACTAATTAAATATTTGAACGAGCTTTAATGTATATTGTTGAACAGCAGCTTTGTTTTGAAATTTGTTCTCTCCTTTTGGTGTGATGTAGAATCACTTATGAGAACAAACACAGATGCTATTTTTACCAGCACACACCCACTACCTCTAACATACAGCTTTTGGACTCATCCTATTAGTGTTTTTAGATTCTGTATAATCCATTCACTTCAAGAAATATAAGCAACTGTTATAAAAAGGACTGATAATAACCGGTTATCAGCTCTGCACCTGTGGGACCTGTAAATTACATTCCAATTCCTGGTGCTAATCTTAACCTTTCAGAAATACGTCTGAATCTTAATTTTATGCATAAACTACCCTCCCACAAACAACAAGTGGCACATGAGAAAAGAGACCCCTTTCTTCAAAATTATCTTGGTGGATTGTCGAGGAGAATTGTACCTGAGAAAGCCATCAAAACAATGTTGATTAAGGGACCATATCCTGAGCTAGGACAAGGGCAGCAGACAGGTAAAATATAAGGGACATCTTCTACAACATAATGAAATATTTGCATCAGATATTATATCCATTGATTTAAAATGGCCATCAATGGAGATTACTTTTTTTGTGTGCAGCCAGACAGTGTAGTTGGTGCATTTACCAGCAGGGGCTAATGGGGTCATGCTAGTAAAAACCAGCCAAACCTTGACACCTTAGTGACTATTTAGAAAGGCACTTGCCATGGATCCTGGTATAGTGTCCTACATTATTATAAAAAAAAATCTTTTCATTTTTAAATCATAAACCACATTACAACAACACATAAATACCACCATGCCAGTTAAGTGTATCTTGGATCCTCTTCACATTAAACAAATGTACACCGTTCATAAAAATAGTAAAGGAAGAATCTCTGGAGCCCTGCTGACTTACAAGTGTACATGTTTTTTTGTTTGTTTTTTTACATATTTTTACTTGTACATGTCCACATCTTTTTTTATTTTTTGTTTTGTATGACCAATGACCATACAGAATGGTACATTGATGACAAGTTAAACAGTAAGACATTGTCCATTATTAATCCCTTCCATGATCCATTGGACAAGAAACAAGCAAACAAAAAGGTAAAATAAAATGAAATGGATCAAATAGAAAAAAAGTTCCTTCTAATAGCTGACAAATATTATTCATTGTCAGTTACCAGTGAGCAAGGTAGGATGTAGTTCAACAAGTTGCAGGTGGCTCTCCTGTCTGGGAAAAATGCAGCCAATTGGGCATTGGTTAAGTGTGCTCCGATTAGTATTTTACATGGAAGAGGAATGTGCCTGGTTCAAGATGTTATGCCATAGATCCTCTGAGATAGCAAGTCCTAGGTCATGCTCCCACGTATCTTTAAAAGTGTCAGTATGGTCCGATTTATTAAATTATATATGACAGAGATTAGATTTCTATGGTTGACATTTCAAAGCAAGAAAGTGGTCCATGTGTGTTTCCGGGGGATGATTAGGAAAGTGAGGGAACTGACTTCTTTATGAAACGTCTAATTGGGAAGAACTGAAATAAGTGATGATTGGGTAGGTTATATTTTTTAGATTAGAAGGAAAAAGCATCAAATACTCCCTTTTCGAAGAGGTCAATAATCTTGAGGAGGCCATTAGATGACAAAAGGTGAAATGCAGGGTCTGAACTGGATGGGGGGAAAAGTTATTGTTAGAGATAGGCATGTGAATAGAGACTATGTAAACCATAATGTTTCTTAAATTGAACCCAGATTTTGAGGGAACTAGTGACTAGTTCTAAGCAGGGTCTCAAATAATCCTAGAGGAAGTTGAGAACAAACAATAGTCAAGTGTTAGCCTGACGTCGTCATACTCAGATTCTAGTTAGAATATGAGTCTGATGCTGCTCCATTGGGCTATGATTACGGGGCGTGTTTTAACCGAACCAGGAAAGAAAATGCCTCTGCACTCAATTGGATAGACCTACAACTAATCAGAGCAAAGGAGTAAGTGACGTATGTTGAATCCTGTAGGAAGGACGGCAAAAACACCTTAGTGATCGGCAAATGCCTTGATCGCGGTTCTCTGTTCCTCTTTTAAAATGAATGCGCTGTCGATATCTTCTATAACAGACGCGATGGTGGAATCTACACATCTCAATTCTCCAGCGGCAGACACCTTTGTTGTAAACTAATTCAACCCAAGCGCTCTTTGGTGACGTATAGAGCTATCATCGTTAAAGCCCGCCCTGAAAATTTGATTGGTCCGAACAGCTTTGGTTCGAGCATAGTTGCTCCACAAGTAATCAAGTCCAGACCGAACTTCCCGACCTCAAATGTTGTGGGCAGGGCTGAGTTCGGCTGGCATCCAGGCTAGTCAAGTGTACTCTCAGACAATGTTTCTGTATGCACCCATGGTGGAAAGTTGTCAGAGTAGCTATCCCTGTTTCAGAAGAGAAATTTATTAATGTTGCAGGCCCAGTAATATTGCTGGAAGTTTGGAAGTGCAAGGCTTTAGGTTGGTAGCCATAGGTATTTCTTAATTAAGCTGAGCGTGTTTATTCCCCCATAGAAATGAGCGCAAAATACCGTCAAAGCCCATAAAAAAAAATATATTAATAAAAATCGGTATGTGTTGAAAAAGGTAGAGAAATTCAGGCAGAATAACAACCTACAAGAGATAAAGGCAGAGATGCCCGCCTACACATATCCAGCTTGGATTTTATCCATAAGCGATTGAAACCTGCTCGCAAATAAAGTATTGTAAGAATTTGTAAAGAAGACCCCCTGGTATTTGAAACCGGCAGAAGCAATCTTGAAGGTTAGGATTGTTGGAAGTTTTTAGCTTCAGAGTTTTTTGTCGATTTATCTTGTAGCCTTGTTGGCTAAATTTGTAAGTGTACATATTCTTTATTAAGATTATTTATTTGAAGTGACAGAAGCTTTACAATGAGTGGGTTTACATGCACCCTCATAATGCGATTTATAATGGGATTTTGGCAATATTGTGAATTTGTGAATAAACTTTACCTCATGTAAACATAATACTTAGATCAAACTAATGTGATTAAGCTCAAAATAATAGTAACAATACTCTCATTAAACTATGTGGCGTACAGCAATTTTAATCACAATAAACAGGCACGTGAACACGGTGAACACCTTAATCGCATTATTCCTGCTCTGACCAAAGTGTGCATGTGCTCGGACGTACACAGATCACCGCATGTTTTCCCATAACTTCATGAATGAACTCTGTGACATTATTCTGAAGTTTCCCTTCCACTCCGAATCACTAAACTCTTTCAACACAGTCTCTTCTCTGTATCTTCATCCAGAGACTGCGCAAAGAGTACGATGCAATGTAGGCAAACCCTGTTGCTGTGGCATTGCGATATTCATCACTGCGTCGAATAACCTTTCAGAATAACCTGTGTTTTGCATTTGATGTAGTTAGATTAAAACAGTGGCCAGTAACTTGCTACAGTTTCTGAGTTCATTATTTGTATAATGGCGGTAAAAATAACCACACGTCTTAGCGAATTGTCCGAATAATGAAAACTGCGTGTAAACGGGAGTGAAGAGGTTTGCTCGTGTCATGTAAACATCTCAATTAACTCCTTACTTTGATTATTGGAAATAATCGCATTGGTGAACATGTAAACGTAGTCAGTGTTCACAAATATGAGTCTATATGATCCTCCAGGTCATAGTGTGCGAAAACAAACAGAAGCTGAATTATGCATGCCCAATAAAACCCCATGACCTCCATTGAACTTAGAATTTGATTGTTCAATCAAAATGCTTAAGGGCACAACACGGCCTCCCCATAAAAGTCAGACGACACAAGTATTGCCCTTATTTATACGTAAATCGAGAAGAAATAACTCTTCCTTTAGTCTGTGTTGAATAAATATTCTCAGTTGGAGGAGATCTTGAGAGAAGCTAGGGGGATATTATTGATTTTTTGTCATGGCTCATAGAAATAGCTTTGCTGCCTAAATGAGAAGGTAACCTTCCAGGCTTTGCAGATCTGATCAGATGCTACTCAAGTATTCCTTGAGGCACTATTTTCCGCATGGATATGGTGCAGGTTGTGAGAGGACTCCTTTACTGTGCTGCATGTGATCAGCCATCTTTCACTTTTGATATTCCACTCCACATGATGGTAGAAAGTCAGTCGTATGCTGCCGGTTACCTCTTTACATTCACTAGGGATACATACACACATCATTTGTCTTTTAAACAGTCCAGAGTGTCTGGATGACTTTGTTCAAGATTTTACATATGTTGAATGCATTATTATACATAGTCTTAGTGCGCTCCTTTAATCTCAGTTACACTGTCAAAGTAACACATGCCTTTCAGAATCTGTAAGCCTGTTATCGAAGGTATCATTCTGAACGCATGACCGTAGCCCTCTTTGAATTTAAATTTATTTTGTTAGAGTATTTTTCTTTCTTATATACACATAGTCTTCGTAACAAGTAGCTATAGGTTCAATTAAGCCAACATTTATGTATTTTTTTCCCAAAGCCTCCATGCTGTCAACACACTTTTGGGTCATTCAAGTGCATTTCGGAGCTTTTATTCGGAACACATGCTGATAGACTGAAATTCAGTGCGAACAAACAATGGATTTGGATATGGGCATCTTGAACGTGTTGTAAAGCCTCATTTGGATTAAAACATGCCAAAATATACTAAATGCATGCTATGTAACTCAGGATTGGCTTGTGTACTAACTAATACTTGAGATTTTCATGCATTTTGGGATAAAACGAGATTTTTTTATGACTATTTATATAGTTACATAGCTTATTCCAGGATAAGATTTTTTGTGAGTTCCCAAACTTCCCATGGTTCCCTTGGCTCACTTAGTGCCGTCAGTGAGATAAGACATGACCAATGAGGAGAAAAAACAAAAACGCTTTTTAAGTGTTTAACACGTTAATAAGTAAAAGATATGGCACTATCCATTATCGTGTTTAGTGTGCAATGGAACCAGTGTTCAGATCCTGATTTAAACCAAGCAAAATTGCAATTGAACTTGACTGTAAGAGATCACAAAAACAAGCATTTTTGACTTTTTGTGAGTAAAAGTTGTGAGTTTGTACAGACATGAGGGTGTGTTGAAATTTCACTTTAACAAAGTAAATGAAATACCTTTTTTTTCCCCCACTGAAAAATGACTCGGATTTACGGATCTATCGGATTTACGTTTTATTCTACAACATAAACACGCCAGTAATACCCCACTCGTGATGGGGTATTGAAAAAGGCGGTTGCTAACAAGTTGCTAAATGGGACTACTAATGTTGTCGGGGACATTAAAAGTCATCACACAAGTTGAGCGACCGTGGTGTGGTTAATTTATAGCGGAAGGTTAGCTTTTTATTTCTGTTAATTGTATTTAGGCTTCAAAATTCATAAAAGTTGTTCATTTGTGAAAATTACGTATCATAAACTTTTGTTCATCTGAGAGCTTATTTTTTGCAACAATTCAAAAGCCTACATGGAAAAATCCTAATGTTTTTTTTTTTTTTTGTCGAGGGAACCGGTGTGATGCTAACTTTTAATTTTACCTGTATTTATTTATTTATTTACTTTTCTTATTCTAAAATATCAGTCTACGTACATTTTAGACAAGTAGCAGAAATGCAGCTATGTTCACACGATGGACACTGTTGCCCGATTTCTGCCACAGCTTTTCTTACTTAAAAATCTGAAGGGACACGAGTGAGCACATAAAACTTGTAATCTATTCAATGTATGTGATGCCCGTTTCAGTGCACGTGTGTGGGATTCTGTCACCTTTTTTGCCTATGACTGACACAAGGCATATTTCACTGGATGCTCACTAAAAGTGGCTTCAGCCTGTTCCCTTTATTTGTATGTAATCCAGATCGCACTCATTATTTGAATGTCATAGTCTTATGTTATTGCCACTGGCTAGTTCTGTAACCTGAAATATGGAAGGTGTAATAAAGGTGCCAAGATGTGCTTCACCTGTAAATAAAACCAACATCCCCGTAGGCATTATCGCACATTATTCTCATCGCAAAAATACACCGTCATTAAATCTCAGTTTCAAAGGTAATTAAAATTCAAATTTAATGAAGAGTGGAAGGTAAACTATTGCTAATCAGATTTTGTGTACTCATTCTTAATGGATTACTCACACGATTGAGAGAAAGCCCGTAATGCACCTGTTCACGGCCTTGTTAGCACATTTCAGGGATCTCCCAGTAATATGCCAGTGTGGGAAATGTTTCATATAAGACTGTTGTGTAATACTTCCCCCAGATGATGAACTGAATTATATTATGTCAGAATTGTAATGCTAGCAAGATGTTCGATTGTAACACCACTTTTTCATGAAGAATACTAAACACCCTTGTGTTTCTGCTTACAGTTTTGGAGTGAGAAAATGAGTGAGAAAAAGTCCTCATTGTCAATACATGTTGACAGTTCGAGGTGAATTGGGTGATGTGGTGACTACTAATACGAGAGATCCACTATATGTTGGAGCTTAGTTAGAAACTGCAGTCAAATGTGTGATATTTAGGTGGGGTTTCGTTCCTATACTACCCGGTTTAAGCTGTAAGCATTTCAATGAGGAAAATCTGGGATTTCCCATTCTCTAACACTCCAGTCATTTCTTTCATCCATTCCTTTATGGATTTGATTGTTTTTTTTTTAGCCATTGTATTGTTGCAAAGTCCATACAGTTCAGCTTCAGCTTGAAATATGCCCTCACATTCTCCTTCAGTAATGTGAAATTCATGGTTGAATCTTTGATGAAATGCTGGCCTGATTCTGAGCCAGACTTCTTATTTTTTCTTTTGATTTTGAGTTAGATTTTTTTTTTTTCACCTGTAGAGTCTCATTCATTCATTTGCTTGCCGGTTTACGATTGAACACTGCATGGCTAGAAGCAAGATGAATACACAGCGAGGAGAGGGGTTATATTGGGAAACCATTTTGTTTGGTTTTGCTCCATTCAAAATTTAATTGAGAATGCATTTTAAATTCCAATTCAATTTCTGAATTTGAATTGAAGTAGCAAATGGATACAGAATTGCAAAATGGAATTTAAATGTAAGAAATAAAAAATAACATTACTTTATTTTTAATAGAATCCCACAGTTTAATTTTAAATGTTGTCTTAACAAAGACTTGTTTAAATGGTTTCTGAGAAAGGATTAGCCTTAAATTTGAAGGTTTATAGTCCTCATGGAAAGACTGATAAGATAGGTAGTAGGGGTGGGCGATATCTCGATATTTAAAATATATCTCTGTATTTTTTAAACACGATATGGATTTTGACATATCGTATATATCGATATATTGTTTATATTTAATTCTGATTTCGCCACTTTGCCTTCTCTGCGCTTTGCTCGCCCCCGCCTCCTTGCTTTTGTTCCCCCTCCCCTCGCGTGTTGTCTCATTCAACATGGCGGCGCCCTAGCCCGGAGGCTACAGAACTCGTCTTAAAAAATCGTCTTAAATGCTGTCTTACATGCACTTCTTGAGGCACACACGCACACTAGCAAACGCATGCAAGGTCTCTCGCTCTCTGTCGTGCACGCGCGCTACACGGTGCTCTCTCCCTCTCTGCCGTGAGCACGCTACACAGTTTGAACATACATATTGACGCAGCCTTTCGAAAACGGAGAGTGGATAAATTTCCCGAGACAGGTTATTAAAAAGAATGACAATCCCGGTAAAACAGGACAGGTGGCAACTGGCAACCCTGGCCATTGCCGTCGATGAATTATTATTTTTGTATACAGGGATTTTTTTTTTTTTTTTTTTTATGTCGCAGAAGCACTTTGGACTACATGAACTGCCTACCTCTTTACACTCCAATAAAAATAAGACTGTGGTATTTGGCATATTTGTTTTTGCAGTAGTTTTTGTTGGCTTATTTTTCCTGTAAAGATATCGAGATATACATTGTATATCGAGAAATAGCAAAAGATATCGAGATATAGCAAAATATATCGAGATATATTTTTTGCTCCATATCGCCCAGCCCTAATAGGTATCTGGAAAGATTGATTGATAGAGAGATGTTTAAAAAGACATACAAACATTTGTGTGCAGTTTATAGATTTCATCCTATTTAAAACGTAGGCCTATTGGTTAACCAGGATTCTTGTTTTCACCACGTGTGCATACCTATTGCACTCAAATTGCGTTGCAGTTGCGCTCACTAGTAAACCAAGGCGTTAGTTATTGCGTGCAGTTACTGTGACAACCGCTTAACGCCAGTGTTATATTTATTGCTGCTATTAACCCATTGGTTGACCAGGGTTGTTTTTCTTAAAGTTATAGGCGTTATGGCTGCCTCATGTTCCACGTGTTTAGTTCCTATGGACCTTATGGATGCTCATGTTCAATGTTCTTCTTATCTAGGCATCGAATATATTAGGGAGGCTTTAATTGACCCTTGCCCAGAATGTAATTTGATGCCTTTGGAGGTTAGGCAACATTGGTTGGCAAATTTTGAACCTGAAATTCAAGATTTTTGGCGCCAGTCAAAACCAAAGAAAAACTGAAGGGCCTCCAAGGAAGGAGCTGACCCCGGATGCAATAGTATCCCACCAGGTAGCTGAGCTATCTAATGCTGTGCAGGGCATTCAGGCATTGTTGGCGAAGTCCTTTCCTTCTGCTACTCACTCAGAGTACAAGTGAGGAAGTGAGAAGATCTGTGCCTAACTCCTTGTTGTCTAGGTTCGAACCAGCAGCTGAATGTTCTAGGGAGGAACTGGACACATGGTCTCTAGCAGCCTCAGATTCATTAGTCACTGATGAACAGGACCATTATACACCCTTGGAGGAGACTTCTGCTGGGCATGCTCAGTCTCAGCATCTCATAGTGATGAGGGTTCAAACTTTCAAGGTGCTGGTTCTTCAGTGGCATATTTCTAGCATTGCGATTGCTGCACCTTGTACAGTATTTTCTCTGCTAGCATGTAATATTACTAGAGATGCACCGATTGATCGGCTGGTGACCGGAATCGGCCGGTTTTCACGTGATCGGCCATGATCGGCGACCGGCCGGTCAGTCTGACATAATCCGATTTTATGCCGGTCAAATGCACTCGGGCGCCGCATGATTAACAACGCGCAACATCAGCATCACACGTGCACACGGAACGCGCACATGTAGGAAACCTCTTTGTTCGGCGTGCATGTTAATCAGTGAGTGCATTCACACCGGGAGCCGCAGCAGCGCGTGAGCGTCGAGCAGGAGCGTCGCGTGAGCAACAGTGAAGCGCGTGTTTCGGCGCCGAATCTATTTTTGCTGCGCTCAATTTAAGTGAAAGCACACTTTTGATGGACAAAATAAATATGATTTCATCCAAAAAGTGCCCAAAATGCAAAGAATTTGCATGTCTGGTGTGTTTTAACAAGAACTGAAGTAGGCTAGGCTATGTCAGAAAGAAAATGAAGACTCAAAAATATTTATAGAAAATGTACCCATTTAAACTTGTTTTTATTATTATTTAATTGTTTCCCTGCACATGCTCCACTTGTCCTGTTTAGCTTGACTGGACATGTGTCAGATGAGAGAAGAACTGTTTGAGAAATATAACTTGCCATTGATATACAACAAGTGATTGCAAAAGGCCTGTGTGTGTGTGTGTGTGTGTGTGTGTGTGTGTGAGAGAGAGAGATAAATATCTTTATACTGCAAGGCTATATTTATTGAATTTTTATTTGTTATTTATATATTATTTTATTGCCATTTTCATACAGAAGTTTAGTTTGCTAAATATATCAATTTTTTTATTGGATATTGGATGTGAAAAGGAAATGGTTCTTCCATAACACTGCACTTTAGATGTGTGAGAATTTTCCACACTAGGAGTCATTTATATAGTTCTATTTTATAGCGATTATCTGTTCAAAAAATGTTCTATGCAAAATGTTCTATTAAAGAGAAGATAGAAAATAAATATTTGTGTGTGCTGTAAAGTGGTTTGAAAAAATAAAATCGGAATCGGCTAAAATCGGTATCGGCAGGTCAAACTCAAGGAAAAATCGGAATCGGGATCGGCCTAGAAAATTGTAATCGGTGCATCTCTAAATATTACATTTAATATTACATAATAAACTACATTTTGGGAAATGACTGAAGTCCAGTTTCTGTGTTTCGGTTCCAATTGATGGCTGGTCGACTGGCCTCTAATTTTTTTAAGCATTTTATAGCATTAGCCATTTTTATTCGATATGTATAAATAAGGAATGGCTATACTCGTACAGTATGTTTGTACGCTGCTAATATGAGTAGGAGTGTCTGCTGAATAACTAAATCTAAATGTGAATATCTGCCCACTGGGAGACTAATCTCTGTTTATGAGCCAGTGCCAGATTCCCTGCAGATGAGAGCTTGCTTCTGTCCTCACAAATTGTTTGCTTTCCTTTTGCTTTACACTCTGACTGTCAAGTGGGCTGAGGTTTTTTTCTCTCTCTTTCTCCCTGCATTTATCTCATACCTTTTTCTCTCTGCATTTTTCAGCTTTATTTTCTCATCTGTTCATTGTTTCCCATTTTTCTGAAGAGAAGCCCCATATGTTTGCGCTCATGTGCTTGCTATTATGATAGCTTATCCATTTCTTGATGGCAAACCGCAGCCTGGAAATCACACTGATGGATGTCCCACTCATCCCTACACATATGTCTAATCCCTTAGCACAGTTTTGTGCATAGTTATTTGGTCTGTTTTCCTCTTCTGAATAGCTGTATGATTTAGTTTATGCAAGCAGACTTGCCTCTGTTTCTCTACGGGAGATGAGTTCTTGACTCTGGTGGGGGAGATTGGCAGGCGGATGCCTCGCTGGAGGCAGAGTCCCATCTTCTTTGTCACATTTTTCTTCTCTTGTCAGTTTTGCTCTCCATGAGATGCATATCTCCACACAGTGTTATGTAAGGGGATCTCCTTGCAGTGCAACGATAGGAAGTCACAGCAAGGTTCAGTGGGTGCTCACCCTGCTTTGCACTCTGGGCACATTTGGGGCAAGTGTACTGTATAAAGGAAGTATTCAAACACTGACAGTCTGTGAGCAACTCACTGTTTGTGAGGAGTCTGCAGGTAGGTGATGACCTTGCGGAAGAATCGGCTTTGTGAGAATCTGTAGGGAACAGCAGGTGCATAATGAGGCGTTGTGGAGAGTGGCGACAACTCTGAAATACAATTGTTGTGCTCGCTGAAATCTCCTGTACAGGGTAATTAATTACCCACCTACCCATGTAATCTCTGCCTCCTCCTGAAAAAGGTTTAGGCTCTACCAGAAGCCAAGAAGGAAGTTTGCAGTGTGGTGAATGTGCCATGGCGTTATGCAGGGCAAAGACAATCTATCAGTTTTGCTGTCTTATCTTTACTGAGCTGCGTGGTCGAAATTAATGATTTGTTTGTCCGGTTTACAATGCTATCTGGATATCTGTATGTCATCCTCCATCCCCATTAAACCTTGGTCTATTTCTTGAATGGTTTCACTCAGTCAGAATCTCTCTATCTAATGATGCCCATAGGGTTTGTAACATGCTTACCAAGTGCTAGGGTGTTGCTTCTTTAGTCACAGCCAATGGCAGCTTCATATTTGACAAACTTTGTACTGTGTCAGTGTTAGGTAGTGTTTTATTTGGATTTGCAAACATCTGGTTGATCTGAATATCTGTTCAAGCATCACATCGTTATTTGCTGAAATTCTCACTTTTTACTTTTATAAGTCTTTGCATAAGTTATTGCATAGATTAAATAGTGAATAAATCATGGATAAACACCTGCAATAAAGAAGCAAATGCTCATTTAATTTGACAAACTGCTCCCAGAACTGCTTGTCTCAAAACTGAGGCTTTTCTACTGGTGGCTACATGATATGCTGTACTCTGCAGTCTTGTTGTTTTTGTGCACAGAACTCAATATGAATGCTGATCCGGAAGTAAGTAATTCTGTATATGGCAATACAGGAACATTGGATTAAACATAAAGATCTTACAGTATTAAAACATTAACCTGCTCACCAGGCATGTCCTTTATGTGTGTGTGTGTGTGTTTCCACTACTGATTGAATGAAACATGCTGGGTTCGGTAGATCCTTTTGTGTGAAATTGGGAATGACACTTTATATAAGCAATCATTCTGACTTTCATGCTTTATCCGTCAGCTTGCACTGTTCTCTGATTCAATTGTGTGTGTGTGTGTCTGTTACAGTACTTTTTAAACTGTTCTTTTATGAATGGTTGTGCCCATAGGTAGAAGCCAATTCACTTGCAACTTTAAAATTTTAGGGGTTGAGGGCTAATATAAATGTGTTGTTCTTTTTAATTACTTACTTACTTATTTGACCCAATATTTACCTTAAATTAGGTTATCAGTAAATTTTTCTTTCAACATAAAAGTAGTCCATATGACAGCTTTGTGTCTAACCCTGTAGCTTTCAGGCCATCCTTAAAAATATTTTGGTTTGCAGGAACAGCAAAAAAAAAAAAAAAAGGGTCAGTGGGTAGGTCTATATTTTTTTTTTCAAGATTCAATGTAAAAAAAAAAAGGACAATTTGGTCATGGTGAATACGTCGGTATGAATTTAAACAAATTTGCATATCGTGACGTCACTGACTGGGTCTTCAACTATGCCTTCGGGCGAACCATTGCGAACCTCATTCTGATACATTCCGCGCCGTTTCATCCCACTTTCGGTGTGTTTGGCTTCCCATACTTGTGTGTGTGTGTGTGTTTGTCAGAGCCTGCAGTTTCTGTGTGATGCGCGTTCGCGGCGGGCATATTGTGACCGTGACGAGCTGGACGCGCTCCGAGAAAAGGCCGCTAACATCGATTCCCTATTTTCCTATTCCCTATTTGACCATTAAGAATTTCGAATAATAAGTGACTGACTAAATGTAGGCTCATACAGACGTATTTCACAAGCAGCCGCGCCGCAGCCATCACCGAGCGCGAACCATTGACAGTGAATGAAACGAAGCGAACGCACAGGCCATAGTGTGACATGCGTAAACCAATGGTGTAACCATAATCATCATAGATGACGCCACGGGTTTTTATTTAAAAGAAAGAACGTAGCCTACGCAATTTATATTCACAATACTTACTATAATATAATTTATATTATTTTATTGTATTTGTATTAGTTGTTTGAAGAGTAAAAAAAAAAAAATCGGTCGGTCTTAAAGGGTTAGTTCACCCAAAAATGAAAATTAAGTCATTAATTACTCACCCCCATGCTGTACCAACCCCGTAAGACCTTCGTTCGTCTTTGGAACACAAATGAAGATATTTTTGATTAAATGTGACAGCTGGATCACTCCTCCATAGGCTGCCTAAGGGAATGAAACTTGACGGCCCAGAAAGTCATTAAAGAAAATGTTTAAATATTCCATGTCGCAACAGTGGCTCAACTATAAGTTTATCAAGCGACGAAAATACTTTTTGTGCGAAAAAACAAACAAAAATAACGACTTTATTCGACTATTCCTTTTCTTCCTTGTAGGCCTGAAACGAGACTTCAAGAGATTTCCACGACGCGCACGCGCGAGATCTTAACTGAAGTAGTTGAAGGAGATCGCAATTCGTGGAAATCTCTTGAAGTCTCGTTTCAGGCCTACAAGGAAGAAAAGGAATAGTCGAATAAAGTCGTTATTTTTGTTTGTTTTTTCGCACAAAAAGTATTCTCGTCGCTTGATAAACTTATAGTTGAGCCACTGTTGCGACTGGGCCGTCAGGATTCATTCCCTTAGGGAGCCTATGTAGCAGTCATGAACCTCTCAGATTTAATCATAAATATCTTCATTTGTGTTCCGAAGACGAACGAAGGTCTTACGGGGTTGGTACAGCATGGGGGTGAGTAATTAATGACTTAATTTTCATTTTTGGGTGAACTAACCCTTTAATGTAAGTTTACAACCGGCAAGTCGGTCGGACTAAAAGGAAAAAATAATAAATAATTGGGTCAGTCCTAAATTGACAGGGTCGGTCGGGTTACGGCAAACAAGAATATTTTTAAGGATGGCCTTGTTATGGAATTTTTCTATTATTGCTCTGATTTCAGTGATTCCTAATGATGGCCTCATCTGTTCTCACGAATGTAGTGAGAGGGGGCCTTTGATTGATAATTTACTGTGGTTGGGAGTCAGTGGAGGTAAGGAAAAGCAGGTGGTCAAGGGGTCATCTTGAGTGCATTTGTACGTTATAGCCTAAAGGGTTAAGGGGGCATTTACCTCTCAGGGCCAGGGAGAAATAGGAAAAAACAAAGTATATCTCTCCTGAGGGGAGGGCAGAAATAAGGCCTTGGAGGACACAAGATATAAAAAAGACAGACACTGCTTCTCTTTATCTCTCCTCACTGACTCACGAATGTGTATTGGTGACGAAGATCTCTCTTGCAAGAGAATAAATACTTTATAAACTATTAAATTGGACTCAGAGTGTCTCTTACTCAGTGATGATGTTTGTTAATAAGAAAAAAGCCACAACAGCCTCAAATCTAATTTGTGCATGCACATATTCAAAAGATTCTCAAAATGGCCAAATTTTTGTTGATTTATTTGTCTATCAGCTTTTTCATTTGTTTACTCTGAAATATTACTCTCAGGTTCCTGTTTCTCGCTATTTGTGAGACCATCAAAATATATATCAATTCAAAAATCCAAAACCTTTCCTTTTTCTTGTTTTCTTTTACTCCTAATACAGATCTCATTGATTGTAGTGATGTGAAGTGGAGAGCCTTGAATCTGTTGAGCTCAGATTAAGAGCTGGAAATTCAAGACTTCAGAGAGGGCTTGATATGTTAGAAAAGAGTGCAGATCAGGAGATTGAGGGGTTGACTCGGTCACTTTAAAGAGTGACAGAGGGTCGAGATCGCAAGGAGGAAGAAGAGCTTGTCAAGGGTCAAAAGCATAATTGCAAGCTCCTAATCTGGGTAACGGTTCTCACACTTACCAGCATAATGCCAGAGGATGCCGGAAGCTCCCTTCTGCCTCTCGGTTTGTGTGACTCAGTGCAGAATGGTACAAGAATGGGGGCTGAAAAGGGAAAGCGAGGAGGAGTGGAGAGATTGAGGAAGCGGATGCTGTTGAATGAGAGGAGGTGAATGCGAGCAATCGCCAATAGAGGACATCTGGTGCAGATAAATGTGCTTCAGTCACCCACCTACGTACCCTTGAAAGAAAGCATGCCAATATATCACTTCAAACGAGGGACATTCTCTGGTGCTGAGATGCTGCAAAGTAGTAATAAGCAGAGATTTGAATGAAAATGAGTAGTGTGCCCAGCTACAATAATTACACAAGTCCCACTGGATTACCTATACAAAAAAGCCCTTAGTCAGAGTAGATGATGTATTTATTTGACAGCAATGAAAACAAGACAGTTGGGGTAGAAGTCTGGTCTGTTGTAGAAGTCTGGTCTTATGCTTGGTCACATCTGATTTTCACAACCATTGATTTGTTGTCCACTGGAAAATTCAGCAGAACTTGTTTTGACATCCAGGTACACAACAGTACAACATGTAGAACAGACTGTACCTTTATTTCTCATTGCATCTTTTTCGCTTATGTCAAATTGCACCTTCAGAATCAAAAATCAAGGAAAAAGGCCACAGACAGAATCAACAAGTTTTCTTTCTCTACCCACTAGTGTGAAAGGTACCAGAATAACAAAAAAGGAAATGCATGCCAAGCTTTCTGATGGGTTGTATCTGAGACTTTAGTCTAGATGACTTGATCGCATCAGTCCAACTAACAAGCTCAGAACCTTCAGAACACCTTGTTCGCTTCCCTCTACAAGTTATGAGACATTCTCAAAACATTGGGAGGGTTCGGAAATAAGAAGGAACAGCTGAAAACATGGTGTTGGTGTGTAAACGTACACTCACACTCAGCATGCAGGTCTTTATCAGTGGTGAGCAGAGGAGAGCTTCAGGGCAACGGGAGTCGTGACAGACCTGTAGGACAGTGAGATGCTCCGTGGTACCTCTCCCCTACTGCTACCCACAGCTCCTTCAAAGGACCAGCGAGATCCAAACTTGACATGACGAATTGGTGTTTTCGCCTTAGCAGATGGTGGAATGCAATAGGAAGGGACAAACATTTCACAAGACTACATCTTGCCTAAAAAAATTAACCTTCGGTTTCAGATAGACAAAATTGGTTTGACTTCATGGTAGACGTATTGACAGCGTTTGGATTTCCGGAGGAGTTTTCAAACAAGCTTTAGTGCCAGTCTGTCAACACATCATCTCCTGTCCACATCCATGCGTCAGACCACTGACAGTACTGTCAGACTGTTTGTCAGGATAATTTCATATGACATGACAAATTGTGAGCTATGACAGGTAGTACATATATACCTGTTTAATACCTACTCGTGGTGCTGCTTGTGAAAGGATTTTGTGTGGGCTCCTATCATTTGAGTCTGGTTCTTATTGCTGGTCTGGAGTGCTATTCCGTTTCATGTAGTGTCTCCATCAACTGCAACCTAATTGTGCCACTACTTAGATATCCTCTCATCTTTGAAAGAATAGCCATAGGGAGATGTTTCCTTTTTTCTATTATTTTCCATCTCCAATATCATTCAGCCCGTCGCTTGTCTCGTCTGAATGTCTGATCTTTGTCTTTGTTCCCTGCTCTGTCTATTTCTCTGTAAATGTCTTTAACTTTCTTTTTGCAAGTCACTCCCACCTATTCTTCTGAGTTCTGTACTTGATTTTTGTGAAGTCAATATGAAATCAGATTTGACACTGTTTACTTTTCTTGGCCTTATTGTGCTCATCTGAGCATGCTATTTCACAGAAAAACATCTTTGTAATCTTTTTTCAAAGTACTTCTAACTAGTACTTTTGCTTTGTGGCTGTGGCAGATTGGCTATTGGTTAATATTAACTAATGTAGTTAATTTAGCCTTACTGAAATATCAGTAATCATTAACACAGTATTTTAAAGCTTGTTAGTTTTAATGCATGTACAAATAATGTACAGTTAGTGAGGTGTTAGCATTGAGATGCTCTCAAGGGTGAACTTGAACTTTCATTCTCCACTTCCTGGTCAGAAAGTCTTTTCAAATGTGGCTCCCGGTGGCATTTCAGGAGGGGGGAGTAGTACTCCACAATTGACTGTTAACTCTGTAGAAGGTCAGGAAGCTCTGTTTTTATGGTCCAATCAATAAAATGTTTCTTACAAAATTTCTTTTTTTTTGTTGAACATCATTTCGCTTTAAAATATGTCACATTACAAAAGTTAAATGGGGTTGAGAATGCAGTTTTATAGGCTTCATGGACAGGCCCCAAATGAAGACCTCCTTTATACAATGACAGGAAATGGCTGAATAAACAGAGAATTTCCTTCCTGACCTTAGGTCTCTTATGAAAAAGGGCGATGACTTTCACTTAGAGAACAAATGTGCAGATCTTTCAGAAAGTTGGCTTGTTGCCCTCAAATATTGAGCTTTACACTACAAACCTGTATGTGAGGCACACTTTGGTTTGAGTGGCTATTTGGTGCCATTTTGCAATGCGTTTCCACTAATGGGAACACTTGAACAAAGGCTTGTGGCAGAGACAGGAGCAGCCATCAGGGTTGTTAGCTCTGCATGTTGTTCTGTGATAAATGTCTGCAGTGTTTCTTCTCCATCAGCTTCCAATGGTGCCGGTGGGAATCACTGTCATATACACATACACACGTTCTCTTCACACTCTTTATTGCTCTCTTTGTTTCTCTCTCTCTTCTTTTTTGCCTGTTGATCCATATAGGAGTTGTTAGGGGTGGATGTTTGTTTAGAAAAACTCCATCACATGTGGCCATGAGTGTCTTTCTCTTGCAAGGTCAGATTTAACCCTCTTGTGAGTCTTTAGCAATCGATCAGATGGCAGGGTTGTAAGTTTAGATCCTAGGCTGTATTCATAATATCATACTACACTGTATGTTACTTTTACTATTTGTGAAGTAGACAGTATGTATACTGCACATAGTATGCATTTTTATATATACTGTATGACATAGCACATTTTGGCAAATTCAATTGATTATCCAGCTGTGTACAACAGAGCTGGATGTGCTGGATACTGTAATATCAGCTGCATTAGATTGTTGAAAATTGTTGAATTGTTTTTATGAATGCAAAATTGAATAAATAATAAATAAGTATACATATATATCCAAGATGGAGGCCATTCACTGAATTAAACATACATATTAGGTCATATGAGGTCAAGTGATAACAGTGTAGCACAGTGTTTGAAGTATTTGTCGTTTTATAACACACATTTTTACATACTTAAAAAATAGTTGCTAGGATACTGTGCATACAGTATGTTTTAAAATTAAATTATATGCTAGTTTACTCTTTTGAACATAGTCTGAACACAGTAATGGAGGTCATCTCTTAGCTCTAATATTACCTCTTTAATTTGATGATTGAATGTAATTTGTTGTTAAGTACCGGTGAGTGTTAACCTGTCTAATATTACATACTGTTGTTTCAGTGAAGAGATGCATGCATTATTGCATGTTTGTTTAAGGAGAGGTGAATGTGTGTTTGATTAGCAGGAGGGGTGTATGTTTTTTCAAGGCTTGGGAGGAGAGTGCCGGGTGACACCTGTTCTCTTACGGCCTTGTGGACTTACTTGCTTCAGCCTCATATTGGAATGAAGGAAAAGATTTTAATCAGTGATCACTGTAAATCATGCTAGTTAGTTTGTATGATCAAGTCATCAATTTAGTTCCTTGAAGGTGTTAAAAGAACGATTCAACCAAAAATGAAAATGTAGTCATCATTAGCTCATCCATATGTCGATCCAAACCCGTATGACTTTCTTTCTACTGTGGAACACAAATGGAGAAGTTTAGAAGACTGCTCACACTGCTCTGTATGCTACAATGAAAGTTAACTGTGAAACTGGGGCAAAAGGTCAACAGTGAATAATTGCTTAAATTAATGTTGTTTAGTTTTAAGTGTTTTAGTGTTTCATGGTAGGCTGTCAGTAGGGCTGGGTTTCGATTCAAATTTCAAGAATCGATTCGATTCCGATTCTCAAGATCTTGAATCGATTATCATCATTCGATTCGATTCGATCCGATCTGATCTTCGAGATTTAGATCAGTGTTTTTAAAAAAAGCATTTTTTTCAGCTGTTACCTGAAGGACTGTATACAACATATTGATACTATTATTATAGACATTCAACTGAGTATGGATGGTTGTAAAGAACAATCCCCCTTCCAGAGTGTTGATACAACTGCTTTCACAAACTTGCACTGGTGTAGACGACAGAGGACGCAGAGGTATATCAGCAGCAGAAGTAGGGCTGACGTGATATCCGCAATCTTGTAGTAACACACACTGACAAGTCAACCGCAGAGGATTGCAAGTAACCGCTGCAATATTCACGTTTTTTTATAAGGCTATACCCTTCTTGTTTTGAACTTCATGCATGTGTATTGAATGTTGAACAAGTTATAATGATAACAAGACTGTTTATCATGGTGATTTGTAGCCTACGGCTTCCCACAGACAGTGAATGAGAGAGATCGGCAGAGCGCGTGCGATTACCTGCGTCTGTCTTTGAAGTCATATTCGTGGAAAGGTTGCCGTGTCAAAGGAAAGCGAAATATTTGTCGTATAGTCCTTTTAACGTTCACGTCACAGAAATGCGCGTCAGCAGCAGCGCTGGTCAGCTTCCCACAGCGCGAGGAAGCCGCGGGGAAATAAAATCAGCGAGTCGCGCATTGAATCAATGCCATATTGGTCTTTAATAAATGAAGCATTTTCAGCGTTACCCATGCGACGCATTGCTGCTTAGCTGAGCCTTGAAAAGTGGAACTCAAAGTTAAAAATAATTAACACCTTGTTTCATTATCTCTTTTAATGAATAAGCTTTTCTGAACGTGTTCGTTGAATGAACGTTTTAGTGACTCACTCAAAGTCCGTTGTCGTAACAATGTGCGCGCTGAGTGAAAGCCTTTCAATGCGCATAGGGATCTCCCAGTCGCAGCAAGTTAAAGTTCACAGGGAAAATGTAAGCCTATTATTAAATCGATCCTCTGAGTTACGGATCGATCTTTAGAAATTTATATGAAAATCGATTCAGAATTGGTGAATCGATTTTTTCAACACAGCTCTAACTGTCAGTGTTGGCAAGAAGTTTAATATGGATACAGCACTTATTTATTTCAGTTACATGAGCCACTTTTATGGTGCTTTACTTTGTCTCTTTTTGAGTTTGATATGCTTTAGTCACTGTATATTTTAGTTGTATGAGAAAAGAGCAGTAAACATTGGTCAGAGTTTCCGCTTTTGTGTTCCGTGTAAGAAAGGAAGTCATACAGATTTTGAAACAACACGAGGGTGAATAAATGATGACAGAATTGTTAGAACTTCTAGATTCATTCTGTGCCCGCATAACAATTTTATGATTAATACACCCTCTTAATAGTTTCTAATTCTGTTAAATTTGATCTGTTGTAGCATTTTGACTTCTTACCTTAAAATACTTGAGACATATTTCTAGTTCAAAAGTTGCTTTGCATTTATTTTACTCCTCAATGAGTGGTGGCAGCCAGTAGTCATTTAATGATTGGGGTATTACCCTTTGTCTCTCTATATATATATAGAAAGCGGCTTGCTGTAGCTGGATTGCTGCACAGCACAGCCAGGCTGGTCCTTGGAAGCTGACTCTTGCCATGCAGTGGAAGATGTTGCCATGACGATGTGAAGGGGTTGTCATGCTCAGGGAGTGGCAAAAGCAAAACGCCTTCAATGTAAGATTGTGAGAAAGAAGAACAAAAGAAAAATTAATTAAGAATGAGAAAATGGAGACAATCTGAGCAACAGGCTTTTGATATAATAGCAAAAGAAACTAAAAGAAATTCTGGTATATTGTACTAAGTGAGCAGCTGTGTACATACTGTAAGTGAGGTGGTCTCAGCCCCTTAGACTTCCTTTGGGAGCATTAATGATGTGTATAAAGTACTCATGTTGTGTTTTCTGGGTGGGTGTGTGAACTAGAGTAAACTTGAACAATAATGCTAAAATGATTTTGCCCACTACAGTAACTATTTGAGCTGATTTTTCACTATTAAAGCCACAAACCAATAAACTTTTCATTTCTATCCTTGTCATTTGAATGACCTCTCTGTCAATCAGGTACGAGGCTTTCTAGACATGCTTTTGAAAAATTGGTTACAAACTCTCTCACCACCTGTCTACACTTGTATTTTGACTGCGATTCATTGGCTACTAAAGAGAGTAAATGCAATAAACACAGTTAAAAATTAATTATTAGAATGAATATCATTAAAAGTGAGGTCACATTAGCAAAATTTCAGTGAAATGCAAAAAAGTTCCATTGTAGCGCATTGCTTGGTGGATTTACATGATTAACTAGAACATAGGTGAAATCTGTGTGGTGAACAATGCGCCTGAATACACCTCAAAATGCATTTGCTATTTAAACAACGTGGCGCAGGACGTGAAAATGATAACTACGTCGGGCTGAAACTAGCAAAATACACTTCCGTCGCGCCACGTTGCGCCGGGTGTATTATAGGGCTCCTAAACTTTATTGTGAATTCTTTTGGCCACAATAATCGTAGTTAAAAAATCTTTGCCCACTGTTTATCACTATGTACAAATAGCGGTTATGTTAGTGTAGAGCCCGAAGCCATTTGTTTTGAGAATAATGGCTGGCTGATGAAGTTATTAGCTGGCTAGCCGGCTCAGCCAAAACCTAAATGGCTGCTGCAGATAACAATAGTTGGCTGCAAACTTTTCATAGCTGCAAATGGCTGAAGCATGTCTACAGATGTATGTTATACTGATTTACTAGATCTCAATATTAAAGGAAATTACCATATTTGAATCCAACAGGATTGTACAGAAGAGAGAGAGCTTCCTAATGGTGCATGTAATGAGAGGGTGACGGCAGAGATCGCGGAGAAGTATGTTGATTAAGAACGCAAACTTTTGTTGAATTTATGAGAAATCTGCAGACGCAAACAGACGTAGTGTAGTAAAATAAAGACCTACATGTGTATTTCTGACTTTTTTTCACCACAAGTCTTAAAGAAGACAAGTTATTGAAGACAAATATCCAAAAATCTCAAAATTGACCAGTAAAAAAACCCGATGTTTTTGCCGGCCGTGTCTCGCCTTAAAATAAACACACACTGTTATCAGTATTATTTTGGACAAAGTTTTGCACATTTCACTTCAATGTACACTGAAGCATGCGTCGTGAATTAGCAATGTGGAAACGGTGGTTTGTTACTGCAGTGATATCACGTTCAGTGCTATAAAGTTAAATCTCCCCGTTCCAGAATATTTGGTTCATAACATCAATCTTTGATTCAGGTGTTTGTGCAACTGTGCCCTGAAGATTTAACAAAAGTCTGGGTAGGCCTAAGTTAAAAAAAAAAAAGTAAGTAGGAATTAGGAAAGTATGTGAGAAGTGAGATCAAAATTACCTTGCTTGCTTCTTTCCGCCATTTCACCTCAGTGCGAGAAAAAAATGCATCGCTTCTTCTGTACGGAAAACGAGCAATTTTAATTGGTCGTCAATTCACTGTGAGTCTGTGTATCGTAGCAACGAGCACAAGACTGTGCTGTTATGAATCCAGTGGGAAAATAGATCTCGTGTATTGTTTATATATTTCGTGTGTGTATGTCTCTATGTGATAGAATTATTATTTGATGCAAATAATTCTAGCCGGCTCAGCCAAACTTTATCAGATGGCGGCTCAATTTGGCTTACGAAATTATTGGCTGGCGCAAATGGCGGCGCCTGGCGGCGGCTTCGGGGTCTATGTTAGTGCGTCTAAATACCAGTTTCATTTTCTTTACCGGTGACCCTCGGAAAATCACCTCCACAGCAAACAGTATCAGTTCTGACAGCAACCAGACTCAAGTCCACCACCAAAAACCTTGTGAGAAAATACTGTCATGTCCTTTTCACACAGTCAGCATCTTGCAGTAACCAGAAGTCATTTTCAGTGAGAGTTGGTGATTTTGAGTGACATGAGCGAACCCTGGCGACCATCGCATGTCTAGTGAATTTATTAATAATAATAATAATAAATTTAATTTGTAATGCACATTATATTTAAGCAAATCCCAAAGTGCTACATGATAAAAACAGGCAAGTGCTAAAAGTTCAGTCATAAGCTCTCTTAACAGGGTGGGTTTTAAGGCCACGTTTAAAAGCATCCACAGTCTGCGGTGTCCTTAGGTGGTCAGGGAGAGCATTCCACAATGACCACAATTTAGTATCACAGGTTTCAAGATCTCACGCATGTCAGAAATTGTCGGAATTTATCTGAGTTTAGTTCATAAAATGATCTGATAATTATCTGATTCACTGTCAGTCTTATACCAGGTTCAGACTACACAATATTTGGAAACACTTTAGTTTAGGGTCCAATTCTCACTATTAAATAGTTGGTTATTAGCATGCATATTACTAGGATATTGGCTGTTTATTTAGTACAAAGTGTGATAAGTATGACTAAATAAAAGTATAAAGTGTGACCCAATATTTTTGTTTGTTACGATAGTCTCTGTCAGATTATGCGAATTTGACTCCTAAATTCTTGTCAAGACGTGGACAAGAAGCATGTCAGTCTACACGCTGCTTCCCGACCAATCATCACTTGCCGTCTTTAACGACGTGCGTAATGTCATCGATAAGGCGTAACTAGCGACTATATAAAAAACACACATACAAGATTAAACGATTCCTGGCGTTCCTGATTCCTTGCATCCTGACTCCCATTTTCATTTACGAATCACCACCCTGTCTTAAGACATTTTGGAAAAAAATATTATTTTAAGCAAATTCATCTTTAATTTAATTTTGTCTATGTTGACCAACGAATCACACTCAAAATATAGCAGTAGGGAGGTCGAGACAGTTTGTAACCATAATTTTTGAAAGCATGCAAGAACTTGCTGTTGTTCAGCACTTCACAACTCTCACACTGAAGAACACATTTTTTCAGGGATCGGTAGTGCTTTAGTCACACTTTTTTCTCGCTGTCTGACTTTTTTTTAATTTTTTATATGAGTTTGTGCGGCAGTAGTAGCTACACATTGGCTGCCTCTGAAATAGCATATTTCCCTACTATATAATAAAAACTGTATGTGACAAAATAAGTATGTCCGAATTCGTAGTAGTAGGCAAAAATGACCCAGATGACCTACTACTTCTGGCGAGATTTGTTATCAATGATACTCAAACTGTCTTATACTTTATCACTTTTTTCTTTGCCTCTCACTGCATGCCGGTGTGAGGGATATTAGAGCGAGGCTGTCGACACCCTTGAGCATTGCCTTACAAACAAGAGAGACTGAATGACTGTCTCACGAAGAGACAAGGCCGAATCAATCACAAAAGAAAGTAAATAAGCCATTGAAAGCGAGACGACAGCGAATGTGGAGGAGATGCAAGTGCACTATGATGTTGCTATGCTGATATCAAACAAGTGCATTTATTAATGACCGCCTCTGGTTAAAGTGCTAATAGCACCACAACCAGAAACATATTCACAACATGGTAAACAACACCAGCTATGTGTTTGATACGTGCATGGGATCTGTTTGTATTTAGAAGCGGATGTCTGCTAGAATGCTAATTCAAAGACTTCACGAGGCATAACTTTAGATGTCTAACAGATTCATGCCATCAAAATCAAGTATATCCTGTAGGTTGCTGCAACTTAGTGGGAATATTCGAATTTACAGTGGCTTTAAAACCTTTGACAGTCGTAGGACATTTCATCTGTTACATTTGCCTGAGGGCTCACCATCTATCTAACAGGAAGGGAAATAAACAGAGCAGTTTGCTACAAAACTGAAGCTTTTCAGGATCACTTTGTGTTTGGTTACATTGTATCTAAAAATGGTAATATAATAGAGCTTTACATCTGAAATTACTATTTTTGTCTTAAGAATTAATGTCCTTCAAGAGTGATTTGTGGCATAGCTTTGTGCTTAAGCATCTTAGCGTCGTCGATGCTTTAATTATTTGCAAACCAATCTGACTTCATTGTTTACACTTCGTACGATGTATCAGTTGAGGGTGCGACGATACACTTTGCTCACAAGACGATATACAATGTTGGATTCACAAGATGAGACATTATTTTAACACTATTTTTAAGAAATCTTCAATGATGAAATATATGACTAGAAAAGTAGTCTTTTATTCGATTGAAAGTCACAAAATGCAAAACTATGCAGGTGCATTTTGAAATGTTTTAACTAGAGCTGGACAATTCTGGATGAATTGAGAATTAAGTTATGTCATTTACGAGAGGTTCTGACAAAATGTTGATTGTTGCAGTCTATTTAAAATGTTTCATTTATCTGAATTTAAAAACTCTGAATTAATGATTCAACGACTTATTAATAAATACTTCAGTTGTTTTATTACTGGATGAATCAGCATTTTTTAATGAATATATTGAATGAATGATTCAATGACACAGTCACTTGTCACCACTTGGTGGTGTAACAATGTAATTAATACAATCGTTATTTGAAGCGCCATGTTAAATTCAAAAGGAGACTATTTTGATCGATTCCGTAGACATCAGTGGTTTTTATCCATACTATAAACTTATTTGTGGTTGAAAAGATTTGTAAAGCTGTTACATACCTACACATGATTTGACTTTCTCTGGGTCTGCATCAGTGGCAGCGCAGATCTGAATGTTCTGGTGTGGTTTTGTCAAAGGTTTAATATACGTAGGCGAATCATTGTCATTTAGGAATGAGATTGTGTGGGTGTGTGTGTGTGAGATCACTATCTTTTAACCATTAATCGTCGAGCTCTAGTTTTAACTAATCATCTTTTAATGAATGTTTTTAGTTTTACTTTCTAAATATGATTTGCCATCTGCAGTAAAACACAGAACAATATAAATGCAATTTGCCACAAACTAAACTCCTTCATGCTGATATTTCAAGAATATCGCTGATATTCACCTCGACAAGAAATATTGTCGCGTTTTATTCAAGATTTAATCACGAGATTTCGTGGCACGCCTAGTATCAGCATTTTCTACCTAAAATATGTAGGTTAAAATCCTCTTATAAACCAAAAAGTACATACTCTTCTGTTCAAAGTAAGATGTTTTAATGGTTTTGAAAAAATGTCTTATGCCTACCAAAACTGCATTTATTTGATCAAACTCACTCCAGTCCTCAGTGTCACATGATACTTCATGTGACTTCTAAAATGCCGATTTGCATTTCTTTTTATTATCAATGTTGAAAACAGTTTTGATACTTGATAATTTGATTCTTTGATGAATAGAAAGTTCAAAGGAACAGCATTTATTTGAAATGGAAATCATTATAAATTTTGTTTAATCCTTGCTGAATAAAAGTATTAATTTCTTTAAAAAAAATTTTTTTTGAACGGATTGTTTGAACTCTCATATCCAACCACTCTTTTGTGGTTGGATATGAACTGCCGTCTCATGTATTTGTTTTGTTACTTGACGGCTCTTTCTATTTAGAAATTTCCAACCATAGGCAAGGTCTGTGCCAAAGCCGGTTTTTGAAATGGCCATCCTGGATGTCAATTTATGAGTCATAACTATGATTATGACAGTTAATAGTCCTGATTTATGAATCTACCTAGTCTTATGCTCCCTCTGGGTAAATTTGATTGGATATAATCGCCTCCAAACAACATCAAAGAGTATGACTAATGTATTTTTTTTTCAACCAAAAAGCTTTTTTTTTTTATATAGCTATTTTTGAATAAAGATGTTTTTCCTCTAAAACATTACCGATGCATTTGTTCCACAGTTCCTGCTGATTTTGCGTCAGCTTTGGAAACACATTAAAGGATAGGAAAATAATTGTTTTCCCCTCATTATTCATAACCATAACATCAATAATGGCAAAAAACATTTATGAATACAAACAAGTAAAATGAGGATATTTGTATTTATGGAAAACCATTTCCAAGTGCTTTACTAGTGAATTGCAACTACAAAAAAAAAAACAATTTAGCAGAAAATGGCCTTTTTATATTGACACATGCTCAACGGCACAGCATCGCATTCTTAGTGTTACCAGAAGAGGTGCTATAGAAAGCATTATTAAAAACTAAGCTATATATCTCTTATTCACTGAAGAAATGAGAAGTGATGCCACTAATTTTCCACTGATCACATCTTCAGTAAACTTGTTTTTTCTCTTTTCTTTTCTCAGCTAAACAAGCAGCAGTTACAGGTGGTAAAGGAGCGTTTCCAGGCCTTCCTGAAAGGAGAGACACAGATTGTCGCAGATGAGGCTTTCTGCAACGCCGTGCGCAGTTACTACGAGGCAAGAATCAAATTCCTTTCCGTATCAAATATGTACTACTTTCAACGTGTGCGGCCATTAGGATGTGACTGAAGTGTCTATAGTTGAAGTGACCTTTTTCATATTGTCCTTTTGAGTTTGTAGAAGTATTGTCTTATTATTGTGTTGTGTGTCTGCATTGGTGGGGACTTGCTTTATTTACACAGGCTTCAAACTAAAGCTGAGGAGTCTGAAACTGCATATTGTCTGCATATTGAGAGGTACTTTGTTCAATGAGGAATGAATTTTCGACCGTTAAAAAAGTTTTTGTGTGAATTTGAAAAATATTGAAAAAAAGTGTCGTATGAAAGAAATCCGAAAGAAAACGTATTACATCCACTATGTTGTTGTAGTCATGTGACATATAGCATCAGTTGGGTCACTACACTGCCATTCTTTTTGTAATGTTATGTCTACAAGGATTCCTTCTCTTTGGTGGTTGGTTGAAAGATAAATGATGTCTGAAGAAAGTTTCAAAGGAGCAATTTTTTTTTTGAGCTGTTGGACTGACCTACAAAAATCCCAGAACCAAGAAGTGTTTCTTTTTTTGCACCTGCAGAAGAAGCCTAGGACTTCGTGCTTTGGTCAGCTGATAAATTATTTAGAATTGATTGGCTGAATTATTTGTGTGGACTGCTGCACGAGTGGGCTTTTTAAAATTTCTTTACCTACCTCGGTGCCGTTTTCTTTTTCTTTCACATACTCACTTTTTTTATCCGTATTCAAGTCTTTCATGTTCGTTTAATGGTACGAAGAGGCATGTAACGTTTCCAAAGAATAACAAACAGGCAAAAATAAGACCGCATCAATGTACAGTCTCAGACAAGCCATTCGAATTGGTGTTTTTACCTTTTTACGTCTTTCATTGTCAATCACCCTCTTTCTTGCTTTCATCACTTTCTCTCTTAATTTCGTTTTCTTTTAGAACAGGATATGCCTCTCACGTCCTAACAGGATCATCATGTCATATCAGTTGACTCTCCGCTCTTTTAATTGCACTGGATGGGAAGCAGCTCTTTGAAGTTTGGTCTGATAGTCGCTCAAGCACATGTGGAGGACTCTGGGTTGGCTGATCAAAGTTCCAAATTGTCATTCACTGGCCATCATGCAGAAATCAAAGCATCTTTTCGGCTTCTGTGGGTCTTTTGTGGCTTACTCCAAAGTGTTTCACCAGAGACTTGTGGACACTGGGAGTCTTGATTTGTGTTGTCATTCATTATTTAGAAGATGAAGAGTAGAAAAAAAATGTCTGATGGGGGTTGCACTGAGTAGTCAATTATTGGTTAGTTTATCACTAGTTTTGTTGCATCCTAGTTTTGTCACTCATCTCTTGTAGTGCAGACAGTAAAAAAGGGTATTCATGCAACCTGTATGGAGTGCAACAGTGACTGCCCACTTCTTCAGCGGACTTGGTTCTGGAAGATTTTAAAAGTCTGCATTGAAGAGTTATAAGCCATGAACCAAACCAAGCTGCTGTGAGGTGAAGCACATTATACATTTTTGATTTGAAAAAACTTTGATTTGAAGCAAAAAATTATTTAAAAAATCTAATTAAAAGACAAAGATTCAAGACTGTGTACTTACCAGCTTTTGTGAAGGAAAGAACTGCAATCCCATGAAGCATTGCTTAAAATAAAAAAAGGTTGATTCTTGTATTAAGAACAATGTTAAGAAAAACGAGAATGACAGAGACAGACCATGACTTAAACAGAAGATATTATGGACTCCGGTACGTCATTGGTCAAGGCCACGTGTGACTGAATCAATACGAGATTCTTGTCTCATACGTGAGCGCATGACCATTTTTCTCATTTTTCCGTATCCGGCGGTCTGGAATTATGAAATAGAACATCTATGGTGATGGTAAACACTTTTATTTTAAACACTCGATTACTGATTTTAATTTAAATAGATTGGTTACATTTGTGTATATAACACAGATGGAACTTTGTATTGACCAATCAGCATGTAGGATCAGAAGTATCCTTTTTTTTTTAATGATTTTTAATTATTGCAGATAAAATTCCTGTGACCTTAATCGAACATTTAATCATGCAATGATTGCATATATGTTCAAATATTTGCCCATTTTAATAATTATCTAATTATGTTTCAAATTAAGAGCAAGTTGTTTTTGTAAATTTGGTCATTTAAGATTCTGACGAAACTGAATGTTATTGCATCTTATTTCATTATTTCTTCCTACTTCTCCCCATTTCCGTTTTGTGTTCAATGCTTTAATGGTCATTACTTCAGTGTGAGCGGACTGGCCTCAAATTAGTTATTCTTTAACTCAACTCTTTGAAACCCCTTTGTAGACTTTACTGAAGCAACAGAATGCTGCACTCAGAATCACAGTCAGTTAGTATAAGCCAAGCCAAGCAGGACTGAGATCAACTCTGAAGATCTCATAAATCACAAACACACATTTTTTATGAGGACAAGCCAGGTTACCAAGTAACCTGTTGTATCTTAGAGCTTTCTCACAAATAATCCTATTTAAATACGAGAGTGATTCCCCTATATAATGTTAATTATTGTGTGGAAAATAGATCCCCACTTTGTTTTTTTGGTACAAAGTTGAGACTTTGTGGATCATACAGGGTCACATACTTAGTCAGGCAATCAGTAAAGTAGAATCCTCAAAAGAGGTTCTACACTCTCTTTTTTTTAAGATTGCCATTTCTGACACAAAAAATAGCTCTCATGTTCACGGTGTAAACATAACTCTCATTAGCGTGTCAGTCAAGCAGGAGCTGCCTGCCACTGCTTTCATTGATTATGACAGAATGTGCTGTGAATTAAAGATGTAGGATTAGTCCCTGCAGATCTCTTCCTCTCCGCTGAGATATTTTTAGTGGGTTTGCAGGACGTGGGAGCATCCCACTGATGCTGAAAGTGCCAAAACCAAAAGGAACTACTGGTGTGAGATAGTTCAGTGCCTTTGGTTTGGCCTTTGGATTGCCCAGAGCTCAGTGGTTGTAAAAGAGGTTTACAGCTTTTCAAGTCACCTTGAAATCAAAATTGACATCTTATTTTTTATGGAATGTTGCAGTATTTATTATGAAGAATTTTTCTATGCACATCATCCTTTTTTAAATTCATGCGCCCTCATAATCTTTAATCAAAATAACTTCCCCTCCCTCTTGCAGCGTCATCTCTTCTCTTCTCTGATGATGTATTTACTGGCACGAGGGCGGGACAACCTGTCAATCACATGAGATTTTACATTTAAAAAATGTATTAATTTATTTACCTATTTTACAGTGTTTTCTAATGGAATTCAGGCCTTAGTCTGAGAAAACCTTTTTTAATCCTCCAGCCACCTAACATATTTCCTGTAGCCTGTTTATTATTTCCCACAAGCTTTAATCTCGCATTTGCAGATCCTGTATGTTGTTTGTTTTTGATAAAGGACTGATAAGGAGGTGTTTAGTACTTGCTTTTTGCAAGTTAAGCTGCGCTATACAGGCACTAAGCTAAAAAAGGCAGTGATTTAGAATGCACTTCCTTTTATTACACTGAGGACCTGTCAAATCATCTTCAATTATAATAATAGCTATTGTGTGTGAACAGAAGAGATGCCATTTTTATCCTCTGTCCTCAGCCTTTGCCATTCATTGATTATGGCAGCTTTTCATTGTGTGCAGCATCAATATGTTGCCATAGACTCATTTTGATCAATAATAACATCAACCTTCCTATTACGGCCTAATAGAATGTAAAATTCATGATTAGGGCCCCATATGGGTGGTATTAGCCTGAAGGTTAAAGTTCAGGTATGCTTATATAAAGATTATATAGATTTCACGTAACGGTGACCATGGAGTTGGAAAGCTAAACCATTTTATCCCCTTGGTGAGACATTTTACCCCATTGCCCCAAAGGCAGGCATACCTATTACTATTGATTTAACTTGTTTTAGAAATTCAAATAAACCCTTAAACCTGACCCAACCTTGCATTTAGTGCATCTCATCCCTGCTTCATTGGTACTTAGTACATGAGTGGTACATCAGATCATATGGCTTGTTGAAGAAAGGTGTGCTATTATTTTCCACATTTAACGAGAGGTGTGCTATTACTTTTCTCTAGAATATATAAAACTCTAGTTTTACTGTCTGACTGATACATGCCAAGAAACAAAGTAATGATGAATGAAGTACAGCTCATACAGAAGTCACTTTTAAACCAAGCATCGTTTGACCAACATAAACATGAGTGAAATCTGCATGGGGAACTTTTTTGCCCTCACTCGAAACTCCCAAATGTGTGGTTTCCTATTGAAGGCTGTGTTTACACTGCATGTCTTAATGCACAGGTCAGATTTTTGACCATTTGACCATTTTTTTTTTGTATTTTTTTTTTTGTCCAGCCTGTTTACATTCACTTTAGACACGACTGGTATCCGATATCTGTGTTTACATTAATCCCCTCACAAAATGATTCTGTTGGTGATCGCTTTACTATGCAACATGGCTGACCCTTGGTTTTGAATGGCCGTACTAAAACTATTTTATAATTCACGTCGGGTGGCCATGGTTGTTTACCAGTATGGATAAGTTAAAAGCTGTCATGGATGTTTGCAGCGCAAAATCTGACTGAACGGATAAAGACTGGAAAATAGTGGTCATTTTCGTTTAGCCTGTTATAAATCGCTGTAAGATTTCTTTTATTTGAAGGAATTAATGAGAAAGAGAGAGAGAGAGAGAGAGAATTGCCTGTGTGCGTCTATGTAGTAATAATAATGCTTGTTAGTTTGTTTACAAAAACAGCGAAGCTATCACCTCATTTGCTGAGGAATAGCCTATGATGTAGCCTTCAGTAGCGAAGCTGTTGATTCACGGGGCAGAGGTTGAAAACTAGTTTATATGTTTTCCGTTATGCTCCTTAATGTTTCTGTGTGTGTGCAATTTCTTAACTATAAAGTTTCCACCTTAGTAAAAGAAAAAGCTGTGAGTTTTAGTGCGAGCGCATACTGGCACGTCTGCGTCATTAATACGTCATTAAAAAGCTATCTAACGTGTTTCCCTTGCCTTGTGGTGGCTCGGAGTTCCAAGGGGAATCGGATATACGCGTTTACACGCAGGTCAGATGTCCAGATATTGAATATGTATCTGATTTAAAACCACAGTTGGAAGTGGCTCAGAACTGATGTGAAAAAAATCAGATCTTATGCGGATTTTTGTGTTTTAAGCACGTGCAACAAATTCTGATCTGTATCTGGTGTGATTTAAAAAAAATCTGATTTTTTTTGTGCCAGAAATGACTGGATTTTGCCTGCAAAATCTACTCATCTTAATAGCCAGACCTATTTTGGCCTTTGTTTTTTTTAATGCCTTATTAAATTGGACAGTGTACATGAGAGAAAACAACAGGATGGAGAGAGAGGTGAACGGGACTGGCAAAGGACCTCGAGCCGGGACTTGAACTCGGGTCGCCTGAGCGACACTGACTAAAATAAAGTCTGGTCCACATTGCAGCTTATTCTGGCCAAGAACCGCCTACTTAAACATAAGCCGCCTGACTGACATGTATGGTGTCATGGTTTGTTTTGATCTTACATGCTGTTTAGTGGTGGTTCACTGTAGATGCCTCAGAACTTTAAACAATATATCAACCTATTACCTTGTAATCAGCCAATCAGGTAGTAAAAGTGCTTTCCAGTTTTCTATGCAGCAGGTTAGTGGATGGACTGTGAACTATAGCTGACTCGTGACTACATAGTGGACATCTACACGGTGGAGGTAATGAAGAATACACACACCAAAAGCATTTCACCGCATCCTCTGCAACTTTGTGCGATGAGAAACTATTGTGGAATTAGAATATCCAAAAGGTCAGGAGAACTGAGGGAGAAACTGGCGGCCAGATATGGATAAAGGGGTGAGAATCAAATCGATCCTGGGGTGCATTACTCACCGTATGACCTATTACTTCCATTTTACAGAGAGTTTTGCAGTTTTGCATAAGTTAAGACTCCCATATTCTTCAGGCACCCCAGCAGTGTTTAATTGGCATTCCTAAATAGTTTGGTTAATTGCGTTTTCTCTAATTTCACTCCTGAAGCTGTGATTTAAATTTAAATTGGACATGGTAATCACATCAATTAAAAACATAGAAACACCATGGTCTAAAATAAATTGTATCAAGTAAATTTGAACAATTTTTTCAAAGAATAAAGGTCTCTTTAGCGTCCATCCAGGCTAACATGTCCACTTCAGAGCCCATCACCAACAGTAATAAAATGCCTCCCCAAGATCAACCTTCAACCTCCCTCTATTGTTATGGAAAAAAATAGCCAATCATGCAGAGCAAAAGCTGTATTCAGGTCCCCGCAGGTTAGAGCACTTATTTTCTCAATGCTGTTTATGAAAATGATTTCAGCCGTGCTCGACGAGGGCAGACAGGGCAGGAAATTAGTAGGGCTGCATCTAACGATTATTTTTGTTGTCGATTAATCTATCGATTATTTCTTCGATTAGTCGACTAATCTAACGATTATTATTTCGATTAATCTAACACATATTTTTTGGATTACCTGATTTGGATTGGCAAAATTTCCAAAAAATAATAAGTACAACTTTTACCATTAGTATTTCAAACTTTTATTAATTCATTTTCTGAAAAATACATTGAAATTTCCTAGTATAAAACATAAAGTGGCAGAATTATATTGCAAACACTTTAGTGCATCATGTAACAATTTCACATAAGTTCTGCCAAACACAGTGCAAAAAAAACACATTAATATGAAGGCATTAAGTTGTTTAAAGGAGCAAAGTCCAACATAAACACTTCCTAATACTGTGCAAAGAACACTTGAAATGCTACCTTAAGTTTAAAGGAGCAAAGTCAAACATAAACACAAACACTGTGCAAAGAACACCTGAAATGCTACCTTTAGTTTAAAGGACCAAAGTCCAACCTAAACTGTTAATATGTAAATATAACGTTATCGTTTATTTTTAAAGATTTCGGATTTCCCCCTTAATAATTCCTAAAAAGCTGACATCTGTTATTAGCAATGAAACTGACTGCACAATGAATCTTTCATAATATCGATTTGCCAATATGCAGAATTCAGCACTGAACAAAAAGTCCATTTTGAGCCGTGAGGAGATTTTATCTTAAATGCTTCCGATTGGTCAATGCATTCAAGAAATCAACACATATGTCTGTGATTGGCTACATTGTTAAACGCTGCAAACCTGATATAAATAGATAGACTCTGGACTGTAAATAGTTTTTTTGTTTTGTTTTAGTAGTTCTTGTTGCTTTTGTGCAACAGATATGACAATTTACTAGTTTTGAGATGTTCAATTTATAGATTTCTATTTTGCGGGAGTCCCGCGAATCATTTTATTCTCCCCCGACCAGCACACACACACACAAGTGCGGTAGCGTTACCGTCTGCGCCCGCACTCGGCCATCAGATACCGCGCCTCATTCTGTTGATTTGGGTCCCGCGGGAGTGCAGGTCTTTAGTCTACACGTACATACATAACTTTTAAAAACTAACCATTTAAATGCACTGATTGAAAGCTGCGTTGACAGATTTAAGTTGAAGAAGTAAAAGTTCATTTTACTGTCGCCGCATGGGGCAATAAATTACACCTGCATTGTTAGCAATTAACATTATTACCTAGCATACAAGCTGTAATAGCTAAAAAAAGAAGGTATAACTGCAACAACTCCAAAAACCCACTGGAATAAAGCCTAACGTAGACTGTATTCCGGACATCACGGTATTCCGGACACTTGACCTTTTCTCGCAAATTCTATAAATAAAAACTTTCAGGTCACGGCATATATATATATCCGTGTCATCTTTGCCTCCTCCTCTTTCAAATCCGACCAATCCTATGTTTCCAGAGCCAGTCGTTTCAAAGAAATCAACGTGAGTTTCTAACGTACACCAATGACTGTTCAGAAAATGGTGGGGGGAAGGTTTTCCGGCAAGACAAAAGGAAGAGGGGAGAATACCTCCGTAGAAAACGGCTCTTAAAACATGTTCACCCACCAGAAAATGACAAAAAAACATTCTTATGGTCTTATAAAATAATTATGAGTTACAATTTGCAAATATTTGTACTTTTTTAAGGTATTTAAATTGTTTTAACATTTAAAATTCTTAAATATAACGTTAACGTTAGAATATAATGCTCACATGAGCAATCGTCGATTAAAATAGTGTATAGACGCTTATACAACAAAGTTATGAAGATTAATATGATTATTTTACCAACTTATAGTTGGTAAAATGTATATGTGTTTTATATTAGAAATGACGACTCCTTAACTGTCCGAAACACAGTGAGTAGAAATTTTCAGCCGTCCGGAACACCGTGAGTCCTCACGGTAATCCGGACACTGCGTCTTCCGGCAGTTTTTTCAAGATTTCTCCAGAATGATTAGTCCAAAATGTGTCAATCAAACTTTGGAACATGTGGAAGGCATGTCCCCAGAGACAGACGAGCCAATCAGGTTTATCTTTCTGCGGATTGATATCTTACGGGACGTTTTACTGTGCAAAGTGTCCGGAATACAGTGAGTCTACGTTACTACTAACCCAGCTGGCTCATCGTTTTGAGTTTGCAGAGTCACGGGATGTTTCCTTTTAAGATGCTCGTTCATAGCGGTTGTACTGCCATGGTATGACATTTCCGCTTTGCATAGTGAACAAAGCACCTTTCTGTTCGGCTGTAGTTTCAAGTATTCCCATACTTTATATGATCGTGGTCTGGCTTTATGTGATAAAGTCAGATTGTCATTTTCACCATGAGCTGGAGCAGAAGCTGCCATTACTCGATACTTAAACGTAAATAATGAATTTGACGCGACGACGCATTCCATGCGTGTCGACGTATTTTCATAGTCGACGTAATCGATGACGTCGACGCGTCGTTGCGGCCTTAGAAATTAGTGTTGAGAGGCTGTAGGATTTGCTGTATTGTAGCGATTAGGTAATGAAGTCAGCCCTCTCTCCCTATAGATTGGCTGTCTGCGTCGTCTGCAGGCCATAACCAGTAGTTATAAGTTATGATAAAATAAGCCTCACTTTATGGATGGCTGATTGTGTAATGTGGCACAGTGGTCTGTAATTTTCCATGATTGTGTCGTACAAAAATCCTGTACCCCTTGGACTCATACATATAATCCACCACAAAAATGCATTCATATTTAAACAACACTTTAAAGGGTTAGTTCACCCAAAAATGTTTGTTCAAAAAAGTATTCTCGTCGCTTCATAACATTTAAGGTTGAACCACTGCAGTCGCATGGACTATTTTAACAATGTTTTTACTAGCTTTCTGGACCTTGAAAGTGATAATTGCGCTGTCTATGAAGGGGACGGAAAGCTCTCGGATTTCATCAAAAATACTTTTAAGTAACATACCAAAACTACCAAAGAACATTTTTTGCGTTTTTTTAATTGATCTGGATTAATGTTGATTTTAAAATGAAATCTTATTCATTGTTAGTTCTTGCTAGCTACTACATGAACTAATGTTAAAGGGTTAGTTCACCCCAAAATGAAAATTCTGTCAGTAATTACTCACCCTCGTGTTGTTCCAAGCCCGTAAGACTTTCGTTCATCTTCGGAACACAAATTAAGATATTTTTTATTAAATCTGAGAGCTGGATCACTCCTTCATAGGCTTCTGAAGGGATCGAAACTGGCCGTCCCAGAAAAGTTAAAGACACCATTAAAATGATTTCATGTAGTGAAACTGCGCAACGGTTCTGTGTTGTACGTCATACGCATCACACACATGACCAGCGTCGGACAATGGTGAGCCTACGTGTGACGTACAACACAGAACCGTTGCGCAGTTTCACGACATGAAATCTCGAGGCCCACAGAGAAGGAAATGAATAGTTGAATAAAGTCGTTGTTTTTTTGTTTTTTTTTTAGCACAAAAAGTATACTCGTCGCTTGATCAACTTAAGATTGAGCCACTGTAGTCACTCGGACTATTTTAACTTTTCTGGGCCGGCCAGTTTCGATCCCTTAAGAAGCCTATGGAGGAGTGATCCGGATCTGAGATTTAATAAAAAAAATATCTTAATTCGTGTTCCGAAGATGACCGAAAGTCTTATGGGCTTGGAACAACATGAGGGTGAGTAATTACTGACAGAATTTTCATTCTGGGGTGAACTAACCCTTTAACTTATTAAACCTTTATTGTAGTGTTAAGTGTGAAGTACAATAATCATACACTTTTTGAGAATTTAACATCATTGGATTTCAAGAGAAAATATTGGGTGAATATTTGTGAGGATTCCCATTAAAAAGACTAGATTTTGCCTGTGAAAATTCACTGAACAGTGCTAAATGTGACCACACCTTAATGGATGAAACCTGGGTTGTGAAAACCATTTTATGTTGACTGTGAAATTGTAGGATTTCTTGCAAGGCAGCGAATAGAATTCCCCAAAAATGTTCCTTCAGCTAATAAAATCATTTTGGGGTGCAGGATCGAAAAGATTTTGTGCAACCTCACCAAAAATACCATATCTCTGGTTGATTTATCATGGTGTTTGAGTTTTGCACATTACATTTTGACCAGTCCCTCTGCTTCTGACTTTTTCATCATTGTCTTACAGAGTATCTTGAGGAATCAACAAGGCTTTGCCCTTAAACATGTTCCTAACACAAACACGCGAGACAATAGACAGAGTCCCAAAGTGTGTGTTTTGTTACAAGTTGTTTGCCCTTTAGCCAGGGCAGAATCATTTCTGTACACATTCAGCCCGAGGTTGTCATGATCTGATTTTTTTTATTTTTGCAACCTCCACATTCTTTCTCTACCTCATATTTGTTTTTCACTCTTTTCCCATGTGTTTACCACCCAGAGGTTCTCAATTGGATTACTGTGTGACAGCATTGCAAACAGAATAGCTGCAGGCGCCGACTTTGAAGGCTGTCAGAGCCATAAGTAAAGGTTTTTTTGCCCTCTTTCTTTCTCTAAATCCCATTCTACATTTCCTTCTGACGTTCATTCGTACAGTTACATAGCTTTTTTACTTTGCTTTCCTTTAAAACTTATGAAAACCTTCCTATACCTCCTACTTTTCTCTCTTTCTATTTTTGGCTAGTCTCATACATTACTTCATCAGTTTCTTTGTATTCATTGTCACAGAACTCTCCAAACAAACTCAATGTACAGTATAGGCAGTAGCGGCCTTAAGCATCTGGGGGCCCGTTTCAATAACTAATATGGGGCCCTACCCACATAAAACATACACATAATAGAGCATAAAAAGCAAGGATTCCTGTTGGTTTGTATCAATGGTATATTATTTTATTACGTGCACTTTCAGCTTCATGAACAGGCAGCTCAACATAGAAATAATCCATCCTTATTTGAGTAAAACTATATACAATTATACAGCGTTTTACGTTGGAATAAGCCTCGCCCTTTCACGCAGGGTAACTTCACTTTTGGTAGACTAAAGCTTTTCTTTTGTTGTCCGATATCTTTCGTTTTTCAGCACCACTGGCATTTGTACGTTTCATTTCCTCTTAAAATTCTTTTCCTGCTCAAAATAAGATTTTACCCTAACGGCAAAAAAGTCAAAGCTATAAAAACTACCGATGTTATACTTCAGATCCAAGCCGTTCGCAGGGGTGGTAAACGTTGCCATGGTAACCGCGAGTTCGACCAATCAGAGACATCAGTGTTTTGCTTAGAATTGTGGGTAGTGTAGTATTTCTCCACAAGATCGCAAATAACAAGGATGATTTCATACCTTGTGGCTTTTATAGGAGCAGAAACTTTCGTTTCACAACCTCGTAGTCAATCTATCTTGAATGGTTTAGACATTATGGCTGAAAATCAATATCCTACGGAGAAAATAGAGAGTCTGTGGGGGCCCCCTTGGAGGGCGGGGCCTGTTTCAATTGAAACGGGTGAAACATAGGTAAGGCCGCCCCTGAGTATAGGGCTGGGCGATATGGCCTAAACGATTACGATTACGATTTAAACTTACTTAACATACTTAAAATCAATCTGCAGATGACAAGTTTTAACAAGTTTTAAACAAGTTTTAATTTTATTTTGTTTTGATTTTGATTATGATTATGGCCTTAGTGAAAATGTAACATAACATAGCGTAACATAACATAAAATGGGTGGATTGGGGGGGATGTAAAAAACAAACAAACACTTGCATCACAATAAGTGTATTTTTATTGTCAAAACATTTGGTAACCAAACAGAATTCTATTAAGTTTAGTGACAACACAATGTTTACATGTTACAATGACTGGTATGCTACTCTTTTTATTATTGCTTGACACAAATGTCACAATTCTTGTTACGTGACATTGTTCTCCAGCTGTTTATGGACCTCTTTCCGCGGTTAAAAAACACTGATTGATTGATTTTTTATTACATTTCGGTAAGTTGAAATGTTGTATCTTTCAAATTACCTATTGATCATTCTTGTTTATTTACTATTAACTAGTAGTAAAGAGTACCAGATGATCGGTTCATGTGCCGCTTGAACTGAGATCTGTCAGCGATCTGTCACGTCACATTTACAAGCGCCAAAACATTGTGTTTATTGTTTGCATTTCGTAATTAAATTGACAGAATCTGATAATTAATTTCATATCAGTAACCTTCTCTGTCTTGTCTGTCGGTGTCAGTGTCCTCTTTGCTTCGCTTTTTTTCTCTGCGTGAGAAATTGGATGTGTGGCGTGAGAGCGTGTAAAAAGTGAAAATTGCGTGAGTCTCACGGTGAATTTGTGAGTTGGCAGCCCTGCGGATTCAGTTTGTAAATGTTTTTGGCTGGTGTGCTTGTGCTGCCGCGGTCTTGTTCATTTGCCATTTTGTTTGTGTATCTCTATGGCAAACGCGAGCCCGTTCTGAACTACGGGAGCCCAGAGGGGTGCGCCGGGGGGATGTTGAAGAGAAAACCAATTTTAATTCAAACAAATCGACATAATCTACACATTCGAGTTAATCGATAAAATCGATTTATCGCCCAGCCCTAGTACAGTAGGTCTGAGTAGTATTATGGGTTTTACTAGAGAAGAGCTAATTACAGAGTTGATTGACTGGTCGTGTGTCCAGGCATGGTCCTGTACTGCTCATTACTTCCAGTCGCTCTCATTTGGTCTCTTGTTTTTCTTCTCTTACTCCTAGAAATTTTCCAGAGTGGTATTGTGTCTTGCCCAAGCAGTTTATCAGTAGGTCTCTTTTCGTTGCCAGTGGAAACTTGCATCATACTTCTTCGAAACGGCATCAACAGTCGTCAGGTTTGAGGAGATTCCCCATCATATTTTTTTTCTTGGGGTATGATTGAGGCTGGAAAAGCAGCACAGATTTCTATTCAGATGTGAGTAATCTGACTGCCAGGAGCGAGTCCGAAGGCAGAGCTTGAGTTCACATGAAACTCGATAAGACGAAATCCTTGAGTGAGTTTGTGAAAAGGGACAAACACAATAGAGATATAAATGGAGCAGGGTTTTTTTGCCAGTGGGAGATGTGACTCAACATTCATATTCATGTAAATACACATGTAAGGGAATTGCTCATTGTTCTAAAAATCAAACAAAAGGGTTTGAATCAGTGCGTGTCATGATGAGCTACTCTAAAGGCGTCTTCAGTTTCGCAGTCATTTTCTCAGGCTCTCGAGCAATGAGCCGTCCTATAGTTGTTTTTTTGAGTCACTCCATCTAGATTTCTAAAAAGGGGGGGGAGGGGGGGGGGGAGCGCGAGAGAGAAGATTTAAATGTTTTTAATGTGCAAACAGCAGGTATGTTTTATTCATGGGGAAGCATATAATACGGTCTGCCACACACAGTCTTTCCCAGACATTATGAGAGATTTATAAACAATGTTTAACTTTTGACCATTGAAAGCTCTAAATTTCAGTATTGAATTGCAACCCTCAGGCTTAGTTTTGCTTTAATAGATATTGGTTAAAATTTGATAGATACCAAACGAAACAGTTATACATTTGTATTTTGCCACAAGAGAGAGTTGCGTTAGTTATCCATATCCTCTGCTTGAGATCAAGACTGTTACAGAAGCTCATTTCTAAAATCTAGTGAGCGGCCTTGCTATCTAGTGCATACAGATGGAGGAACCCTGTAAGTGATTGTTTTGAATTGCCTCATTAAGGCCACAACTTTGCGTTAAACACAAAGACTACAGAAATGTTAGCATGTTGCTACGCTAACAGCGCAGTTTTGTCGAAAGCATAAAACTGCATAACAGGCATACACTGGGTAAAATAGTTCTCAACTGGTTGTCAAAATGCTGCAATCAAATGCTGTTTTAAATGAATAACGTAGAAGATATTAATTATTCAAGAACACTTGTGTTGTTACAACGTTTTAGGACACTGGGTTAATATACTGAATCTAAAACTACAAACAACAACTGAATTTAACTTTGCACTGCATGATCTAATGTGACCAAAACTGAGCTTAGGTGTCAGAAAAATACTGCCAGAAGTCTTGGATTTATACTAAGAATTGCTGACTGCACTTTCAAGAAAGCTTTTAGTTATATATATATATTTTATATATATATATATATATATATATATATATATATATATATATATATATATATATATATATATATATATATATATAAACTAATATGTAAATTAAGAGCATTGAATGATAATTTGAGCATTGCTCTCAAAATATCATCTAGGTATGTTCCGCCAATCAGCGAAAGCCATTCAGGTTTGGAATGACATGACGATAAGGTTACTGCCTTACTTTTAGGACAGTCCTCATGATGTGGTCTATAGGTAGACATCTCGTTAGGTTTGGGAACAGAGCAACAGTCGGCCTATGAGGTTTGAAACGTAGCTACAATTAAATGTTAATATAATGCCGTTAAATCACCTCTCAAAAATGAAAATATTTGTCATCGCTAAACCTTTTCTGTTGATGAATCACCCTCCTCGCTCTCACACGCTAGTAATCTCTCCCCTCCTCACGTTTATGGCAGACACGCCACCCCCCTATGAAGTCAAATACGCCATATATAATCTCCAAGTCTTCCTTCATAACCTGCTCCTTACTGTTAGCAAGGCAGCTCGGCCATGATTCCTGCTCTAATCTATGATCTTTCTTATGACTTTCTCCTTCATTCTTCTGCCAGGATTAATTCCTCATATTAGCTTTAATTACACAAATGGCTCTGTATCTTATTAATCTCTTCATTGCAGACGGAGCACAGCTTTGCACACCATTGGTTATAAATAATTGAATGAGATTTTAAACCACCAATTAAGTCAAGCAGCAGGGAGAGAGGAAATCCCTTGGTGGGCGAGCCATTAGTAATAATGTTTGACATTTTCATCACCACAAAATGGAGGCATTGGGCACCATTGTGTAATTGCAACTGTCTGCAGAGGCGTATATTATATATCGACAAAACATAGTAATGTGGTACAGTTTGGACAGATGCGTATGAGGAATGTAAGCAAATAAAACTTTCTGAAACAGTTTGCTGTTTAAAAAAATGAGGAAAACTCCAAGTCTCCAACGTTTAAGGACACCAATTTTCTTTGTGAATGAATAATGTATCCTAAATCAATAAATGTTCTTCCTTAAAATACTATATTTATTTAATATTTTATATTATATTTTATTTTTGATTGGCACTCTCTTTTTTATGTGCCATATTTCTGCTGGACGAAACGGTTCCTCACATGTTTTGTTATTGTGTATTATAGCATGCTTGGTTTGGCCAAGCATAAACCAGAACTATCCAGTTTAAAAAGCCATTTATAAAGAAAATAATGTAAAATACTACATCGTTCCTCTTCTTTAGTGCTGACTCTTCACATATTCTGTGTTATGACATAGACTAGTACATAGTGTCTTGCATTTGGCCAGTTAATCTGACACACATTCTCTTTGACCACTTTTACAGTTTTAGGCATCAATGTAGGAAAAAGTGAGAAAAAGCTTAACGCACACAATAAATGCATAGATAATTGCAAAAATCGACTCATATACACACTGACTTTATGACACTGACTTTATAACATAAGGGCTAGAGAGGTTAGTTTAAAAAAACAGAATTGTCTAGTTGCATCAGAATGATTTTGCTAAATTCAGTTTCTAAATGGCACAGAGGAAATGAGCAGGCCCTTGTCCTCCCAGCATGCCTTCCTGTCTGTCACTTCACCTGCGTGTCCTTTTTGAGGCAGGAGGAAACTATTAATTTTCTCTACAGGAAAGTAAGCCACTTATTCACTGACTCATTCAGGTACTAAGAAGCACTGCAAGATATCCAATATCGGTGTTTTTTTGCCACCGTTTGAATGGGCTTTTTAATGGAACCAATGTACTATTCATGGGCGAACAAGTAGGTACGTTTTAAATTTCCAGGAAGGAAATTTCAAGCCTTTTTTTTTCTCTCATGTCCTTTTATTGTACCAAGTTGAGCTGTATATTTTTGTATTGCACGTATCCCTTTTGATTCTTAACTGGTAAGTACTTCCAGACACCAATGTCAAATGGACATAAATGAACACTTTCCTCAAATTTGAATTTAAAAAAACGTATAATCTCTACAGGTGTCCAAGTAAAAGCAGTTTTATGTGGAATTTCCCTCTCTTATGTTCGCGGGTTGCCTCCTGTTGCGCACCGATCTCTGTCATCTTACCAGATCATAGCAGTTTCGACACAGATATATTCCCCCGCCTCCTTGAGACGAGGCAGCTGAAGTGTCTTTGTTCTGCTCCATTACTCGCGGTTAGGAGCTGCGATTCATCTCCATCTGCTGCTTCTGTCGCGCCTCACCAACTTCGGTTTCCCCCAGACACGGTCACCGAATAAAAAAAAAAAATGAAATTACTGAAAAGTGGCGAAGTGTTTTCATGGTCTCATGTGCAGATTTGCCACTCTCTCTGCGGGGTCTTTTCTCTCTCTAATGAATCATTGTGTTTTCTGAATTTAATTGAATTTTGGCTTGTTACTTCAGTTCGTTCCTTGTGTGTCTTTTGTCTGTAATATGCGGGACAAGTTTATGGAAACAAGTATGTAATCTGTATTAAATGTGCTGTAGCCTTTCAGGAACCTCCACCAAATTTGGACATGAATTTACAAAACTGTTGAAGCACTGTTGAAGCAATTATAATAATGATAAGGAAATAAGGAAATAAATAAATAAAAAATACTAAACGCATGCCAAATTCTTAGAAACTTACTTTTTGTATTGTCGTTTGTTATGTACAGTATTCGAGGTGTAAGAGGTGTGTATAATGCACACATTTCCAGAATTATTCGTTTATAAACTACATCACATTTTTGGGGAGTTGCACCACATTACATGTAACTATTTTAATCAACGGCATAAAAAAAGTTCAAATTTACTAAAATGTAAAGACTTATTGACCCTGACATATTGCCTAATCATTTTACTGAGAAATAATAATAATAATAATAACAAAAATGCCAAATTACTCAATATTACGGTTTAATTTTTTTCTTGAAAAATAAAGAAAAAAATATTTCTTGTTGTATCACAACAATGTATTTTAATGCAGAAATTAAAAATTTTCTTCAAGTGGTGAATTGAAATGAATTAATTGTATGTATGATCTGAATTTATAATGCACTTTTAATGTATTTTTGAATTAATGGGTGTCATTGACATAATAATGTCAGTACCTCAGTATCTTAAAGTATGTCTTAGCAATACTTGATATGAAAAGCTTTCTAATGTTCATCATAATGTACGGATGGATTCACCCTGTCTGTTTCTTCCGACAGGGCTTTCTGAAGAGCGAGCGAGTGGCCCGCATGGTCCAGGGCGGAGGCTGTTCTGCCAGTGACTTCCGTGAGGTCTTCAAGAAGAACATCGAGCGTCGTGTACGCAGCCTGCCCGAGATCGATGGCTTGAGCAAAGAGACTGTCCTCAGCTCCTGGATCACCAAATACGATGCCATCTATAAAGGAGAAGAGGACCGGCGGCCTCAGGGACGCATGCCCTTCAGCGCTGTGTCCGAGCTCATCCTCAGCAAGGAGCAGCTTTATGAGATGTTTCAGCAGATCCTGGGAGTCAAGAAGTTTGAACATCAGCTGCTCTACAATGCCCTGCAGGTCAGTAGTAGCTGAGTTTTAAGGGTCTGTAATGTTTTTTTTTTTTTCGAAAGTACTGGATGGTATTAGATAGGGCGGTACTATAAATTTAAATAAAAGCAAAACCATGGATCTCTGCATCTGCTCTGAGTTTGGGTCGCTTTAACGTGCATTTGGGAAGACATGCGCCAACCAACTTCCCAAACATGTAATGCAGTGTTTGTCAACAGAAGAGAAGCTATATGGGCTCCCTGCAGTTTTGTCAAAACAAAAGTTTGATGGTTTAACGTTTGAAAATGAAGAAAATAATGGTGCGTTCCATTTGTCCCCAGAAGTGGGAAATTCCTCGGTCCCAGTAAGAACTTTTAACTGGAACGCCCACTCAAGTCGGAGTTGCAATTGGGAAACTCAGGGAAAACGCAACAATCCTGATTTAAGAATCTAATACGGCTGCTCAGCGCATAAACCATAGTGAAACCGTTGTAATATATTGTTTATTAGCAGTTCTGTTTGTCTGTCTCACAATAAACTCAGTGGTGCACACAGTACTATCAATCCTCTTGTTCATACAGATTACTCTTATCTGTATGAATAAAAATGATGGAGTATTTAAGTATTTAAGTGTTACTTTAGCTTCCACACTCCTCCGAGCAACACTTGGACATGCAGCTAATAATAGCGCACATTTATCTAGGCTAACGTTAGTGCGAGCGGCCATATAAAGTTGCTACTTACAGTGCGTTTAAAGTGATAAACCATATTTGAGGTTGATGGATGAAAGGCGAACGTTTTGGATTTCCTGCCCGACACACTACAATACCAATAAGGACCCGCCATTAACAATCTGTCATAGACCAAATATGGCAGAGTGCTTTTGGGAGCCAAAGTCTGGGAGTTTGACCATAACAGCTTAATTTCTGTGACTTTTAAAAATGGCTGACACCACAATTCAAAACATTTGTAAAAAAAGAACAGTCATAATTATCAGTTGTTTGATTTTTTTCACAATCCTTCTTATAAATGAATATCTCAGAAAAAAAATCTGTGAGTTTTCAAAGCAGAGTAACATTGATTTTTCATTCTTCTCTGACATTGTGTCATGTTCTGTATAGTGTTAGAAAAATTGCCCAATTTCCCTGAATGTCCTCAAAAGGGATTTTACAAAGGACAGAAATAAATTGTTGGATCACAGATTCCTTTAGCAGATTTTTTGGACAAAGGATTTTGGTCCCAGTGTTCGCCTTGCAATCGGAAAAGGTCCGCTGGTACCAAAACGTTTAAGTCTTTTTGTGCTTTTGGTGTATAATCAATTTTTTTCCAAAAATGGAAGTGAATTGCATATCATACATTATTGAGTTAAGGTGCAAAATATCCTTAATATTGAGTAAAATATTGTGTAGACATTGCATTTACACTGTGGTCACATTTTTTATGCTGATTTTAGGAAAATATGTGGAATTCTGCAGAACTACAGTACCTTATTTTCTAGAAAATAATCCGCACCTGACTATGCCACGTCACACTTTGTCAAAATGGCATTGTTGAGAGAAAAAAAACGCACATATTTTGCAACAGTGTATCAGTCACATTTTATCATTACTTTCAGAAATGATGTAAAATACCAGTAAATAAAACACTATAAACACGTATTTTAGTTCCCCTCTCTCCACAACAGATCCTTAAATTTAACAGAATTCAGAAAAGGAATTAATAATATACAGTGCATCCGGAAAGTATTCACAGCGCTTCACTTTTTTCACATTTTGTTATGTTACAGCTTTATTCCAAAATGGATTAAATTAATTATTTTCCTAAAAATTCAACAAACAATACCCTATAATGACAACGTGAAAGAAGTTTGTTTGAAATCTTTGCAAATTTATTAAAAATAAAAAAAAACGAAAAAATCACATGTACATAAGTGTTCACAGCCTTTGCCATGACACTTAAAATTGAGCTCAGGTGTATCCTGTTTCCACTGATCATCCTTGATGTTTCTATAACTTGATTGGAGTCCACCTGTGGTAAATTCAGTTGTTTGGAGATGATTTGGAAAGGCACACACCTGTCTATATAAGGTCCCACAGTTAACAGTGCAATGTCAGAGCACAAGCCAAGCCATGAAGTCCAAGGAATTGTCTGAAGACCTCCGAGACAGGATTGTATCGAGGCACAGACAAATTTCTGCAGCATTGAAGGGCCCAATGAGCACAGTGCCCTCCATCATCCGTAAGTGGAAGAAGTTTGGAACCACCAGGACTCTGCAATCAACTGAGCGATTGGGGGAGAAGGGCCTTAGTCAGGGAGGTGACCAAGAACCCGATGGTCACCATGACAGAGCTCCAGCGTTTCTCTGTGGAGAGTGGAGAACCTTCCAGAAGTAGGGCCCTATGAAATCCGTTTTATTTTTTCCCAAATTCCGTTTTTTCCATTTTAATTTTTGGGAATTCGTTTATTTTACCCTTGACTGTTATTTTAGTCGTAAAAAGAGTGTGCTTTTAAAGTTAATGATTAAAATGTATTAAAAAATACAAATAAATTAGGAATGACCTTAAATGTATTGAGGTAATACAGACATTTACTCAGTAGCCTTTTCAGGACTAATACTGCATGATGCAACATAACACTCCACTCTTCAAGTAACAACAAAATATGGTTATGAGCTTTAAACTGTCCAGTAATATAAATTATCTTAGTTTATATAAGTTTAAATAAAGTCACACTCTGTCTCTCTCTCGCCCAGTGTCGCTCACAGAGTTCGCTTCGCTTTTGTCCAGTCCGGTGCCTCATAGACAGACGCGGTGTGCACGTTGTGTGTATGTGAGAGAGACGCGTGAGTGAGAGAGAGACGGAAGGAGAGCGGGGAAATACAACTGAAAGAATACACTGCGTGTTTTAAATGGTGTTAAAAAACGAAACGCAGTATGTGGCGGCGAATTAGTCTATGTGTGGGAAACACTGCATAAGTCACGTGCGAACTTCTCGGCTCGGCAATGACGGCTTATAGCGTTGAGTTTCTTAACTTTTTGCCGACGAAAGGAGAGCCGCTTCGACATGCTTTCATTGTTTTGATTTCGTCATTGTAGCTGAAATGACGGGGTGGGGGGGTTGTGTCACCCAGATTTGCTTCCCCGGGTCTGCATTTTAACCAGACATACGTTCTTCTCCCACACAAAAAACAGAATTTCAAACCAAATATGTAAAATTCCACGAAATTCCGCGTTAACACTAGATTCCGCGTTAACGGGCCAATTCCGCGATTCCGTGATCGCGGAAATCATAGGGCCCTACAGAAGAACAACCATCTCTGCAGCGCTCCACCAATCAGGCACCTGAAGGACTCTCAGACCACGAGAAACAAAATTCTCTGGTCTGATGAAACAAAGATTGAACTCTTTGGCCTGAATGGCAAGCTTTATGTCTAGAGGAAACCAGGCACCGCTCATCACCTGGCCAATACCATCCCTACAGTGAAGCATGGTGGTGACAGCATCATGCTGTGGGGATGTTTTTCAGCAGCAGGAACTGGGAGACTAGTCAGGATCGAGGGAAAGATGAATGCAGCAATGTACAGAGACATCCTTGATATGAACCTGCTCCAGAGCGCTCTGGACCTCAGACTGGGGCGACGGTTCATCTTCAAACAGGACAACGACCCTAAGCACACAGCCAAGATAACAAAGGAGTGGCTACGGGACAACTCTGTGAGTGTCCTTGAGTGGCCCAGCCAGAGCCTAGACTTGAACCCGATTGAACATCTCTGGAGAGATCTGAAAATGGCTGTGCACCGACGCTCCCCATCCAACCTGATGGAGCTAGAGAGGTTCTGCAAAGAAGAATGGGAGAAACTGCCCAAAATAGCTGTGCCAAGCTTGTAGCATCACACTCAAAAGGACTTAAGAGGCTGGAATTGGTGCCAAAGGTGCTTCAACAAAGTATTGAGGAAAGGCTGTGAATACTTATACATGTGATTTTTATTTTTATTTTCTTTTTTTTTTAATATAAATTTGCAAAGATTTCAAACAAACTTCTTTCACGTTGTCATTATGGGGTATTGTTTGTATAATTTTGAGGAAAATAATGAATTTAATCCATTTTGGAATAAGGCTGTAACATAACATAAAATGTGGGAAAAGTGAAGCGCTGTGAATCCTTTATAAACAACATTTATTACAAACGGCAAGCTTATACACATTTATTTAAAACAAAACTGAAACTATCGGCATGTGGGAAATGCATTCGACTAATAAACTTAGACTCGCGCATCTCTCTCATTAGGTGCAAATCTAAATGGAATGTCACAGCATGTTTCAGATAATAAAAAAAACTTGGCTTATATTCCAGAAAATACAGTACTTGGAGAAATGTTAAAATTTTTATTAGATATATCTCTACTTAAAGGCTTTCAAATGACAAACAACCCAGGACAAAAAGCTTTTCTTTCGGAATTGAAAGATTTTTGACAATTACATGTTGTGTGGATAGTTTTTCCTATAATCACAGTATGCAGTTTGGTGCCTTTAATCCTTTGCCCTTTACCTTAATCACCTGAGCACAGGTGGCTTTATCCCATCATCAGCCTCTTTGAAAACATCTCAGAAAGGTCAGGGGTTGATAGGAAATAGTCCAACTGACTTGCCCTCCTGTTATCTTTCACTAGCCTTTCCCCAGGGGACAGGAGGAGTAAAAGAGATGTGGTGGGTGGTCTTCACTGACGTCTCTTTTCATCGCAATTGCAGTTAGCAGATCAGTGCAATTAGGCTGGTTGAGCCCAACATTAATTGGCACGTTTGGCATCTAACTGAGATCTTATGTTTGGGTAAAAGCAGGGGACTTCACATTATGCTTAATATATCCTTTTTAAATTATCTTCGAGTTTGTTATTTACAATAATTTATTTAAATGTATTTATTTAAATCTATTGATCTAAATGTATTTTTATTTAATTGATTTTTTATTTAAATGTAAGATTCTAGCTGGCTGTGTACAGGCCGCCACGCTACGGTTTCGTAGAATTCTTGAAAACTTGAAGAGTCTGTTGGTTTATTTGTATAGGTTGTATAGTATTTACAGTTCCTGTGCATATTGCGTGAATGACGGGTGGTTGGGCAGATATTGTGTTTTTGCGGTAGGTGGTATGCCATACGGAACCGTTGCCACTGAAACTGCATTAACGCACCAGTGGGGCTCGACAGCCTTAGTCAAACGGGTTGGCGCGTATGGTTGGGTTGCGGAGAGATTGTAAGATTGTGGTTCGGTCTCAGCAGCAGGAGGGATGTAGAGGTCAGTAAGCTGGGCTGAGTTGAGTGGGGGACGGAGGGGGGTGACTCTGGGACGCCAGAGTCACTGTCGAGCCCTCTTGAGGTGTCGTGGGCTAGTCGGCGAAACACTGAGGACGGAAGGTGCCCACTTGAAGACCCTAGAGATGTCCCCTACTCGGCTCAATCCAGACGGTTGTCGTGCTGGTCCACTAGTGAGACCACACTAGTTGCAGCCGTCGTGTGTGCTGACGCGCCAAGTACACTGCAGCCGTTAACGCCGGACAGAAGGGGAGTCACACCACCATATGGAAAGAAGCGTAAATGGGTGAAGCATAGTTTACTGTAAAGCTACGTCTTAGTGTTGCTTATCTTGGCGAAAGCCGAGAACAAATCAGCATGAAGTTTTAACATCTATACTCTCGTGTAATGGAAATCGTATTAATCTATTTATTTTTGCTGTTTTACTAGCTATTCTTCTACATCTTAAAATACTGTTCTGGGTTCAATACAAGTGATGATGCAAATAATTTCATCCCTTCATTTGTAAAAAAACAACAAAAAAACAAGCAAAAATCACATTTACGGTAACACTTACAATGGAAGTCTATTTGGCAAGTGTTCTGAAAGGTTTAAAAACTGAAATATGCAGTGCATGGATGGCATATATTAATTGTTACCTGCAAAAATGTTTTATTTGAGCTGTGAAACTGTCTTGGTCGTTCTGTTGTAGGTGGATGAACTCCATTGGTTATGCAATAGAATTGGACAGACAAGGTTAGTAAGCAATTTTGTCATGCTAGTCTCATTTTAACACAATCATGTAATGTTGAAGTATTGTGGCAATAATATCAAAACAGTGTGTTTTAACATGAATTCAAGTGCAGTGTCTTGCTGGATAGACTTCCGTTGTAAATGCATTATTGTAAACAACAATTTTGCTTTCTTTTACAAACTGAGGAAGAATCGCAATTATTTTATGTAGTAATCGACAGCATGTCACAAATGCTTTTGAGAGGCTTAACTTGTTTTGAACCTGGAACATTTCTTTTGAATTAAAATGATCTAACATTTATGTTTAAAAAAGGAAAAGTGGGATCTTTTTTTCTTTCGGTTTAAATGGTGTGCCTCTGTGTTCATTTGTTTCGTGCAGGGATCTGTTGCCATTAAGCACAGCATTGCTTTTAAACTGCACATCTACGATCCAGAAGGCAGCATGTAGTTTTCTGAAAGCTTGCACACAGATCTCATGTACATTTTCTGAATCCTCTTTTCGTACTTTATATTGTTAGACTAATGAGGTGACATTGCAGCTTGGTTCCAATCAAATCAAGCTTGAACTACTGGTGCTAATCTCTCTCAGCGCTTATTAAGAATTTAAGCACCTGTGTGCATTTTATGGATCCGTGTCAGCTGACATTTTAAAGTTCGTTTGCTTGCATGATGTTAGATTCGGCATTAGTTGGTGGCTCAGCATTCGATAAATCACTCATGCGCATTTGTTTAAAGGGCAGAGAAGTGTACATTTATGAGTGGTGTTGTAAAAAATACAAGGAACACTGTAGAGCAAAGCAAACAGAGTGGAAGATAATGACTGGGGCCGATTTAGAGATATGCAGAACAGCGTATTTTCAGGTTTAATTAGTCAATCTTAAAGGAGCTCTGTCATCTTCAAAATGCAATGCATTTAATAAAAAAAAAAAAAATAAATAAAAAAAAAAAAACGTTCAAGTATCGTACAGACCATTTCAGTCATAACAACCCCATTATAAAAACCCAGAGGAAAAATCAAGGGAATTAGTCTTCTGGGTTTTATATCCCTGCACCACTCCATTGTTACCTAATCTGTTTTGATGTGCTTCAAAGGGAAGCCCCTCTCAGAGTAGCTGCATAAAAAAGAAATAAAAATCTAGATTAACTCAGTAGTCAATTTCACTAATTGACTTGTCGACCATCCTGACCCATCTGGATTTTTAAACTAGAGGAGTCTTGAAATGAGATGTTGATTGGGTGTTAAATATAAAAAAGGAAGGAGAAATGAGAGGATATGGGGTAAAAGGGGGAGGGGAGTCAGTGAGAGCTATTCTTGGATCTTTCCGTCCTCGGCCATTTCCTTCATTGATTATTATCTTACACTCCTGCACATTAACTCACCAGCTTTCTGTTAATTTTGTACCTTTACACTTACTTGCATGCGTGTCCATGTGTGTCCGTTTAAAGTGGGACGAAGTTTTATCTTTCATAAGCCTGAAAATTGGTCATTTATGCATAACATGCCCATTGAAAAACAAAAAAACACCATAAAGATTTTAGGTTCAAAATTATATACATTTATAATAGAAATTGTGTGTATAATTTTATAGGTCTTTCTTTTTGTCTTCACTAGATAATTTCAAATGGTCCTGTGGTGTAAGAAATGTACAAATATTCAATGCAGTCTCAATTAAAATGCCGTTTTTATTCTTATATTTAAACATTTTGTAGAAAAATGGCAACATGCTGTATTAGATGAAGTATAGCAATATTAAACCATGTGACAAGTCAACTTTTCAAAAATATTTCATTTACATCTACTCATATGTTGTCAATCACGATGATGTACCTGCACTTAAATCTATTCCCTGGATAAATCATATATATAATTTGCACTGCCAAACACTTATTTAACACATGGTGCATTGTTCATTTTGATTTTCCTGCTCAATCTGTCTTGCTTTAAACGTTTAAGTGTTTTTCTTTGATAGCTGCTCAACCCGGTGTCAGATTATTTTACGGAGTGAATCAAGAGGGAAGAGACAGATGGAAACCGAAAGGGACTGGAAGCATGACAATTGAAATGTCAGTAAGTGGAGGGTGTCACACAAAGGAAGAGAAAGATATAAAACAGGACTAGGAGACAGCGGCAGATGAGTGCAGAGAAGTGACAGACTGAGGGGAAAGAGTGATGTGTTCGAGTTGAGGTACAGGTGGATGAAACAAAGATCAATAACACAAAGTAAACAGATAAAGTGAGATTGATTGGAGACTGTAGATACAGACAAAGACTAGTGGAAGGTAATGAGAAGTAGAGAACAAAGGATAAAAAATAATATTTTTGGATGTGCATTTGGATTAAAAAAAACCTTGACTGGTACAAGTTTAAATACAGCAGTAGTAAACTGGGAATGCTGTGAATGCATACATCGATTTTCGAAAAGCAAAAAAATGTAGGGCGGGACTTCAATCCATCATGATTTGTCATGAAGACAGAATAATTTGCATGACTTTTTCTAACTTGTGTTTTTTTTCTAACTTGTGTTTGTAAAATCCAACAAAAAAAAATCCGAAAAGACAGATTTCTGCAAACAGAAACCCTGCAAGTATTCAAGTGCTTGTACAGAAAATACTTTTGGGTAATCAAAAGTTGAGATGTATAGAAAGTGTGCTCAACAAAGTTATGTTATAATTTAAAGTTAAAACGTATTTAGAAATTACAAACCTGAGCCTGATACAGACCCAACATTTTATACGGGAAAAACTCAAAACCAAAGAATGGAATCATGAAGGGATATGACATGATGTGACTATCCATAAATCACAGTTTACATATAGAAAACTCAACCCACAGTAGCTTGAGTTACATAATCAATTACTTTTTTAAAGTAACGACTCAATCTTAGTTACTTTTTCAAACTAGTAACACAACACTTTACAGCTTAAATAAGAAACATTTCTTATTTACTTTCTCTTCATTAAAGTTCTTTATCCAGAATATCCAGAGCTTCATGTTTAAATTTGGCACGAAATGAAATGAAAATCTATTTTTAAATGTGAACGATTCATTCATGTATACGTTTAGTTTTAACAGTTTTTGTTACATTTAATCCAAATCCAAATCTTCCAGTAAAAACAACGGACTTCTCTCTGGTGACGAATGACCAACCTCTCCAATAATTTTCTTACAACTGACTGCAAGCTCACATTCATTTTTGAATGCAATGCCCACATATCAAAATTCAATCAACAACTGTTCCAAGACCCCACACGTGTCACAAATCAGAAGGGATTTCACTACTTCGCAACTACTGTTTGCTTTCACCGCTAATTTAATTTATCTGGAATACCTGCTAGGGGTGAATTTTAACCTGTAATATTCTGTAACTAATCTGATTGGAAGACAGAAAATCATGGGAAACTAATCTTATAAATCACATCATCTCATGGTCAACCATAGATGACCACATTAAATCAGTCAGCTGATCAATAAATCAAGCACCCCGTGAGGTGTGGAACATCTGGTTGGGCAGACAGGCAGGCAGGTCGTGTCTCAGGTGGACACATTGAGAAATCCAGCTGTGCCCTTCTGATCAGAGAAGCCCGTCGCTGTAGCCTAGCCCCCCCTGTTCTCTTCTCAGCACCTGTCATCATCTTTCTAATGAACACATTCAGCCTGGCCTTGTCATCTCTCGTTAGCTCGCCGCGACGGGGCCGGAAGACGCGTCCCGCAGCTGAGACACCGGGAAGAGTAATGAATTACCACAGCGATACTCATATCTGCCTGACAGGGTGAGGGCGGACCATTAAAAATAGAGGCGGCGGGTCCCAGTGACATCCCACTGCAAACACTTTCTGGCTTAAAGGAATAGTTGACTTAAAAATTTAAATTCTATCAGCATTTACTCACACTCAAGTTGTTTCAAAACATGTATGAATTTCTTTCTTCTGCTGAACACAAAGGAAGATATTTTGAAGAATGTAATCAGGCAGTTGATGGACATTGACTTCCATAGTAGGAAAAACAAATACTATGGAAGTCAATGGGGTCCATCAACTGTTTGGTTACCAACATTCTTCAAAATATCTTCAAAATTGTATTTTTAAGTGAACTATTCCTTTAAGGCTAAAAATTGAGTTATAAAGTTTTTTTTTATTTTTTTATTTATTTGAATTAATTTTACTTTTTCATTTATATATTTATTTCTTATTTATGGAAAAAGCAAGGCATTTTTCACATGGTTGACATGTTAAAAAAGCCTCTTGAAAATTTGGCCTAATTATAGCTAATTCAATATCTACGTCAATTCATAGATGCCACCTACGTCACTAGAAATAGAACGCCGCCATATTGACGACCGATCTCGCCCGGTATGGCCGCCCAAACTGCTAATTTGAATGAGAGAGAAAGACAGAGATACATGGATACAATTTTAATTTTAGGCTCCGATCCTTATTTGTTACCCCCAGTTTTCTTTTGTCCTTTATTATCTGCCCCAGACTTGCCCCAATTTGCCTTCCATGATATATATATTTATATTGTGCATAACCCCTCCCCATACAGCGGGGATCGCTTGAAGGCTTTCAAGAGTAGGCCTACAGACGCATATCATCAATATAGTGTTGCTGGATCTGTAAAAGACGTAAAAGTGCGGCACCTGGCCACCAAGGATTTATATTTAATCATGGGAAATGTTGGTATTATAAAAAAAATTAAAATGTATGATTTTGGTGGTAGTTTGCTCTGACTAGTTAGCGAGTTGCTCAGCTGGTAGCTTGCCAGCTGTTAGCCACGGCTCACGGCTAGCTGTCATTAATCTGGATTAGGCCTGTCGCGATAGTCAATAAATCAATTAATCGCACGATAAAAAAATGAGCTCAATCATTTTTCCGGCCGCGATAATTTCCATTTGCATGCTTTGTTTTCCTCGTCTCTCTCCCCCTCTACCAAAAAGACTGGATGACAACTCTGTTTAAGACATATTTTACGTGAATACTCTCCAAAACGGACGTTTAAACATAATGTTGTGTGTATTTGTCCATTCAGACACGAAACAGAGCTCAATTCATCACTCGCGCACTGTATAGGAGTCTATGGCTGCACGCTTCGGCTCGGGTGTGTGCGCACAGAAAGATGAGACATGATACAATATGAGACATGACATTCATATGAGACATTTCTTCTATCCTTTTCTTTTGGTATAGAATAAAATACCAGTTCGGGGTTCCTTATAATCTGCCTTGATTCTCATGGTTCTTGTATTTACAGCTGGGATCTTCACTTAAGGCTTATGGAGTTACTTGGGACAGACGTTGCTCATTGGTTTGAATCCATGAAGGGGAAAACAGACAAGGTCTCTATTATCTATGGTAGTCTTGTCATGGAGAAATGTGGAAGTCTTGGTATTACCCGAATTTGGGACTTGGAGAGCTTGGAGCACAGGATCACAGTTTTGATTGGGAAACAATATGGCAAAATGTTTGTGTCATCTAAAAACCCTGCACACCAGCTGATAAACTACAATGTAATCCACAGAATATATTATACACCTGAAACGTTTTAGAATGAAACCCTCCCCTGTATGTGACAAATGTAGCACTGGGACAATTGGCAGCCTTTTCCATCTATTCTGGGAATGTCCACGGTCTTCAACTTCTGGGTTAAAGTCTGTTCTATCTGCTGTTCTATCACAATTTTTGGAACTGACAATTGATCCTGAGCCATGTCTTTTCCTTCTTAATGATGTCTAGGTAACCTTAACTTTAAATCAAAAACGGACTTTCTTCAACTCTGTCAAGAAAACTATCATTAGTTCTTGGTTTCCTCCTAATTCTTTGTCAAAACAGCAATGGTTGTCCTATTTTATAGATATTGTTCATTTGGAGCGATCAACTGCCTTAATTAATAGACCAAAGATTACAACTATTATGCACTGGAACCGAACTCATGACAGCTTGATTTATTAAAACTTAAGTGATCTAAAGGTATAGGATAGGAGAGTATACCAAGATGTAGATCAAGGCAAATGGGACTGCAGGTTCTCCTTTTGTTTTTGTTTTATCCGTCTCCTTTTTTTTTAATAGACACCTTAATTATCTTTATTTCAACAGACACTTTCTGCCTGTAAATCATCTATCTCTGACATTTATGTATATATATATATATATATATATATATATATATATATATATATATATATATATATATATATATATATATATATTTTTTATTTTTTTTATTATTCTCTATCAGGGGCGGAGTGGCAATCGGGAGAGTCGGGAGTTTTCCCGGTGGGCCGGTAGTGTTTCGAGGCCGCGAGGGCCGGTCAGATAATAGTTATACATCGCAAGTTCGCCATGCGCACTTGGGGCCCAAGCGAAGGGAAGAAAAAAAAAGTTTTTTTTTACATTTTCGATAACGGAGCGTATATTTGCACTAAGTGCCTGTCTTTTCAGCAAAAAGACGCCCGTCACGAAATAGCTATAGTGGCGTAGGTCGTAGGGCGTGAAGTGCTGGAAAGCAGCTTTTGACGCGTTCTCGAATCCGCCTTTTGCCGATCTCTCTCTTCTCCCTTTTCCCAACACATATGAGATGTAAAATGTATAGCCTAACATAAATGTCTCTAGCGTTATATTTTGCCAACGAACTAAAATCGAAACCACGATATGGCTTTGTGCCTTTATAAAACAGCACAAGACTTTAAGTATAGGCATTCTGTTTGTGCTGAGTGATTTAAAGAAAAGTCCCCACTTTGCTCACGCGATCAGCATGGTGATCTGGTGTTTTCTCCAAAATAAAGGCTCAAGGGTTTATTTCTTGCAAGTGAAGAAATTAGGACAAAAGTATTAAAATTTTCCTTTACTATAGTGTAATGTAGGATAAAATATACTTTTGAAATATTCATTTTCATTTATACAGTACATTTATAATTATATAAATCATTATTACATTATAATAATTGTTTGGCATCCTGAAACACCATTGATAATGTAGACTGAGACTCTCATAACTAAAAAGCTGTTTGAGCCCTCTTTATTGTCCTGGTACAAATCAATGCTTTTTCTTTGTTCAATGAGCAGTTCATGGGTTGAAGCTCTTAATTTTGATCTCTCAAAGTGCACCAGATTGATGCTTTTAACCTTAAAATGTGCAAAATTTTCTTGCGGGGAAGCATGCCCCCGAACCCCATAGAGGCACAGAGACCCACCCAACATAGTTTTACAAAATCCTATGTAAAAGAATGACCATTTATGAACTTTACTCCAGCATAGTACAACAAAGCTCCCTTTAAGTCAGTAAAACTGTAAATGCCATATTAAAATGTCCTTGGACAAAATATAGCCTACATTTGACCTGCCTAAGAGAGGGCCTACAAGACATTGTGCCCAGGGGGCTCTGAAATCTTAATCCGGCCCTGCCGGCGACGAGGGCTGGTGGTCTACGAAATTTCCCGGTATATTTTTTGCTCCCACTCCGCCCCTGTTCTCTGTTTGTGCATCTGTTTCTCTTGTGTATACCCGTTTTATATTTTTTATCAGTTATGTCATCCACACTGAATTAAGTCAGTGAAAATTTGTCTGTTAATGCTGGGAACTTTGTTCGTAAGAAAAGCACAATAAAGTATTGGTAAAAAAGGAGCTGGGCAATAGTATAGTTACATTTACCGAAGAAAAAAAAAGAGAAATGAAGATGAAGGAAGGTTTTACGGGTTTGGAACAACATGAGTGCGAGTAATTAATGAGAGAAATATCATTTTTGAGTGAAATAACCTTTTAACATGATGCCAGTATTCCATTTTTTAATGATTACGGCTATCGTCACTACTGGTATATTGAAGTCAAGAGTTTTGAATCGATTCATTGAAATAAACGGTTTAACAGAACTTGATTGTTGTTGATCAGTCCTTTTTAGATACTAAAGCTTAAATAAGAGATGCTATTAAAACAGAAAATGAAGGCTAGTATTAACAACCACAGTTCTTTTGTTCTGCTCTTTGATCCAGCACAATCATTAGAAATATATTGTGAATATTCAATAAAGTGGCCAGAAAGCACAGAAAGACAACCCATACTTTTTTCCAGTTTCTTGCGAGAATAAATATGTGTGAATGGAGACGGCTGCCTTTTAATTGGTTTGCTAATTTAGATGAGGGGGGTAAAGAAAGCTCGGGGAAGATTAGAGCATGACAGCGGCATGTTCCTCTCCTGGCTGGTGATGTCTTTCATTAGGGCACTCCTAAGGCTTGTTGTCATAGAAATTGTTGCCAAACTAACCAAAATAGAGCAGCTAAAGAAAAGTGAACCAGTTGGTAACACGGCAACAGAAAAGAATCTGGTGTGCATATGTGTGTGGCTCTGGGGAGGTGATACGTTCTCCTCAAACGAAGCCATTTTAATGCATTATGAACACAAACCTGCTGTGCTGTGCTGCTGGTATATTTCAGCGGGATGTCCGTGCCGCTGTCCGTGTTTTGGCAGTTTTATTATTCTTTCTTTAGCCACTGTTTGCGTCATTGTGCTGGGAAATGGCTGATGTGGTCATTCTGGCTGTCAAAACCAGCAATTCATGACAGAATGACCTGCTCAGCTGGGGACCTTTCAAACTTTCAAGCTGCCAATCATAATAGATTTCCAAAGCTTACTGTATTAAGGCAAGAAAAACATAAATTGTCAGCACTCGGACATGACCATTATGAATAGAATTACTAATATTATCTTAGCATCTGTTTTAAATAAATTTAAATGATTTGAATTAAAAATGTAACAAAAATGAAAATTGTTGTGACTACCACTACTGCTACTACTACATTATACTACTATACATACTACTATAATTATAAATAGTATAATTCCATCCATCCATCCATTCTTAGCATCTGTTTTTAATGAATTGGATCATATTACATCTAAAATATAAATTGATTAAAATTATGTAAATTAAACATCAATTTGCAAAAATGAAATTACAAATAATGTTTGTTTCCGTTAATAATATAAACAATAATAATGTTTATTATTATTGTTGTGATTATTAAATTATATTATACTTTTACATTTATTATTTAATGCATCATTTTATCATTTTTTTTTTTTACTGTTACATTTTATTTTTTTTCCAAATTTGACAAATTTGTATTATTATTATTTCTGATTTCATAGTAGCTCAGTTTGATATTCCTTCACATCAATTAAGAGCAAATCATTAGGAATATTAATTACATTAGCAAATCTTCGAGATTGTTAGGATATTAAATGAATCTTGTGGTATTCTGTGTAAGTAACAGATGGGTCATTTTATTGGAACTTTTTGTAATTCACCAAGTGAAGCTGAAGCAGATCTGATTGGCCCTGATCCTCAGGTCCAACCTTATCTTGATTAAGGCCACATCCACACGAAACCAGAGCTTTCCCTATCCGATCTTTTTTTTTTCCCTCGTTCAAAATTTTTTTTTGTAAACACTGCGTCGTCTCAAGAAATATATGCGTACACACGAAACCACTGAAACCGACTGAAAACGATCTGGTATACATGCCAGACCAGTATGTGGCGCTGTAATTCTGCCACAGAGATACACTAAAAGAAGACTTGGAGTATGCGCATAACCTTGCGCACTCTATATGAACCCAACATGACAGCAAGGTGAAGACGAAGATTGCTCACCGTAGTAGCATAGGAGCAAAAGATTTTGCTTTAGTAAAGCTAATAGGCTCAGTAGCTTCTGCAGCACGAACACAAGCATATAGTCCGCCATTGTTGTTGCTGTTATGTGTGACGTAATGGTGTGTGACTAATGCTGACACGTGGTCTGATGACATCATCGTTTCACAAAATGTACGGATTGGCCGTACACACGAAAACGCAAGGGTGTCGGTTTCAGATTTATCCACTCTGGGATTCACTCCGGTTTCAGTGTCCCAAAACGCCGGGTCCGTCTGGACGAAACGCCAATACGATACAAAATGTGTACGTAACGTATACAGCTAAACGCGTCTCCGTGTGGACAGGGCTTAAATGTCACATTTTTGCAGTGTGCATTCAGACATATACTGTAGCTCAAAGTCTAAATAGTGTGCTGAGAGCAAACACCAGAGTTATTAGTCACTAATTAGTAATAAATAAGCTAAGAATGTTGTTGGTTATGTGATTTTACACAGGCTTTAATTACCTGTCTGAAATAGATGGCACTGTTAATTTTTAATTGGTGGCCAGTATCCACTAATTCCCTTAGAATGTTCTTTTAATTATGTGCTTCTGTAAATATTGCTCACTAAATAAATAATATTCTTGAAACCGGACCATGAATACCTGTGGTAAAATCAAACCCATGGGGAAGTGTGCATTTACTGTATTTCTGCTGTAGCCATCAAAGTGAAAATGTTCTTCACAATTCCCAGAAAACTGCAGCCATTATCACATGATTATTTGATCCCACCCTGACCTTGACCTCCTGTTGTTGGTGTGGTCATTAGGTATATTATTAGTGGATTTTTCATCCCTGTGATGCTCTCATTACTTCCTGTACGTTTCACAGGTGCACTTTCTTTAACACGCGTTGGCCTCTTACCATCTGTGTAGATGTGGCTAACTACATCATTAAGGCCTCCCACATGTGACCAGACCAGCGCCGGGCTGACAGGAGCCTTCATCTGGTCTGCTTTCTCCCACACGCTTCTTATGTGAGATTTTGAGGCGTTTGTTGATTTGCATATGTTAATAGAATGAGTCGATAATGAACGTTGATGTGATGGGAGCAGTAGACCAGCTCAGCAAAGCATGGCCGACATCACCCGGCCTCATTACAGAGAGTGTCACACTGCTTCACTCAAACAATGTCCTGATAAAACCAGATCTGTGCATGTTCTTCTGCTGTTTAGAAAATTCCTCCACAATAATGTGAGAGACAGAAAATTATTACTTCAAGTTATTGCTGCTAAAGGTGGTTCTACAAGCTATTAAATCATGGGGTGTACTTAGTTTTTCACACATGGCTTTTATATTTTGTCCTAGTTTTTGTTAAATAATGACACATTGTAATATGTCATGTGTTGTTGTTCATCTGAGTCTGTATTTACCTAATTTTAAGACGTGCTAAAGACTAAGATTTTCTTATTATGTCCTGATATGTAAAACCATTGAATTCAAAAGGGTGTACTTTCTTTTTCACATGACTTTAGGTGGTCGCTAGGGATTTCTGAGTGGTTTATAGAGTGTGGGTGTTTACTAGGGTGTTCTGAGTGGTTTTTAGACCCCTTTTGCGCCGACGTCACAATTACTTCACAGCGCTAGCTGGAGGCAAAACAAACGGACAACTGGATGCGGCTAATACAAACCAGCACATATTCGGCTACATAATAAGGAGCTTAAATCATTATTATTATTATTAAATGTCATCTTGTTGTGTTGTTGGGTGCAAGAATCAATGAAAAATGAATATGCTGTATCTGGAATTTTTATTTCTAGAAAATATTCACATCATTAAAATTGCACCGTAATGTCACTCTTTTACATTGTTGTCTTCTTTGTGCTGGCTAGGCAGAACTGCAGATCGTACCACACAAGTCTTGTACATGACCATTCAGCACATAGTTATAGGCATCTAAAGATTTATATGCCCTCCGTTTCTCTTTACGCTCGGTTTCTCTATCGGATAGGTGTAGAAGTCAGGCCACTCAACCGGAGGTAGCGTTAACGTTAATCCTGTCAGATGGTCCATCCATTGAGTGAGTGTGTACGGGTCAGCCAATCTGATTCCGTCCGTTAAAATGAACTTTTTGCAAATAACAATCGTGGTCCTGGACACTGAGTGACCTTGCACATTTTCTCCAGTCATTGTTAAAAAACAAGCTAACAAAACTTGCAAACTAACGTTAGGGAAGCGGCCAGAGGGATCGTTCTGCCTCCACCTAAGCTCCGCCCACAAAAAACTTGACCATGTTTACTAACTGAAAAGGGGTCTATAGAGTGTGGGTGTTTACTAGGGTGTTCTGGGGGTTACTAGATGGTTAATAGGGTGTTATGTCTGGTTTATAGACTGTGGGTGGTTACTCTAGGGTGTTTTGAGGGTTACTAGGTGGTTAATAGGGTGTTATGGGTGGTTTATAGAGTGTGGGTAGTTACTAGGGTGTTCTGGGGGTTACTAGGTGGTTTCTAGGGTGTTCTGGGTGGTTTATACAGCATGGGTGGTTAATATGGTGTTCTGGGGATTACTAGGAGGGTACTAGGTTGTTCTAGGGGTTACTAGGTGGTTACTATGGTGTTCTGGGGGTTACTAAGTGGTTTCTAGGGAGTTCTGGGGGTTACTAGGTGGTTACTATGGTGTTCTGGGGGTTACTAAGTGGTTTCTAGGGTGTTTGGGGGGGGGGGTTATAGAGTATGGGTGGTTACTAGGGGGTTCTTGGTGGTTGCTAGCGTGTTGCAGGTGCTTTATAGTGTGATCACTCATACTGGATCTGCAGTGAAAACTGCACTGGTTTAGTTACCTAATACTTTGTTCAAATCACCAAGTATGAGCCCTTGCAAGTGCCACTTAATTAAAAAAAACAACTTTCTGAGCGAACTAGTATGGTGCAGTAATAGTGCAGCGTGAAATGGGAGCGGAGTCCACCCTACTGCCGCCGCAGGGAGAAGAGCTTATCAAGTGGAAACAGTGCTATGGTGGGGGTGGTGTGTGTGTGTGTGTGTGTGATACGGAGAGATTTCCCACTCATGGAGAGGAAACCCTGCCTTGACAACATGCCAGCAGTGCTGTGTGGGTGTATTTGTGTGCCACTTTGTGTGTCTGTGTGGTTTTTTTTACACTCCAAAAACGTTTCATTTTAGGGCATGCCAGAGCCACTCAGTGAACAGATAAAGACATTAAACGTTTTTATGATCTCATATTTCCTCGGTGTGGCCTGTCCAAGTAGCACCGCAGCTTTATAAGGCTCAAAAGAGATTACATGACTAATCATGGTAGTTATTAAGCTCATCTTTCCTGTCTTTTCACCACGATCAGCTTTGATCTATCCAGATCTACCTGTGGGTAATGGGTTTAGTAAACCATGTCAAATAGATAAGCTTTGTCTTCTGTTCCCCGGGCAGCTGGACAATGTGGACGAGCAGGCGGCACAGATCCGCAGAGAGCTGGACGGGCGACTGCAGCTCGCAGAGAAAATAGCCAGAGTAAGAAACCTTTACCTGCTTCTATCTTTACAGTGAAAACACCTACGGATTGCTATAATAAAAATAATAATAATTGTTTGTGAGCATCCATATGCGTTTTATTTACTGTAGATATCATCTTGTGAGCTGGCGTTAGTTTATTACAGAGTGCACATCAGTGTTTCCTTTACACAGGAAAAGCCATGATGTCTGATTTGCGGACAAATGATTACGATTCGGTTCTTCTTAATGAGTCCATCAGAAACCAGCCATTTTGAGTCCGACTCAGTGAATCATTCAGAGCCATTATGGAATGAATAAAAGAACATTTTTTATATATATATATATATATATATATATATATATATATATATATATATATATATATATATATATATATAAATATAAATATATATATAAATATATATATATATATATATAAATATATAAATAGGAATAAAAAATGTTTAAAAAAAAAAAATTATTAGAAAAAAAAAAATACTATTAGTTATGCTATTTTGGGGGGACTCACTCAGTCAGTGAATCATTCAGAGCAATATGGAGAAAGTAAGTAAATTAATAAAAAAAGAATACTATTAAATGTAATAAAAAAATGCAAAAAAATATTAATAGTTATGCTATTGTTTAGCATATTTTGGAGTAAGTCAAGGGTTAAATAATATAAAATAACATAATAAAAATGAATAAATAATAAATTGTTTTGTTTTTAAATTGCAAAGAAAAAACACTTTTAGTCAGACTTTTTTTTTTTTTTTTTTTTTTTACGTATTTTGGTGTCATTCAGAGCCATTATGGAGTAAATGATAAACATTACATAAAAAAGAAGAATAAATGTTTTTTTTTTATTTTTTTTTTTTAAATGCTATTTGATAGTATAACCAGTGTTTCCCAAACCTGCTCCTGGAGGCACACCAATGCACATTTACATACTATCCGTGCTAAATAGTATTCGAAATTAGAATTAGTGCGTCCTAAATCAAAGTATGTTTTTAACACTTTTTATCCGTTTTTGTAGTTCTAATCGATTCCTCGTCTAACTCGCAATGGGTTGTGGGCAATATTAGCCGTCAGGGTGTGAAAGGATCTGCACTTCGGATTCTAACCGGAAAAAGTAGACCATCCGGGTATCTTTAGAATACTCATTTCATCATACTACAATTTGGGATGCATTATTTCTAATTTCAAATGCTATTTAGGGTGAATATGCGAATTGGGACACAGTGCAAGACCAGAAATATATGGGTCAGATAAGGGAGACATCCAAAATGTGTTGACGTGCCTCCAGGAACAGGGTTGGGAAACACTGGGTTAGGCTATTCTTTGGATTATTGTGGACCAATCAGTCATATTGTGACTTAAGTGAATGAATGAATAAATAAACAGCATATTGTGAACTCAACTGTACGAGTTACAATGTTCATTCTGTTTTATTCTGCGTCCCATAGGAGAGGAAGTTCCCAAAGTTTATTTCCAAAGACATGGAGATGATGTACGTGGAGGAGCTCAGGTCATCCGTTAACCTGCTGATGGCTAACCTGGAGAGCCAGCCTGTGGCCAAAGACTTCAAGCCCAAAATCAAGCCCAAACTCACACCCATGAACAGCTTCCTGGACATCGGCGACGAGAACGACTTACCCCTCTCCAAATCCGACGTGGTGCTGTCATTTAGTCTGGAGGTAGAGGTTGATAAAGATACCATTAATCATTGCTTTACAGAGCACCATGGTGTTTGTGACGGTTTTTATTTACAGTAGCAATACTTAAATGTATGACATTACACAGCTACAAAACATTAGAATGGTTCCACTAGGGATTTTCAAAAAATTTTTTTTTCATAATAGATCAATCAGTGGTTTAGTTAAACAGCTAGTTGCCAAAAAGTAGTCTGAATCTAAATAAAGTGGAATTGTCGCTCGGTCTGATCGTGTGGTCTCGTGACTTTTGCTCAGATTGTGATCATAGAGGTGCAGGGGCTGAAATCTGTTGCTCCGAACCGAATCGTGTACTGCACCATGGAGGTGGAGGGAGGAGAGAAGCTCCAGACGGATCAAGCCGAAGCCTCCAGACCACAGTGAGTATGGTGTTCACAACGCATCTACATGATACGGTTTCTATTCACCAAAGAATCCTGAAATAGGTTTCCACAAAGATATTAAGCAGCACAACTGTTTTCAACATGATAATAATAATGTTTCTTGAGGAGCAGTTCAGCATATTAGAATGATTTCTGAAGGATCATGTGACACTGAAGACTGGAGTAACGATGCTGAAAATTCAGCTTTGCATCACAGGAATATATTACATTTTACAATATATTCAAATACTGTAGAAATAAACCTGTTTTTTTTTATTGTACATTTAGAATTTTTCACAGTATTGCAATTTTTACTGTACTTTTAGACTGTACTGGAAAGTAAGGTTAGCAAATCCAAAGGTCAATCCTCAAACAGGGTCATGCAAGGTCGAGATAGTCAAAAATCCAATATCATATATCCAGTAATATACCATAAATTAAAAATAAAGGTCAAATACAAGACTTCATGAAGATAGACAGTTTTATTTCTCACAATGTGACTTTTAATCTCACAGTTGTGGCTTTATTTATCATAATTGCAACTTTAAATCTTGTAAATGTGATTTTATATCTCACAATGTGAGATGTATTTCTAAATCTCTTATTTTATTTATTAACTTTATCTCACCCTCAACTGCTTTATTCTTTATTCTGAAATTGAAATGGTGAAACCAAACAATAGAGTCAAGCTAGTGTTTTCTGGTAAGGGCTTCCTCTGGTGATTGGGAGTTGCTTTATCAGAAACCGATGCAAGTCCAAGTGCCAGTTACAACCTTTTTTATATAAAATGTTCCTACATGTTTTTAAAATAGTGTTTTAACCCTCTGGGGTCGGCAATCACGCCGGCGTGATTTGCTCGATTTTTTTTCACATAGCAGCAACATAGACTTAAAATACTCCGTCATTTATGGTCATACAGAAAAATGAAACATGAAAAAAGAATCTGTGAGATGTCTATTTTTGTATGTGTCCCCTTACAATAAAAACAAACAATTGTGCTTTTGTAAAATAAAGAAAATAAACGGGGTATGCGTTCTGTCTCTCCGTCTCTGTGAACTTTTTTTTTCTTGAGCACGTCTATAAACTGAAACAACTCAGCGAATACACGTCTCACATTTATGAGCCATGTATCTTTATAAACATGTAAGTGTGTACTTTTAAATTATCTGATTCAAAACAAAAACAAATATTCTCTGTTTAAGTAATTTGTATAAAACCAACAAGATTTCCAGTTTCTCAAACGCTTGCTCATTATTTTTAATTCGACCACGCCCACGCGCACAAAAGAGATTGATATGCAAATATCCACGTGAAGGAACGCGAACGCCCTCATTACCTCAAAAACAACGCACCAAACTTCATCAGTCCAATGCTTTTCGCCAAGGTTGGAAAACACGCTGTGATCTTACATTGGATTTAACTTACCTCAGAAGAAGAAGAAGATCGCGATTTGAAGACAAGAAAGATGTAAGGTAAGAAATGTATTATGAATAATATTAGTTCGTGTTATTGTTGAATTGCAGTTAAGCTGTTGCTAGACTAAAATGTATGAAATCGACAGAAACATGTTGAAATATGAACTATAGACAGGCCGGCATACCTTTCAATGCGAAATTTATATTCATGTATGACACAAGGTTGTTCTTATGTTTGATAATAAAACACAGCACGATATAGTAGGCTAGTAGCCTAGTGTTTACTCTACTATGGGGAATATTATAATGTTTAGATCCGGGTTTACTGTTAAATACAGTGTTTGTGGATATCTGCTCAAACGTAACGTTAGATATGTATAATATGTTAACAATAATGTTGCATAGTTGCTCGATCCAGTAAATTTTCTCTGCGCGCGCTCTGAGTTTGAAAAGCAAAACGCACCAAACATTAGGTTTCATGGTTTACGTCAGAACGTCATAACGATTGTAAACATTTGAAGTAACATATCAATACATTTTTCTTTAGTGTAGTGTTACCAGGCCGCCTGCTATAGACTATTGTTATTATTTTATGCAGCCATACACGTTGTCTATATGCATTGCACAACACACCTGGTGTTCATTATATGTGTGTGTGTGTGTGTGTATTTTATAAATTGTAAAAAGATATTTTAACCAGAAAAATCTCAAATGTGTTCCCAAAATTGTGCAGCCTTTCTCTTGATATCAGCATTCACAGTTGTTTTTTTGTTTGCTGTTGTTTTTTTTTTTTACAGGGACCACTGAACCACTGAGTCCTGATTTCACATGAGTCTCTGTAGTCTGTACATGAACATGGTAAATGGAACATGGACAGGTATGTACTATGTTTCAGGAATGTCACAGAGGTCTCTGTTGAACAGAGTGTGTGTGATCTAAAGATCAGTGTGTTCAATAATGTGCTTTTTTGTCATTTGTTGTGTATCTTTGGATTATGTTGTGTTGTAAATAAATCTAAACAATCAAAAAGCCATTCTTTTTTAAGGCTCTCCTCATTCTTTGTGCAAGGCTCCTAATGATAGGGCCTGATAGCACTTTAATAGGGCCATTATGGGAGGGGTCTTTGTCTTCCTCAGGTGTGAAAAGCATACATAATGATGAGAGATTCACAGTGGTTTACGCCTTCTCGCATAAAGCTTTCTTACCCAAAACACGTCATACACATTCTAAAAGACTTTATTGACTTATCTGAATGAGTAGTCAGGATGATTTTCACATAGTTTTGAAGCAAATATTCTAGGCTACGTGATACAATTTTCAAAAGTCTTGTGAAGAAATAATTAGTAAGGGTTTTATGATCTTATTTCAGTGATATTTGTTTTTTGTTTTTTCACAAACCACGCATAAACGTCATTATCTCAAAACTAAAAACTTTTACATACATGCTGCTGACATATTACTGTAGCAGAGTTTGTGCTGAATACAGTGTAATCAGACTTTAGCCATGAAAATGTCACAAGTATAAGAAATAAACACAAATGTCAGAGCATGTAAGAACACCTCCAGGACCCAGAAAACACATCAGACCCCAGAGGGTTAAATGTCTCTTTGTTAACCGCATCTTTTAACTGAAAGCATTTCCTACACGGTCATTCATTATTGAGATGTACACAATGTGCCAATCTCTAACCTTTTTAAGGTCACTGCTCTGTTTTTTCTATAGTACGCTGAATTACTAACACTGTTAACACTGTTATTACTAACATAAAAAAATAAATACATTTCAAGTTAAGTTTGGTGTATGTAAGTGCTAGTGGAGATTTCTGGCTCAATGTTTTTGCCTGTAGTGTCTCGCCTTAAGCAAAACAGATAAGAAAATGTATTTCCTGTATCAATTTTGCAACAATTTTTCCTTCAATGCAGAGAAAACTAGAGAAAAAAAGAGTTGGGGTTTGTCTTTATACATCTACAATTGCACTTGCAATGACGAGACACTTAAAGGTGCTATATGTATTTTTTAGCGGCCTCTATCGGTGATGTTTCAGATTGCAACCAATTTTCATAAGAGCGCTCGTGCTCTTGCGGGTGCTCGAACACAAGAGCGAGCACTCATGGTGCCGGCCAAACTAAGACTTTCAACACACCGGAGAAAGCATCACACAACATGCTGGAAACTCATGTAAACTCCCACTGCAACGTTACAATAATAGGCTACTTTTATCAGCTTGACGTTGAACTAATGCTCCATGCTCGTACCATGATAACATTACATTTGTGGTGTTATCTACATAAGGCATTTCACTAACTATTTGTGTATCTTTCACTATCAGCAATGTCAACATAGGTGAATGTATAATATGATAACGAAAACGGTTAGTGAACTAGACTGAACAATTTCAGTGTAACAGTAAGATCGTAGGAAGTAACATTACTGTACTGAACATGTCTGAAAATTATAAACAATATGATAGTAGTGGGATGAGTGACGTTAGACAGTAGACCTAGTACATAAAATAAGTTACATCCTAAAGCACCTACTTTTTGTTATCTTGGAACAGTCTTTTGTATTCATTTCATGTCTCATGTATGTTGTAGTTTACCTTGCTATTTCATTACAGTTTACCATTATTTATTTCAGCATATCTGAAAACTTGTAATTTATCACAATAAAAATAGCGGAGGTCTCTCCATAATTCAAACGCTCTGCCGATGTTGATCCGTGTTTTCATCCTAAGTCGATCCGATTCACGTTTGGCCTGACGAGCTTCAGCAGATACATTTTTGTTTTGTTTTTTATATTTATGTGGAGTTTGTGTTGGAGTGTGTGTTGTGCTGGAGGCAGGTCATTTTTGGTGTTATCAGACTCCATGTCGTTAGCTTCAGTGCCGTCGCATAGACTGTATATAAAAAGGAAAGAGGCTCGGGAGTGCGCATGCACGTCACATCCGATGGATTTCGCAGAAAATCCGACCCGAAACCTTCACATAGAAATAGGAATACTGGCCTTTAGAGGTAATAGCAAAACCCGACAAGTGGATCATTGTAATGTGTGATTACAACCCCTTCACACACAGGCAATAAAAAAAGGATTCATTTTAGAAGAAAAGTTACATATAGCACCTTTAAGACAGAACATTTCAATGTGCAGTTTGAGAATTTTTAGGAAACATTTACATTTAGTCATTTAGCAGACGCTTTTATCCAAAGCGACTTACAATTGAGGACTAAACCAAGCGAGTCATCGTGAGGAGGCAAAAACAACGCAAGAAGTGCTCAAAATACAAAGTTCAGACATTGCTCGGAGTAGCATAAGCCAGGCAAACGAATCACCATTGAACAGCCCTAGAGATTGCAGACTCCCTAGCCAGTGTAGTAACTAACTAGTAGCTGAATGAGACGCACCCTATTTAATTGGATTGAATGTGAATTTCAATAACTTTGTTTACTTGGGAGCTTGGACTGTTTTTAGAAATCAATACAGAGTCAGTCAATACTTCTCCCACTCATTTTTGGATTTCATCTTATTGGTTTTAGTTTATTAGGTTTCATATTTGTTGCTTGTTGAGTAGTTGTGGAGTTATTGTTTATTTATAGATGCGGTTACTTTAATTTAGTAAGTAAATGGTGTTCTCAGTATTTTAAGGGGACTTTGATTGCTGACTTGAACTGATTGCTACTTTGACCAGGTAAATGCAGGAGTCTTTTTCTCTGAGAGCTCTTGAATCAATCTCACCTCCAGGAGTTCCACTATAGGCACGACATGACAAGGAGGAATTCATCAAGCCTAGATGAGCTTTTCTCGCTCTCTGTGAAAGGCAGGTGGCCTTTAAGAATGTAGCGTTGCTTGGAAATATGACTCAGATCACACTCATTTGGCCAGTTATCCAGCAAGATATTCTAAACGGATGCAAGGAACGCAAAGTCTGGAAGAAATGGCCCATCGATGAACAGCTTGAGATTCGATGTTGCTCCTCATTTTGTTAGAAGGAATGTGGGTCTTTTTTATGTGGATTTTGCTATGTTGACCAAAACTGTATGTGTATATACGTGTGTATATATATATATATATATATATATATATATATATATATATATATATATATATATATATATATATATATATATATATACACTCACCTAAAGGATTATTAGGGACACCATACTAATACTGTGTTTGACCACCTTTCGCCTTCAGAACTGCCTTAATTCTACGTGGCATTGATTCAACAAGGTGCTGAAAGCATTCTTTAGAAATGTTGGTCCATATTGATAGGATAGCATCTTGCAGTTGATGGAGATTTGTGGGATGCACATCCAGGGCACGAAGCTCCCGTTCCACCACATCCCAAAGAGGCTCTATTGGGTTGAGATCTGGTGACTGTGGGGGCCATTTTAGTACAGTGAACTCATTGTCATATTCAAGAAACCAATTTGAAATGATTCGAGCTTTGTGACATGGTGCATTATCCTGCTGGAAGTAGCCATCAGAGGATGGGTACATGGTGGCCATAAAGGGATGGAGATGGTCAGAAACAATGCTCAGGTAGGCCGTGGCATTTAAACGATGCCCAATTGGCACTAAGGGGCCTAAAGTGTGCCAAGAAAACATCCCCCACACCATTACACCACCACCACCAGCCTGCACAGTGGTAACAAGGCCTGATGGATCCATGTTCTCATTCTGTTTACGCCAAATTCTGACTCTACCATCTGAATGTCTCAACAGAAATCGTGACTCATCAGACCAGGCAACATTTTTCCAGTCTTCAACTGTCAAATTTTGGTGAGCTCTTGCAAATTGTAGCGTCTTTTTCCTATTTGTAGTGGAGATGAGTGGTACCCGGTGGGGTCTTCTGCTGTTGTAGCCCATCCGCCTCAAGGTTGTGCGTGTTGTGGCTTCACAAATGCTTTGCTGCATACCTCGGTTGTAACGAGTGGTTATTTCAGTCAAAGTTGCTCTTCTATCAGCTTGAATCAGTCGGCCCATTCTCCTCTGACCTCTAACATCAACAAGGCATTTTCGCCCACAGGACTGCCGCATACTGGATGTTTTTCCCTTTTCACACCATTCTTTGTAAACCCTAGAAATGGTTGTGCGAGAAAATCCCAGTAACTGAGCAGATTGTGAAATACTCAGACCGGCCCGTCTGGCACCAACAACCATGCCACGCTCAAAATTGCTTAAATCACCTTTCTTTCCCATTCTGACATTCAGTTTGGAGTTCAGGAGATTGTCTTGACCAGGACCACACCCCTAAATGCATTGAAGCAACTGCCATGTGATTGGTTGATTAGATAATTGCATTAATGAGAAATTAAACAGGTGTTCCTAATAATCCTTTTGGTGAGTGTATATATATTAGGGGTGGAAATCTTTTGGTACCTTTTCTGATCAATTCTTGAGGTCACAATTCTTCGATTCGATAAATGCAAAGATTTGATTCTAGTTGACTGTTTTGTGTTACTTTTCCTACTTGACTGCGGTAAATGGTTTAATAGGTCTTGAAGAAAACAATCCCACTGAATTTAATGTGAACCTTTTATTTATTATTATTAAATGTGAAATTTATTTAGTTTTTCTTCTCATTGTGGTCAACCCAATATTATAAAACAAATGCCATTAATAATTATTTACCGCTTGTCATGACCGTTTTCAACTCTTTTTTTTGACCCAACAGTTTTTTTTTTTGTTCTGCCTTTAAAAAATCTAATAGATGATCTTCACAGTAGGATTTCATTGTACACATAGATCATAGTATTCAAATATCACGGAAAAGTTGATTTCCTCCTGTTATGACCTCTGTAAAACAGTTCTTAAGCACATTGCAACTAGGGCTGTCGCGGTTATGGAATTTCCCTTGCGGTAATGTTGAGTGGCTCAATAGCACGATATGCGGTATTACCGCCATTTATTTATTTCATTTATATGTATTTGTTGCTATATAAATAAAGTTTACGATGTGGACAAAAACGAGGATATTTTCAGTAACCGAAACTAAACAGCGGCTATATGCGCATTGAGAGGCTTTCACTCAGCGCGCATATTGTTATGACAACGACTTTGAGTCAGTCACAGGGTGAGTCATTAAACCGTTAATTCAACGAACACATTCAAAAAAGCTGATTCATTAAAAGAGATGTAATGAAACAAGTTGTTAATTATTTTTAACTTTGAGTTCCACTTTTCAAGGCTCAGCTGAGCAGCAATGCGTCGCATGGGTAACGCTGAAGCTGATGCTTCACTTTAATTCAGTAGGGGTTCAATCTTCAGCTGGCTGGCAGGAGCCGCCACTGACAGGTCACATGACCTGCCAGTGGCTGGCTAGTTGTCTGGCAGTCTGCCTTTGGCAAGTTTCAGAAACCATTGATTTTTGTGTTTTGTGTTCCTCTCTTTCTAGCTCATTTATTAGGAATCTGTTGATATGATTATGTTCTTTAGTATGATTGATGTTTTGGGGACTGTTATCCCAATATAACCAGTCAAATGGCCGTGATCCGACTGGCAGCTTACAGACGCTTGCTCGACGCTCATCCAGTCAGCCGCGGCTCATAGTGCGAGTATAACGTGTTGCCTGACTCTCTCGCTGCAAGGAAATAAATTGTTTTCTTATTATGAATATAATGTCATGCCTTTATTCTTGTGTATGATTGATGTTTTGGGGACTGTTATCCCAATATAACCAGTCAAATGGCCGTGATCCGACTGGTAGCTTACAGACGCTTGCTCGACGCTCATCCAGTCAGCCGCGGCCCATAGTGCGAGTATAACGTGTTGCCTGACACTCTCGCTGCAAGGAAATAAATTGTTTTCTTATTATGAATATAATGTCATGCATCTATTCTTGTGTATGATTGATGTTTTGGGGACTGTTATTAATTAGAGACCAATATGGCATTGATTCAATGCGTGTCTTGCTGATTTTATTTCCCCGCGGCTTCCTCGCGCTGTGGGATGCTGACCAGCGCTGCTGCTGACGCGCATTTATGGGAAATACCCGTGACGTGAACGTTAAAAGGATGATACGACAAATATTTCGCTTTCCTTTGACACGGCAACCTTTTCACGACTTCAAAGACAGACGCAGGTAATCGCACGCGCTCTGCCGATCTCTCGCATTCACTGTCTGTGTGAAGCCTCTGTAGGCTACACATCACCAAGATAAACAGTCTTTTTATCATTATGTACTTGTTCAACATTCAATACACATGCTTGAAGTTCAAAACAAGAAGGGTATAGCCTTATAAAAAAACGTGAATATCGCGGTTGTTGCGGTTACGAGCAATCCTCTGCGGTTGACTTGTCAGAAGCGCGGTACTACAATATTGCGGTTATCGCGACAGATACCTAGAATGATATTGTCAACTTTGTATTGTGCACTTATATAAAGGATTCCAATTGTTTTGGATTTTTTTCCTCCTTAGTTAATATATATATATATATATATATATATATATTAGGGCTGTCAGTTAAACGCGTTATTAACGGCGTTAACGCAAACCCATTTTAATGGCGTCAATTTTTTTATTGCGCGATTAATGGTCTTTTTGGCCTAGCAAACTTTGTAGTTTTTTTTCACATGCTGTTACAACAGGACGCGGCATGCGCGGCGCTGTGCTATGAAACCCATTCATTTCAATGGATTGCGCCGCGCGAGGACGTTTTGTTGCTTCGTCGACCAAAGCGCAAGCGGATCTAGCTAGACCGGAAACAAAACAACAGGCGCGACGCACACACTTGTTTGGGCTTGCGAGCCGGCCAAATAGTTGGTTAACATTACGCTTTGAGTGGATGACGAGCGCGAGGCGCCGAAATGGATGCCAATAAGATTCTGAACGGAAAGTTTACTTTTAAAAAGTTGCCAAATGGTTCCATTGACAAGACCAAAGTGATCTGTGTGTTTTGTCGTTGTGAACTGAGCTATCATCATCGCAGCTCGTCCAGTCTGAAATACCACTTGATGGCCAAGCACACACACACACACACACAGCTGATGCGAATTCTCCGCCCCCTCGTCAATATCAGGACCTCGTCAGTATTTCTTTCACCCTTTTATTGATGGACAGTGTTACATTGAGAGATTATTTGCTCCAAGTGAGAATGTTAGTGTGAAATTGAACACAGTAAATGTCAATGTTGTTTTCAATAAAAAACATTTGCACAAAGCAAGCCGATCCACTTTTCCATGTTGATAAGAGCATTAAAATGAGAAAAAATAATGGGACAAAAAGAAATTCAAGAGACATTTAGAATAGATAAAAATAATTGCGATTAATCGCGAGTTAACTATGACATTAATGCGATTAATCGCGATTAAATATTTTAATCGTTTGACAGCCCTAATATATATATATATAACTGATAACTATATATATATATATATATATATATGTATATGTATATATATATGTATGTATATGTATATATATATGTGTGTGTATATATATATATATATATATATATATATATAGTTATCAGTTATTTTCCTCCAGCGGACACTTTCAATCATCATAGTGAATCAGTGGCTTGTGAGATGATTATGGTGTGTTATTGTGCCAACATCTGCCAGAGTCTTGTGGTTATCTGCTAATGCTCACATTTGACCTGACAGTGTGATGTTAATTATCACAGAGGATTCAGATCTTGCTGATCTCAAGATTCATGCATGTGCCATTTATATTAAAAGGGGTCATATCATGAAAAATATACTGAAAACTTCCTCAACATTGTCAAAATCTTTCCAAATCATGTCATACTAAATTACAATGTTGACTTTATCAGTAAAGGACGACACTCCTTTAATGTAACGAGAATTACAAGTGGAAGTTCTATGTTGGAGTTAAATTAGAATTACATTTTAATCTGGCCAATGATGTAATTTCCTGGAAATGTGATTACAGGGAATGTGGCAAGAATTATTTTAAGGCATTAGATGTTTATTCTAGGTCTTTTATTGGCATTTTGCACATAGCCTACAAATGAAAGTGTAATGAAACTCATTTTCTTCAAGGTGTTTTTACTTAGGTTTTTTTATACCTTGAATGCTGCTTTTCTTTTTTTAAATCGTTTTTCCTTGCAGAACTGAAAGATTAAGCTCCACTGCAGATCTCTTGAGTTTTAAAGATGATTATTCTCAGTGGCTGGTTTTGTCGACTTGAGCGTGTTGCACACAAAGGCGACTAAATTAAGAAAGTCCTTTTAATGTGAATTATGTATTGCATCATTGAACTGCTTTTTTATGAGATGTAAAGAACTGTTGTTGTGTTGCCTTGGCAACAGTTTGCTTATTAAATGGTCCTCTTTTCTTGTTGTGGGGCTTCATACAGCCTCTAGGTGGTGAGAGGTCAATTTCAGACCACTAACACAAACAGACCTCCCAAAATATCCTTCCACTGAATGAGCTCCCCAAGGCGATTTTGGGCTCTAGATAATATCAATAAGAGTGAAGACAAAATGATCTCCTCTGTCATTGTCATTGGCAAATGCTGAATCCCATTGAGATGGATGGGAAGGCTAATAGATAGCATTGTCCAGATATTGCGCACATCCTTGGTAACATCATAAGGCCTATAGACACCCAGCCGAGGTTCACACAGAGGCTCAGAGACCAAGACTGTCTAACCAGACAGTGATTCAGCTCTATGGCTCAGTGTTTGCTATAGACACATAGTCTAGACTAGCTGTGAAAGTGTGCAAGTGTGCTGAATCATGATTCAGGAGTTAATGCCTAATTTGATTTAAGAGATTCATTCGTTCTGCTCAAGTGTATAGTTTCTTCATCAATATATTGAGATCTCATATGCTATAAGCTCAAGCTCAACCAAGTGGACATACAGTACAGTTTATCTGCATTACAGGCCTCGCTTGAGTTCTTATACTATAGAGAAAACATGCTTGGCATTCGTGCATTCGATTCGATTCGATCCGATCTGATCTTCGAGATTTAGATCAGTGTTGTTGAAAAAAGCATTTTTTTTCATCTGTTACCTGAATTACAGGACTGTATGTAACATATTGATACTATTATTATAGACATTCAACTGAGTATGGATGGTTGTAAAGAACAATCCCCCTTCCAGAGTGTTGATACAACTGCTTTCACAAACTTGCACTGGTGTAGACGACAGAGGACGCAGAGGTATATCAGCAGCAGAAGTAGGGCTGACGTGATATCCGCAATCTTGTAGTAACACACACTGACAAGTCAACCGCAGAGGATTGCAAGTAACCGCAGCAATATTCACGTTTTTTATAAGGCTATACCCTTCTTGTTTTGAACTTCATGCATGTGTATTGAATGTTGAACAAGTTATAATGATAACAAGACTGTTTATCATGGTGATTTGTAGCCTACGGCTTCCCACAGACAGTGAATGAGAGAGATCGGCAGAGCGCGTGCGATTACCTGCGTCTGTCTTTGAAGTCATATTCGTGGAAAGGTTGCCGTGTCAAAGGAAAGCGAAATATTTGTCGTATAGTCATTTGAACGTTCACGTCACAGAAATGCGCGTCAGCAGCAGCGCTGGTCAGCTTCCCACAGCGCGAGGAAGCCGCGGGGAAATAAAATCAGCGAGTCGCGCATTGAATCAATGCCATATTGGTCTTTAATAAATGAAGCATTTTCAGCGTTACCCATGCGACGCATTGCTGCTTAGCTGAGCCTTGAAAAGTGGAACTCAAAGTTAAAAATAATTAACACCTTGTTTCATTATCTCTTTTAATGAATCAGCTTTTCTGAACGTGTTCGTTGAATGAACGGTTTAGTGACTCACTCAAAGTCCGCTGTCGTAACAATGTGCGCGCTGAGTGAAAGCCTTTCAATGCGCATAGGGATCTCCCAGTCGCAGCAAGTTAAAGTTCACAGGGAAAATGTAAGCCTATTATTAAGGATCGATCTTTAGAAATTTATATGAAAATCGATTCAGAATTGGTGAATCGATTTTTTCAACACAGCTCTATTGGCTTGCCATATGACATCCAGAATGCTGTCTGTGGGCTTGATTGCTTTAGAAAGCAGAATAACTGAATTAGATGTGGGAGCCAACTCCTACAGTCAGTTTGCCACAAGCAACTGTTGGCCCGCTTGAGAGAGAGAGTCAGTTGGATTACGTTGTTGTGTGTTTACTCAACTATAGATATACAGTATGTCTGTATTTTATGGTGATCTTATCTCAGAAACTCACACATAGATGCACACTCACAAGCTGATATGCAAACATGCCATACTTGAAGATGACTCTCAGTCATGCTCTGCCAACTTCTCTGACAGTCTTGCTTTTAGTCTTGTTTTTTTGGGGGGGTTTGGAGTCAAGGTATGTTTGTTTTGTGTGTTTTTTTAGTCTTGCCTTTGGAGTCAAGTCATGTTTTTAGAGTCAAAGCCATGTTTTAAAGTCTTGTTTTTTTGGAGTCAAAATGTGTTTGTTTTTTTGTCATGCTTTTAGAGTCAAGTCTTGGTTTTGGAGTCAGTTTTGGTTTTTAAGTTGCCTTTTGAAGTCTCATCATTTTTGAGTCATACTTAGTTTTTAAGCCTTTTGATGTCATGTTTTTGAGTCTAGTTTTGGTGTCAAGTGTTGTTTTGGAGTCAAAATGAGTTTTTTAGTCTCTCTTTAGGGATCAAAGTCATGTTTTTGGGACAAAATTGTTTTTATGTTTTGGCTTTGTAGTCAAGTTATGTTTTTAAACTTTGTTTTTAAAGTCAAGACTTGTTTTAAAGTTAATTTTAAAATGTATTTAAATAGATTTTTTTGAAGTCATGTATTTTGAGTCAAAATTTGTTCTTAAGTCTTGTCTTTGAAGTTAAAACTGCAGTTAAAAATGATCCAAAATTAATTTTGGAGCAAAAAAACTATCTGCTTGCCTTAGCTCGATTCAAAACGGTAAGCTTGTAATAATGTTTTTAATTCCAGTGGTACATTCTTTGCGTCAGTACACATAAAGGAGTCTCGGCTAGTAGCAATGTTCCCTCTAAGCTGCGCGCGTCGTGCGCGGCCGCGCACTTCTGATGCCTGTGCCGCGCACTTCTGAAGCGGCGGCCGCGCAGAAAAGAATAAAATGCCATGCAGAGGACTGACGCGAAATGTGTGGGGAAATCCATTTGATTGTAGCTTAAGTGAAAAATAATTTCAGTGCTCTGGTCAACCGCTATAGAGTGAAAACTGTTGAATGCAGTTTACAGGTTTCATAGCAAGAGAACGATGTGAGCGCGTGTGATTGGCAGTGAAGTCTTGTGTGCGGACCAAATAGCTCAATACGAGAGGCAACGAGAAACGCATAAGACTCACGCATAGAAATAAAATCACATCATAATGTTTGAACGAAGAGTGGTTTGATTAAAGTGGTGGAAATAATGGTTGATGGACACAGAACGGTAACAATTACACACCCACCCGCGTGCAAATTCAAAATACATCATTAGTTTAAAATAAATAGATGTTTTTGTGTGTGCGGGAGTTTCAGGGATGGCTAGATTAGAGTTCACATTCACTTTTCTTGAAAATATTTAGCTATTAGATCTATTTAAATGCTTCAGTTTGTTTTCATATTATAATAATATAATATGTAAATAAATTGAAACATTTAAACTGATATATTATATCACTTCAAATACTTCAATTCGTTTTTTTTTTATTTATATATATTATATTAGGCCTATATTTTATTATATTATAAGCCTAAATAAAGAATCTCACAAGGGTCTTGTTTAGGTTATATTAGAGCTATATTTTAGTATATTATAAGCCTAAATAAAGAATCTCACAAGGGTGTTGTTTGGGGCTCCTTGCCATTAAAAAGTTTGAAACCCCCTGCTAAAGAAAATATTGGAAATTCATAAGCAATAAACAATCATTTAACTTTGGTTTAATGCTTTCTGTACACAATTAATTGACTGTACAAAAACACTTTATGGTTTTCCCAAACCATCTCAGTGTAACAGCTTACTTTTCTTTCATACTACGGTATATTTTATTATTGTAAAGAATTGAACTGTCCTGCAGAAGATTTTGTAAATTATTTTTCATAGGATTTCTTGGTAAAGACTGTACAGTTAACAGCACTGTAAAACAAATATCAGGTAACCTAAAATGTGCTTCATTTAGTGACTTCTTAATTTGTTAAGAAGCTTGTTTTTCGAAAATATGATTTAATACCAATAAGTTACATCAAGGGTCAAATAAAATAGAAATAGAAATGGCACATTCAAGTTAAAAGTTACAACTGAATGTTGAAACCATTGTGTTTCTACGTATGCTGTACAGGTCAGGTATAAAGAATATTTTTGCTCAGGTGGCGAAAAATGTCCGCCCAATAGAAAAATGTTTTGCTCAGCAAGAAAAAAAATTTGAGGGAACATTGGCTAGTAGGCTATATTGCGTGTTAGGATGTTGGAGGTGGAGATTTATAGCCTTTTCTCACAGCACTTGATATAATTAAACTTATCAATTTGATGGCGGATCCAGAAAGGTTCAAACAACAATCACCAGTGACAACTGGAGATTGACCCGGTGTAAAATGCAAAAGACTTCGGAGTGGCTACAGAAAAAAAGAGACTGCAACGGGGCATGCAAAAACAAGGATAAATATCAAAAGGGTGTTAAATGTAGTCACGCAATGCTGATGTTGTTAACATTAATTTGAGAACAAAGTATAATTTGCACGGTTTGACTTGAAATGATAAGCGATTGTTAGATTTAATCAGCGCGATTTACTGCAATACTTTTATTCCCCTTTGTTGGTCAGAACAAAAGTGGATGTTACTTACTTGTTCAGATGACTTTTTCCGGTGAAAATTCTTATGTTGGCCATACTTCCAAAAAGTAGAATCTGTTATTCTGAATGCCAGTATCCACACTCTCCTCAAGCATTGGATTCATCTGTGCTGTGCCGAGGCACAACCCACGTAAAGTTGATAATTCTGCGAATAACTGCAATTGCAGATTTCGAACAGAGATGGCGACAAAGAGGAAAAACTACGGACTGCAGCTTTAAGTCATGTTTTAAAGTTTTGTTTTTGATGTGATGTCAAGTTGTGTTTTATGTATTGCTTATGAAGTGAATTCTTGTTTTTGGAGTCAAAATTAGTTTTTAATTCTGAAGTCAGGTCATGTTTTAAAGTTTTATTTTTGAAGTCAAGTTGTGTTTTATGTATTGCTTTGGAGTAAAGTCATGTTTCAAGCCTTGCATCTAGAGTCGTGTTTTTAAGTTTTAAGTTAGCTTTTGGATTCAAGACTTATTTTAAAGGTGCAATCAGTAAAAATTTTTAGTATCTATTAACAGAAATGCAAAATGACATCCATAACTTTTCAGTGGTGTATAAAGAACTTACTTAATAAACCGTAATGTTTTTATTACCTTAGAATGAGACATTTATATCTACATAACCGCGGGCACCCCCTTCTATGAAGGTCGACATATTGTGACGTCATGTTTTTACCGTAGCCGACAGCGAACAAACAGCGCTACAGAGCGCGTTTCGTCACTACCTTGAAAGAGAAGCCGCAGAAACCTAGAAGCTAGCCATAAACACCGTGAGTAGTGGCTTGTCAGTTGTGTAAATATGTAGTTGGATTGTTTCATTTAACTTAGTTCTCCCTCGCTGTGTTATGGCTTTGCTATGTGGGGATAAATGTGCTGGTTACATTCGTGAGACAGCGGATTAATACTCTTGTCATTGACCATAAAACACTAACGTTACAGGAATCACCAACCCGTCAATCTTGGAAGCATTTTAAGTCGATCGCGAAGAGTTTTCAAAATCAGACAGAAAAAAAAGCCTATTGTGTGTAGTAAATGGTGTCTAGGGGATGCGGAGGCGCGCGCGCTGTTATAATCATGTAATTTTTGCCTTTGGGCTCATGCGGACGCGTCGAGTTTAAACAAGGCTTTACGCTTTAACCAGCTCAGCCACAGTAACAGCTCATATTAGCCAGCTAAACTTTTACTAGCAGCTACCCTGTTAGAAAAATATATAGTTGCCTAGTTTAATGTGGTTCTTCTCCCTCGCTGTATTATGGGTTTAGACAATCAGCTGATTACTATTATTATTTTATAGACCCTTGATCCTCACCTGACTATGGCTTTGAAAACGTTATCCATGATGTGGTTTATAATGGACTGTGGTACAGAAACAGTGACAATGTTACACACTCTGGCTATTCTCTGCTGTCTCAGACGACGATATGTTTGTCCCGTTTTAGCCACCGTAGCTTCTTCGAAAGGGAGGGGTGAACAGTGGGCTGAGCCATTAGTGCAACTCGCAACCGAACCGCTAGATGTCGCTAAAAATCACACACTGCACCTTTAAGTCTTGCTTTAAGAGTGAGGCTTCAAACTCAGCCCACCCCCAAATTAGTTTAATTTTGAGACAGGAATATATATGTTTGAATGCAGATTACTTCCATTTAACAAACAAAACATTTTAATTTGAACCTTATTATGAATATCATCCTTGTTTCACATTGAATAAATGGGGGTTTGAATGCATAACAAAAGCACTTCCTCACAAAAACAAATAGATACTTTACCATCCCACATACTAATTGAATCAAATAAAGACAGGAAATATTCAGCAGGCACTCCATTGTGGGTCTGGAGAAGTGGTGAATGCTAAATAAGTCTCCTATTGTGACGGCTGATTTGTTTTCTTCTGCTACAGGTGGGGCACACAAGGAGATTTCACCACCACACACCCCCTGCCCGCGGTCAAAGTCAAACTCTTCACCGAAAGCACTGGAGTCCTGGCTCTGGAGGACAAAGAGCTGGGCAGGGTAAGACAAGTGTGTGTCTGTCCATCCACCACTGAGCAAGCTTCCTTCTGCACAATGCGTTCGATCTGCACAATGTGCTCAATAATTAGCTGATGTTGCGGGAACAGATGTTCCGCACACAGTGTGTGTGAACCGTGATGTGCGTGCACATGTGTCCGTATGTGTGCGAGGGGAAAGCGAGCTACAGGCGAGGGAAATCTCTAGTCATTAGGGCTCAGGCTCCCACAGTAACAGATGGAAACTCCCCATTAGAGACTCGCACCAAACAGACTGCACCTCCTCCATTCGTTTTCTTCTGCCGTCTCTCCAATAGTAACCCTCTTTTTCTCTCATCTCCCGTTATCCCCTTCACACCTATTTCTCCAGCTGCCCATCCAGGTGTATCAGTCCTATTATCATTTCTCTTTTTTTCTCTCTTTTACAATGTTGTTCTGTCTAGGTGGTCCTTCACCCCACCACAAACGGGCCCAAAACAGCAGAGTTTCACAAGATGGTAGTGCCTAAGAACAGCCAAGATGTGGATCTGAAAATCAAACTGGCGGTCCGCATGGACAAGCCCCCCAACATGAAGCATAGCGGGTACGTCAATAATGATGCTCATATTCTGACTTCCAGGATCTGAATATGTCCTTGCTTGTTTATATTATATAAGACAACAATGCACACATTAGAACTATAAAGAAATTCCATGGATAAATTACATTTATTTAATAATATAAGGGTCTTTTCTCACATGTGTGGAATAATCTGTATTATATAGAATTAATAAGTCCATAGGTAAACTTGTAATGATAATATATACTGTATATAATTTGTTTAGCATTTGTTTGAATGTTTTTTTTTTCTTAGTAAGAGAAAAACCCAAAACCCATTCAGCTCAAAGCAAGTTTACATGAATGAGGTACATTGGGAAAAGTATGATTATAGTGCCATCTTGTGTCAGGTGATTGTATATTTCATTTATTGTTCTTGTGAATCCCCTTATGTCACACATTAGGTTTACTTGGACTTCCAGGTGTCTCTCAGGAAATGGTATCTTGTCTGACACACTGACAACCCCAAGATTATTCATAATATCCCCGAAACTAGCTCTATCTACCCCCTTTTCACACGGAGATTCCGGAAAATACATATTTGTCCTGGGATGGTTTGATTTTGGTTCATTCACACGGCCAGTGATTTTCTGGAATCTGTACATGCGTTCACACACATCCCGTAAAGATCTGTGACATCGATATGACATAAAAATTAAATAATAAAAATGAAAATAAATAGCTAAATAAAATTACACCAATTAAAAATGTGGCAACATTAAACATAAGTAAAAAAGAAAATAAAGATTTTTTTTTATTTGCTGGTCAAGAAGTCATATTTGATATTTTTAAAAGCATTGAAAATTCAAAGAAGGAAAAACATATAACAAATTAAATAATGAACATTTAAATAAATAGCAACATAAAAAAAAACATTAAGAAATTGGCAACATTAAACATAAGTAAACAAAAAAAAAACAGCAATGTTTTTAATCGAATGAATTGTAAATGTTAGTTCATTTTATGACAAAAAATCGGATCCTTCTGTCTGTTGGTTTTCACTCATAGTTTCCAAAAGTGAGTATATCAGCAGAGAAGATGTGCGGGACCAGCTGCTGGGGTCCTTCCCTGAGCGGGACAGGGTCAGGGGTCATATCAGTGCCATCAGCCTGCTAATTACACAGAGGCCCTGCGTGATTCCTCTATAGAGCGGCTCCCTGAGAGCCCTGTCCTAATTGGCAGAAGCCTCTTCAACCTGGAATTACCTCTTTAGCAGATCACACAAGACATTGCAGAGGACGAGGACCATTTACATGCTCAGACAGATCCAAACTATCTCAGGCCAATCTCACACAGATAGTGCATACGCTTGTGCTGAGACATGTTGATATTCAAATTTATATGATTGTGACATTTTATAGAACAATTAATTGCTTACTTTACCCTCTTCTTATTTAGTGTAATATCTTTTATGAATAATGACTTGAATTTCAGCCTGTTCCTCACACAAATGTGGCTTCGGAAAACTTGGAGCATGCCACACAAGAGAGAGAAATTTTCGGCCTTATGATACTCATTAAACATACAAAAAAATGATTTATAATTAGCTGGTCAAGAATTTAGAGTTGGTAATTACAAGGGAGGAAAAACTGATTATAAATGAAATAATGAACATTCAAAAAGCATCATTAAATAACATTTGAATAAACATTTGGCAACTGTAAACATAAGTAAACCCAAAATTAAAAGAAAACATTACATATTTTTATTTTTCTAGTTAAAAATTCTGATTTGGTATTTATAAAAGCAGCAGGATTACAATGGAGGAAAGCAACAGATTTCAAATTAAAACATAAATAATGAACTTTCAAATAAATAGCTACATATAAAAATAAATGAATAAAGAGCATTATAAAATGAATTTATCGTTGTTTTTCTGGTCAAGAATTTAGATTTGGTATTTATAAATTGAATTTAAATTCAAATTCAAAAATGTAATAATGAACATTCAAATAAATAGCTACATTAAAAACATTAAATACAAATTTGTCTGCATTAAACATAAGTAAACAAAAAAATGAATATAAAACATTGAATATTAAATGAATAAATTGTTTATAAGTGTTTTGTAAATTGCTTTTTACCTACCAAAACAGCAAAGTTTAAATGAAATGAATTGCACATTCAATTTTCCAGTTAGGACAAATATCTGATTTCTTCAACTGGTCTCTTGAGATTCGCAAGACCACAATCATACCATTTCAGTCTTAGGTTTTGTCCAATTGCCCATATACCCACTCACGTCCACCAAAACAAACACCTGATGACTGTCCCAGAGCATGGGAAGAGAGGGAGCGGGATTTTCAGGTTGAGTACACCCCATTAAAAGAAGCCATCTGTTTATCAGCAGAGCGACTGAAGAATTGGGAGGCATTCAGTTTTGTGGAGTGACCCAGCGTGGCCCTGAGAGAGAGAGAGCTGCCAGCTCTAGTCTGATCAGTCTGTCTCTGTCTCACTTACGCTCGCTACCTCTTTCTTTCTCCCCCATGCTCCTTTTTTTTGTACTTCTCTTTGTACCCCTTTAAAACCATCTTTGCCCTCATTCGTTTGAGGGCCCGGGCTCACATTAAAGCCCTTTTTACACATTCACATTTTTCTCTCATAAAATCTTCTTTAACCTTCCCTTTTGGTTACACCCGCACATTGCATTTTCTGAATCATTGATTTGTGTTATTGCTTGACATTTTTTTATACTACCTATTGCTAAGACAGAAAGTTTAATAAGACAATGTTGTTTTCATTTTATTAACATACTATTAGAATGTTCATTTAGATTTTTAAATAAAACTTTTATATTAAGTTTTATTTTTATTATTTTTTTATTTATTTAAAGATTTCTATTATTTTATTTACATTTTTTTTATTACAATTTTAGTTATTTCAGTACTCAATCATGTTTTTTTAAATTACTTGCCAAGTGCAACATTTCAATTTTAGAAATTGGGTTTTTCATCTAATATTTGTATTTTATTTGATTTCTGCTCGTAAAATGTTTTAAATTTTTATGCAAATTATTCGCAAATCAGTTTTTTTAATGTATATTATGGCATTACATTGAATGGCAGGTTATTTTTTACACCACAAAGAAATCCATTCTGCTTGTGATTCACAAATAAGGCCCAAATGATTAAATCTGCATTATTGCCGTTCAACCACATGGGGGCACTGCTACCGTTGTAATAACAGCTAAGGAAGCTTTCTTATAGTAATGTTTAATCTAGCTTTTTACAGTCATATTGGCGTAAATTGTGAGCTTAACAGTTGTATTATGTTTTAAAGCTCAATACAGTATCTTAACGTGCATTGTGCAATTTATAAGTGACAAACCTATTGACTTTTCCTGGATGTTAGTAGACCCTGAGAACAGGCCGAGGCGATTTAAATAGCCTACCAACAGGTTGAGCACTTACTACTTAGTAGGTTTGAAGAAATTGTACATCAAATCTGCTGCAGAGGATTGTGGTACATAGTGGTTTCAACTTAAAAAACCTCTTAACTTCCTAAAAAAAGTGAGGAAACCTGTTGGATTAAAATGATTAAATAAACTTCATGCGTAATTGACAAAATTATGTTATGTGGAATTGTCAAGTTCACATTGCAAAATTTTTTCAACTACGCATAAAGTTTATTACTAAGGCTACAGGATTCCTCACGTTTTTAAGTTAAGTCAACTCATCACTTTTTGCAGTGTGTTTTATGCAAATATAATTTATAATACAACCATGTTGCGTTAATTTCTTGATGTGTGAAATTAAATAGTCTGAATTAATCATGTCAAACATTTTAAAGCTCTATTATTGCAGCTCTTTTCCACCCGCTGACTGGTTCTCATCTACACTACTGATAGATAGTGTAGATAACATGAACTTTTTCATTATAATCAAACAAATGTTGTGTATTTTTTGAATATTATTATTATTTATCTGAGGCGAAGTCGGCTGGAAAGTGCCTGCGTTCACCCGGAGGTCGTCCTGCCCACCGTTTGCCGGCCATTTTTGCCATCTAAATGGGTATCAGAAAGGTGTCGGAGAGTGAGCTGAAAATCACTTTCACAAGTGGATGATTACCTCTGCCACATGTTAACCCGGATTGGCCCGCTTCCATGCACTCATTGCTCCCTCAACCTTGACTGGAGATTTGTTTTTTTCCCCCTATGTGTCCATTTATGAAGAATTGATTTCACCTCACCCATGTTTCTGCACACATCCTTCTTTTTTGTTATCTTTTCAAGAATGTGTGTTAATCCATAGCCTACGATTCTCCGTCATTCAGTGAACATGATAGAATTCAGGCTTTTGTGAATTAATGAATGGCAGCAACTAAACTCCATAAACTTCCTATATGGGTTTTATACCTTGGCTTGATGATTATGGTCTTTTTAACATGATTATTTTTTCCTCATGTCAATTCGATTTATCCATGACACTCATAATGTGTTTTTCTCTGTAGGTATCTTTACGCTTTAGGCCAGCGAGTGTGGAAGCGATGGAAGAGGAGATATTTTGTGCTTGTTCAGGTGGGTTGACATCCTAATTACATCTTTATATTTAAATTGAATTCATTTGTTGCGGGGAAAAGCACTTCTTTTTAACCGTTTTCATGCGTTTTGTGTTTACTTGTAGATAATTAGTTTTTCCAAAAGAAAACTAATTTTGTAGTATTTATTTTAGTTTTGTAACGCCATTGGTTTAATAAAAAAATAAGCCAAATCACTATCATACATAACCACCATCTTCCTGAGGTGATGGCAGACATTTCTGTTTACAATATTTTACAAGAGAAAGACGGAACTGGTATCATTTGAATCATCAGGTTGTCTTGTTTAATTTGATGTTTAACACACACACACAAAGAGTGACAAATATGGCTTTCTGTTGGCGTAATAATTTTTTCAAATTTAGTACATTTGATTAGAATACCACAATTCATCCATTGCACAAAATGTAAAAATTTCTTTTTTTTCTTTTCAATTTTTTGTTAAAAAATCTCCTCTCTCTGTGTCTTCTGTTGTTCAGGTGAGTCAGTACACATTTGCCATGTGCAGTTTCCGGGAGAAGAAGTCCGAGCCGCATGAGCTGATGCAGTTGGACGGGTATACGGTAGATTACTCCGATCCGCAGCCAGGTACACACACACTTCAACACTAACCAGTTATTTAGGAACTCAGTCAAATGCTTCTGTGCGCAGTTACTTATTTCAAAATTGGGATGAATAATCATAATTACAATAAATTTCAGTGAGCCCTGTCTTAAATTTGAATTTTACATTTGAAAGAAATAAATGGCGTGGGTATGAAGTATTGAAAAAAAAACAGAATCTGTTTAATTACAGAGAACGAAATAAGGGGGAAACAGCATTTATAGATTCAGAATATGCTGTAATAATAATAATAATAATAATAATAATAATGTGCAAATTAAGTCGACATGCCTTAAGGGAGTATCGTATAACTGATTTTATAATTTTATAATTTATATGTAAAAAAAAAGATATATTATAAATATTTACAGTGTAATGTGTTGTAGATTATAAATGGTAATTCATCCACACATTTATAGATGTTTATAACATATTTTATATGCATATTTTATAATATTAAAATAATATATTTTAGATTTATCATCTTATTTTTTAATTATAAAAAATCTCTACAGCATTCTTATGTGAGACAATTCTGGCCAAATAATTGAGATGTTTTTCATGGTATTCTCTATAAAATGTAAAACGCATTCATTTATTTGTGTATATATATATATATATATATATATATATATATATATATATATATATATATATATATATATATATATATATATATATATATATATATCTTTTTTACATGTTTATCAGAGTATAAAGCAGTTTTACTTATGAGATCAGCATCAAATGAACAAAACACATTATAGCGAGACATTTTGTGTGTAGTAGATGCATAAATTGAGCAACAAAAACACACGTATATCAGTGTTTCTTAGCAGTGTTTTCTTGAATTGACTGATACGGATCAACTTGCAACAACAACAACAACTTTTCTGCAGGTCTTCAGGGGGGTAGAGCGTTCTTCAGCGCTGTCCGAGAAGGTGATCAGGTGGTATTCGCCAGCAATGATGATCAGGACCGCGCTCTTTGGGTTCAGGCCATGTACCGCGCCACAGGCCAATCCTATAAACCACTAGCGCCCGCCCAGAACCAGCAGAACTGCAGAGGAGGAAACGCCCAAAAAGATGCCCCTGTGTCCTTACTCAGTACGTTATCTTTTATTCATCTTTCAGATGCTAATATGATCTAAATTACTAAGCATCTTTAAATGACATTGCAATACATTGTGTTCTGCTTGATTTCAGACACGTCAACGTTTTTTTTTAATGGTCAAATTTAAAACCTCCTAAGGTTGCTAAACGAATGTGTAAAAATGAAGAGAGAGCGGGCTCTTTTTCTGCCACCTTCAGCTGTCCCTTCTTGAATGGACTTTGAAATTGGAGGTTGTGGTGGCCAGCCATCGATCCATTGGGCCGCTGCACAGACACAGTCTAAACAAATGTCAGCGGGGGGCTTGAATAACCCAAACACTGCTGCTGAGTGAAAGGAGGAACCTTTACACAACTGAAATGCTACAGTTTGCTCACTTTCAACAAATAGGGAGTGAGCCGAATGAGGTTTATATCATTATCTCTCCTGAAGAACCGCTCTGAGAGCTACAGGGCCTTCATTTAGTGCAGAACCTTATCTAAGTGCTAAGGAACATGCCTTAAAACTAGAAAGAATCTCATCTAGTCATATGTATGAAATCACTGTAAAGCAAATTTTTTTTATGAGCACTGATGGTAAATAAACTTAAAAAATGGCTTTTGAGTTATGAATTAAAGTGTCTTCCTGAAGCCTGCATCAGCACTCGACTTCACAAAGTGGCTCTACCTTTGCAAGCGCAGTCATTGAGTTTCATAAACCATTTTTCAAGGTCTCTTACACAGTAATTTTTCGATGCATTTTTTAATGTCTCCGAAATTGGATGCAAAAGGCACCTCGAATGATGGTGAATCGTATGACAAAGAGCATGGAGAAGTTCCTCAGTGCCTGTCAGATCACGGACAGCATGGTTGTCTGTTCTTACCGTGCGAATACCATTGAAGCCACTGATAACTTAGGTATTCGGCCAATTAAAAGGTCATGCATTCTTTCAGAAATACTTCTTACAGATTGAATTTTATCATGTGTTGAAAACGAATTTCAAAATGCCTTCCAACGAATTCACCTAAAACTCAAAAATCCAGGCCCATTTGATGCCTGTTAACAAAATCCAGCCTGTTTCGCTTCACGAGTCCGTGAAGTTATTAACTCGCCCTGACATTGGACTTCCTATCATTGATTGATTCGCACAGATCTCAGCATTGAGCTGTCTCACTGCCTTATACTCAACAGTGACCGGCGTCCTCTCATAGACAGATCTGTGTTTTACGTCAAAGGCTCGGGTTTCATATCCAAGCGTGTGAACACCGATGCCCTGTCCTGCTTCATTAGTCTTCCCAACTCTGGCTGGTTTCACTTGAAGCGACCCGCCAGGCCGTACCTGCGATATCGCAGTTGATACCTGTCATAAAGCTCCCCATCCTCCTTGTCGGGAGATGTCAGATGGATGTGACTGCTGACGTGACTCCTGGACCGGGAAGCACACGAGGCACGTTCCCGGCCCCTTCAGCTGGGATTAAACACGACGCACCCCCTCCGCTCTGACTCCGTCCACTTGTCTGTGGACAAAAGCGGTAACTTAAAGTTGACACGGATCAATGTGCTGCTCCTGTCAAACCCGATCCGTCAGACTCGCAACGTGGATCAATACCACGTCTCGCTCCTCTTTATCTCCTTTTGTCTCTTTTCTGTCCCTTTCTCGATGTTATGAATGTAAAATGACCTACATCGAATTAAAAGGGACGGACAATGGGGCCGACTCTTGTCGATTGGAGATCGTACTTCTGCTCACCCAACAAGTGATGTTTTTTGGGGGGGAACCAACAAATGCCCACACTGCTTCCAGGCACGTACGGGGCTTTTTCCCCATCAATATGAAGTCGTTGGCATGCCAGAAATGGCAGCGTTAATAAAAGCAATCACTAATGCTCGTCTCAAGAAGGTGCCGCTGGCCATGGAGGCGTCAGGAGATGTGTCTCAAAAGCCTTGGTCTTTTGTGGTCCTTGAGAAGCGAAGGCCCTCGCTCTGCACATGTGGGCTCTCAACACGCCGCCAGCGAGTGTTAGGCTTTTCACAGACCTCCCATTAGCCCATTTTGAGGACGCTTGTGAAAGGACTGGAAATGAACTTGGGCACACTTTTAGTGCTTTCTCCTGCTTTTTCTGCCTCGCGTCTTTCATTCCTCTCCCTCTTTCTCTGACTTGCCCTGACCCCTCGGCCTCTTTGCATCATGCCCAACGTGTCGGCTTTTTTTCCCCCTCCTTCTACCGCATTCAATCTTCTCGTGTCAGGAAGTCTGAATGCAAAACGAGACAGACCGTCAGCGAACGTGCGCCCGCGTTCCTCCTAATTACAGCGCTCTCACAAAGGTGCGCTCCTTTTACTCAAGGTCGAGACTCAATCAGCGCGGGCTGAACGAGTGACATCACTTTCATACAACTCACCTGTCTTCACCAGCCACCGAAAAAATTGCTTTAAGTGCTCGGGAGTCACACGTTATTGTTTATATGCTGTTTCCACACAACGTTAAATGCGCTAAAGATCAGGACATTCAGCCCATCGTAGCTTAGCGAACATCTGCCCTTTATTTTAAAAGGCTGAATGCCGGTTTGAATGCAAGGGGTGTTCGATTGATAAATTAGAGCACTTTGGTGCCGATATTTATGTGGGCATGTGGACAAAGTGCTAATATTTTACAGCAGTTTACAGCCACGCTTCCCTAGCGCCTGCCAGTTTTTGTAGCTGAAATGTGGAAAACTGAGTTTCACAGCATAGCTTTGGCCAAAAGAGGTGAAATGCAAACACTCGGATGTGTACGAAGTTGGAGACTGTGTAACCAAACACAGATTGTGGTCTTTTACACAGCGTTTCAAGGTGTGAACGGTCACAGTGAATAGTAGTACGTATAAAATTCTTTGAAATAAACATTTTTCCCCCCTTTGCTCTAATGAATGTCTTCATGTATTAACAGCACGAACGGGCATTAACTGGCCATCTCTTATGGTGGGGATAAGATTCCCAGCACAAAACGCCAGCGCGTGCCAGACTTCTGACTGTGTGTGTTTCTGGCACAGGTCTGGAGAAGACTCAGAGGCAGGGAGTGGAGGAGCTCATCTCTGCCATGCCCTGCAACTTCGACCACACCAGCCTGTTCTTCGTCCTGCAGAAACACACACTCACACATCGCATGAACGACTCCTTTTCCTGCCTGGTGAGCTGAGAGAGAGCACAAATCTGTGTGTTATTTGAACAATCACACATATTATGTGATGTGTTTTTATTAGCGGGTCCTCTGAACAATTCTGGTTACTTTATGGCTCCTAATGTACATTTAGGACTTGAGAAAGAAATATTTGGGGAAAAATTGGCAAGTGATGATATAATTTGCAGCTTAAATATACCAATTTAAACTGTATGTGTGACTCCTAAAAAAAATAATTTGTTTAGGAATCGTTAGGAATCATTTGGTTGGGGATCGATTGGGCTACACTGGTTGCACTGTATGTTTTTGATTAATTGAAAATAACAAGTTCATACAAGTAATTAATTTGGATGCTGGACTACTATGGTTGTGTTGGATGTTTTTGATTCACTTATAAGAACTGACTCAAGAACCATTCATTTAGCAAACAGTTGGACTACTCTATAGCGCTGAATAGTTTTGATTTGCTGAAATTACTTAAGAATAATTCATCCAGGAACTGTTTGGAATATATTGGTAGTGCTGTGTGGTTTTGAATTACTGAAAATAACTTATTGGTAAGAATCATTTATCTGGGATTCCATTGGGTAGCGCTGTATGTTTTTGATTCACTAAAACGAGCCGACATACAAGAATCATTTATTCAGGAATTGCTTGGACTTCACTGGTAGTGATGAATAGTTTTGATTCACTAAAAAGAATCGGCTCATATGAGTCATTTTTTCAGAAGTCGGACTACACTGGTTGTTTTGAGTGATTATGATTCACTAAAATGAACTGGCATATAAGAATCATTCGTTCAGGAATTGATTAGACCAGTGGTTCCCAACCTTTTTTTGTCTGTGACCCCCTTTTTCCCAAGAAAATATTTTAGGGCCCCCCTTCACATTTAATGATATTATCACTCTTGTAAGCTTGCAGCAAGGATGACAAAATATGTTTTTTTTTTTTAAACAAACGGTATGTTTATGCACAAGTAATAGCCTATAATATTGAAAATACAATAACAAAAACATCAGTGGGCCCTTTGTAATTTAAAAACGTAAGCCTAGGAGAAGCCTATAAATTGGCCCTATTTGAAATGCAAATATTCACACTGGTGTGTAGGTAAAAAAAAAAGAAAGAATAGGCTATTACTAAATGACTGCTGTCTGGGGCCTCAATACTTGCATGTTATTTGTGAGGCTTTATCAATGTGAGGCTTTATTTTTTACGCTTTTGGCGCTATAGCGACCGATAATAAACTTGCATTTATTAACAGAATAATGCGTCTTTCGGAAGAACATGGTAGCCGGTACTACATCTCTCTGTGTACGTCTATGACGAGTCACGCAGGTACTGGGCTACTCCGCAGCGGCAGCGATCCGAACCAGTGTAAAATAGTCCCAATGTAAACACTTATTATAGGTGTACCATAGTCAGGGGCGTCGATTTCGGTGGGGACGGTGGGGACGCGTACCCACCAGATTTCGTGATGAGTCATTTTGTACCCACCACTTTTTTTTGGCATGATGCTGGATGCTGGTTTTATTCTCGCTGACTATCGCGCTTCTTTATTTAACCCTTGGCTTTCACACAAGTTTAAAATATTCTGGCTGACCACCCAGTGTGAATATTTCTAGGCGACCGTTATTTAGAAATGTTGCACTCTGGTTTCCATGGTGACGTGTCATCGCTTGTCACGTGAGACACCGCAGCCACAACAGCACTGAATAATGAATGATCTGCTTTTGTCATTTTCCCTTTTTATTCAAAATATTCACAAATTTGTTTGCTATAGCATGACATATCTGATATTCCGATTGTCAAATATATGCAAGTGGATGTGTTTTGTTGTTTAAACTCCTTTATTTTTTAAATGAGCTGACACTGACAGCTTAGCATGGACAGTGAACGAGCGGGAACTACATAGTCTGCTGGGATGAGCCGAGGCAGAGAATTTCCGGCCAAGGTTCCGCATTTTAAGGGGGCTCCCGAGGGCTGATCATTCAAACAATCAGGAATGTTAATATAAAGACGCAGCAAATATCTCTGCATCCCAGACCCCCCTCTCTCGCTACGCGATCGCTGGCTAACGTCATGCTTTTACCGTCTCGCCTTTTTCAAACTGGAGCAGCGCTTACTCGCAGGTATGTAGACAAATTACAATGCATGATTTGATTTGTTAAACGTGAAAAGGACTTATCCGTCTAAACGCTCGCTCTCTAACGTAAACCTAGATATATATGTTCACTGTTGTTAGGCGCATATCCAAGTGTTTGTGCGGAGTGTGGACATGGAGGCGCCGACGCGATTACTTGCATTTTCCTATAAACAGTGGAAAGTTAAAACAATGTTTATTACTTAAGTTTTGCTGGTATTGTGGCTATAGTCTTGTGCATTTGTACACAACGGATCAGCTGTTTTAACTCTTCTCTTGCAATACATCATGTTAGCCTTGCCTTAGCCACCAACTTACTCAGCTAACTTAGTTACGGTTTGCGTTCGTACAGCAAGCATTGGTGGAGTCGGAGATGATCGTGGAGTAGTCAGTATCTTGTTTAATTATTGCTTGAATCTATTGCTGAATTCTGGAATAGTTGTGATGAGGATGATGATGGAGGCGGGGTGCTTTCAAGTTTTGGTCAAAATGGTGATACGATTGGATGGATGCAGTGTCAGATCATGGTGTGATCATCGTTCATCTGTGCGACACATATTTTTGCTTTTTCAATCTTGGCAAAATTGTAGTGCAGAACGCAGAAGTTGTGTTGTCAATTGGCGATTTTTTTTGGACAGTTTTCAGTTGTTATGAGGAGCAATATGAGAGAGAAATTTGGTAATCATTGTTTACATTAAACCACGTCATGTCATATTGTCAATGTTACTTATCTTATGAAGCAGAATAGTGGGTCATAGGCTACTCGTATGTCTAATGCTTTTTAAAAACCTAAGGCTTTCAAGTTCAACATAAAACGAGTCAGACATCATCACATGTTTGTATACATTTTTATTTATTTACATTAAGCGACAGTAACGTTACATCGTCTTTCAAAACATGATCTGCGCGAAAGAGAGAGAAAAAAATAATGTCATTCATTGTACCCAGCACTTTTGAAAATGCACTTCCGAATACGTCTCTGTCCCCAGCACATTTCAAACCAAACTGACGCCCATGACCATAGTGGTTCAGGATAAGACAAAAACACGGATTGGAAAATGGATTCATGATGAACTCGCTCATTATATACATTTTGTCAATTTTGAACAGAAAAAAGTTAAGGACTTTTATTTAATGCTCATTGCTCAAACCTTTCAAAATATGACGCAACTCCCCACAGAGCTCGCTGAGGCCCCCTTGTGGGCCGCGACCCCCCTATTGGGAACCGATGGATTAGACTACACTGGTTGTGCTGTACGGCTTTGATTTACAAAAAATAAGAATAGATTGGGTTCTGTCTGTTTTAAAATGAGAACGTTTTAAATGCATTTGCAAAATTAGCATAGTCTGTTGATTCCATTTGTGCCTGCTCGTAAGTGAGTGTGTGATGTGTTGGTGAAAGTATAATAGAGGAGGGGTTTATACTGTATGTAGCCCTCCGGCTGAGTGAGGGCTCACGGTTAAGACAGGGATAAACACTTCCAATCAATACAACCCAAATAGGAAAACCATCCACTTGCATCCCGTCTCCTCCATTTACTGCCTTGAATAAAAGATCCCTGCTGGGACTGAGTTAGTATGTTTATGCCTGTGTGCGTGTGATGAAATTGGAACGGGCGTTAGGAACATATGCGGGTAAATAGTCCGCAATGGACTACTAGTTGGGTGGAGGTACACAGCCAATGGTGCAAAATAATCATTTTGTTATTTATATATTTTTATCTAAATCAGCAAATGGTAAAAAAATTATGTTTTAATATACATGTGTGTGTGTATATATACATATATATATATACGGAGAGAAAAATATTTTTAGTATATAAATATCGTTTTTTATCATTTGCTGTTAACACCCTCACTTGTCCACCCCCACCCCCCATCTCTCTTTTCGTCCCTATTGTCGCTTCATACCTGCTCCGAGTGAGCACCTTCTGTTATCCATTCAGCTTCTGAATGACTCTGTCTGCGTTTGGCTCTTTGTAAAGACTCCCCAGCCTTTGTTCAAACTTCTGTGTTCAGCTAAAAGGGAGCCACAAAAGCCACCTGAATGTGCTGCTTTTCCCATGCCTTCTGGGATGTGACATCTGTGGGGGAGTGGGCCTGTTTTCAGGGAATCGAACGGAGGGGGAACGGATTTTTCAGTAGACCACATGCACACTATATGATTGACTACACAATGTGTCTTATATAGACTGTATATATATATTATCAAAACAGACTTCAGTCCTCTATATTTTTGGATTCAGATTAGGTTTTTTGCAATCTTTATGATTGCAAGTAATGAAATCCGATCCGTTTGTTCAGACAGTTTCGGCAATATTTACCTGCATCAGTTGGTATTGTAATGTAAGCACATGTACATTTTTATGGCATTACAAATTTGTCAAAAAACTACTTGAAATCCAATCTTAACAAAAAATCTGGTTTTAATCTGATTTCACACCACATTTGGGATAATCGAAAACATCAAAAAATGTTGTGTGTGTGTGTGTGTGTATATATATATATATATATATATATATATATATATATATATATATATATATATATATATATATATACACACAAAACATTTTTTATGTGTTCGATTCAGTATGATCCCAAATGTAGGGATCATATTATTATTATTATATTATATATTAGCCTTCAAGTCTCAAGCTTACTCCAAAAAAGCTCACAATCAATAGAAGTGGCCTGAAGGAAAATCAATAAGTGATGCTGTTGTAAGGCTCAACTTTTTTTTTTGCATCAGCTGTTGTTTGATACAGGGATTAGGTTCAGTGAGCTGTTGGTGATTCAAAGACCAATATTTGGATTTTCTTTCCTCGTAACTACAGGGAATGTGAACACTAGATTTATTGGACTGTGTGTGTATCCTCAGAAGTGACTCCAAAAAAAAGTGTATATTTGCAATCAAAAAGTTCAGGCTGTGAATGTGTCCTCAAATTAGGGACCGTGATGAGCAGTCATGCTCCAACCTTAATATAATTACTCACATCCCTTTCACCCTCCATCCCATAATCACACACTCTCCCTGTGACACACTCCTCCATGCTTGCCCTTATTAACATGCCATAATGGCCTATAGATGGTCCATAAAAAGCTTTCTATTACTGTCAGTTACTGGAGGAAATAAAGTGATTCAAGCCTTGACCACACATGAGACACATATGAATCCAGCAGGAGAGGCTGTTGACTTATTAGTTGGTTTGTCAATTATTTTAAAATAAATGTTGTTTTTTTTTGAAGGTCTGAAGTGCGAATTTCCTAAAGTTGTGTGTGTGTGTGTGTGTGTGTGTGTGTGTGTGTGTGTGTGTGTGTGTGTGTGTGTAATAATTACTGTATACATTTATTTACTCTCTGGCAACAATAAATTCATGGAGTATATATATATATATATATATATATATATATATATATATATATATATATATATATATTCAAATCATATAATATAAAAAATAATATAAATAAAAAAATTTTGAAATACTTTTTTTATATATATATAATTTACTTGTTTAGAAAATCCAGTTTATACCATACAGAACTTATTTTTGTTTTTCTTAGTGAACTTTTCTTGTATAATATATATTAAGCCAAAAAACTAAATTGGTTTTGTCGTCCACAATCAAGGTTTTGTCGTCAGTCTCCTTCTGTGTGTGTGTGTTTGAGAGCCAGACTGGGCCGTGTTGGTTAGGATGATGCTGCTGCCGTCTCAGTCGGTCGTTAGCGGTTAATTGAGCGGTAGGAGCCAAGACACGAGCAGGCCATCTGTTTGCCAGAGTGGAACATCTTGTGGCACTCGGCTCGGCGCTGGGCCACCGTGCCTCAGCCCTGAATGGTGCAATATTAATAGATCTGACCAAGACGGGAAGAGACGGACTGTGACAAAGAAGAAAGTTGAAGGGGGGAAAAGTGGAAAGATGGGCGGTTGCTCAGGCCTTAAATGTGTTTTTTATTTTTTTTGCTGGCCCATTTGGGAAAGAAGTTAATATTTCCACTGGCTCCATATAATAATTTAAAAAATGACAGATGAAAATAATTGTAATTATTTACAGTTTAATTAAGTACGTTTTTGCACATCACAAGTTATTGTTGAGATTCAAATTTAAGGGTCCAAATTTAATTTTTTGTAATAGTCATAAACATTTATTTTTATTGTGCTTTGTCCATATAACTATGGAAATTATTTTGCGTTTCATTGCATGTTAAGTGACGGTGCACGGGTCATTGTGTCACTTGCATCGTCATATATGAGATTTTTAGATTTTTTTTCTCATATTTTAATTGTAGATGTTTAAACTGTATACAAATATTTTTCACAGTTGTAAATAAAACTGATTATTGGAGGATGTTTAACAAGGAAAAGGCAATTTCAGTCTTTCACGTCTTTCACGTTTAATTCAATGTGTTTTCCCACAGTCATACGCATAAACTCTCAAAATTGAGAGTTTATGCGTATGACTGTGGGAAAACACACTTTTGAGATTACAAGATTGGATGCTTCTTGTGTAACACATCATGCACACACTGTATTCATATAGTATCTGTAAATATTGAAAGGTTTGAAAGGCGTCTGGCTGTCATATAAGCACTTAACCTACATTTAGAGTAATGTAAATAGCAATAGAGCGGGTTTGCATAGGTCAGACAGACCGTTTGACGAAGAGACCGAGCTATCAAGTGCACGTGTCTCAAAATACACCGTACATCAGCTTTGTTGGAATCGTGCGTCACTGGACTTTAATGAAGCTTGCTGTCTTTGCTCCTGACGGGAGGTCAGAGGGTCTCGGTATCTCGCGTGCAACGGTCCCTCGTGACTGCCGGTCTCCTGTGAACGTCTCAGACATCGCAGTTCTCCTTGATTCGCGGCCCTCTGCACCATCGTGGGCGAGCGGCCCCCTCAAAGTGTTAATTTGCTAACGTTCCTTCAGAGAAGGCGTCTTAATTAAGTTTGTAAGATTCATGCCTAATTTAGTTATTATGTGAGGGATGAATGAGCTAATGAATGCAACAGGAGCCTCGCGGCGATCTCCACCCGCCTGCATTACGTGTGACTTTTCTGCCTATGAATTAATTGTTTGCACTTAACCTTGCACTCGTTTGTTTAAATGTTGGAAATAGACGGGGTGTTTTTAATAATATTTTTTTTGGGAGAGCTCGTCTCGCACGCTGCGGTTTGGATTTTTTGTGTGTGTGTCTTGGCGTGAAATTAGAGGCGTGCTGAAATTAGACACTTCGAGATCAATTAGCGTAGCAGTGTTGTCGAGGAGAAACTAGGTACGGGTGTACGTTTGACGAATGTCTTGACTTCACGGAGGTCCTGCTGGGGTCAGTGGCATTTTAAAAAAACTTTTTCTTCGCTGTTGACTGTGGTGGTTGTTGCTTTTGGCCTTCAGATACAGAACATGTGTATGTTGTATGCCTTCATTAGACGATTTATCTAAAGTCTAAAATAAACACTCACCAAATGCAAGTGCTAATTGACTCTCTTATGTCACTTAATAATATGCTTTTTTTTTACTGCGAGAATGATGCTGATGTATGTGATGCGAGTGAATCAAATAAAAGACATGCTGTACAAATGTTTATTAAAGAAAATTGTTGTGACTCCCGTTTTTTTTTCATGAGTTATAATATATACAGCTGGATATTTAGGAGTCTTAGAGAAAAATGGGCATATTTAATGTAGTATTATCGAAATGTATAAATATACATACATTGATATATACATGCATACATAAGTGTATGTATCCTTCAGAAGTCATACTATGAGGGTTTTGTGCTCAATTATTATTGGTACTCAATTAATAATAATGGTTCTTATTATAATAATTGTTGCTGTTGTTGTTGCTTCACATTTTTGAGTAAACTAATCGTTTTTTTTAGGATTCTTTAATGAATAGAAAGTTTAAAAGATCAACATTTATTTGACAGAAATTTTTGTCACTTTTGATCAATGTTATGTTATGTTATGTTATGTTATGTTACGTTAGGATAAACATTTCTCAAGCATTTGGCTGAAAAAGATGGCTGAGATCAGCTAATTTCATGCTCATGGTAAATGTGTTTTATTCTCATCATGTGCTGTTGTGTTTGCAGGGTTGGTTCAGCCCCGGTCAGGTGTTTGTTCTGGATGAGTACTGCTCTCGATACGGGGTGAGGGGCTGTCATCGTCACCTCTGCTACCTGAAAGACCTGATGGATTTCTCGGATAACAACGCCCTGGTGGACCCCACCCTCCTGCACTACAGCTATGCCTTCTGTGCCTCACATGTCCACGGAAACAGGTATTAGAATAAGTTTTTGTTATTTTGTGCACATTTTCATTTACATGTATGCATTTGGCAGATACTTTTATCCAAATTGACTTAGATTGCATTTAAGGTACACATTTTTGTTACCGGTTTTTGCTTTTCCTGGGAATCGAACTCATGACCTTGACCATATCAGTGCCATGCTGTACTGTTTGAGCTTACAGAATGGCTGAAGTCTTTCTGAATCTTAATAAAATGAATTATTAAAGTGTATATGTATAAATATATACAGTATGCACACAATAAATATTTCAAATATGACTTTATTTGAAAATTATTAAAATGACAAATATATATATATATATATATATATATATATATATATATATATATGTATATATGTGTATATATGTGTATATATATATATATATATATATGTATTTTTTTTTAATCCAATTAATCACAAATTTTTCACACTTCAAATATGGCTGAGAAATTACCCCAAAAGATAATATAAAGTCTTTGTTGTCTTAAATGAGAAAAGCATCAAATATATATTACAAAAAGTAGCTTTAGAAATACATTTTTATTTGATTCAACATAGAATTTGTTACACATAAACTTTTAGGTTACAACAGCCTTTTTTTGTATCTGAATTGGTATTTAGATACATTTACAGACCGATTATTTGCAGCTCAGAGGTGGCATGTATGCATTTACACTATAATTACAATTGCATAAATTATTTCATGAGATTAATGGGTTTTTAATGGCTATTAAAGGGAAAATTCATCAAAATCATTTACTCTCCATGTTCAAACCTGTATGACTCTTTCTTCTGTGGAACATAAAAAAAGTTCATTTGAAAAATGTCTCAGTAATATGTATATTTATATATATCACAGACAATTACATTTCAGATGGGATAGTAGATTTTTATTTAGATATATATAACTGTAAAATAATTTTAGTATACATTTACACATTTTATTGATGCCGATATTTTATTTTTGTTTATTGTCATCGGGAAAGTACTTTTTTTTTTGTTTTTTTATAAAACTGACAACATGTGAAAAATGGTCTCTTATCATAACAACAAGCACTTTAGCAATGCCCTATAGCCCTTTCAAACAGCAAGGAACATTTGGTTTCCCAGGAGGTTGTCCATTTTGAATTCTCACGTATTAAGTGTTTGAAATCAAGGATTTCATTTGTGTTGGACAAATGAGAAGTCCCACATGTTTGATAGATCACAAAACGGAAGAAAAAAAACACTCAGAATGGCTTTTGTCCGCACATAATGGGTGGGCATACAAAAGGAACGAGAAGACAGAAGAAATACTTTAATCACTCGGGAGGCGCTCAGCGTGGCAGCCATGTTCAGCATCACTCAAAGAGAGACTGAGAGCGTCTGCTTGGCAAATTAATTAATGTTTCTCTATTATATCAAAACGCAAAGCAATTAAACCGTAATTACAGAGTCCATTTGTGCTCCTGCTACATTTGAATAATTTCTCTTTGATAAGGCCTCTGAGGATCAGATTTTATACAAGCTTGTTTTCTGTAATTGATTATGCGAATTATTGATGGTTTGACATTACTTAAAGACTAAAATAGGCTCGTGTTAGCGGTAAGAGCAATGACTGCAGCTCGTGGTATGAGCAATGTCCACTTGTCCACTTGTTGGTGAAGTCCTTTGTGTTCGCGTGTACTGAAAGCTGTTGGTTTTCCACTTACCTCGAATCACCCGTCAATTGACTGATTAGATGTTAAATACACACGGATGTGCTCCTTCTCTTTGATGGCTAATTTAGGCAATTAGGAACAGTAATGATTAGCCTCTCAAGATAATCATCAGTTACAAATGAGGAAAATTGGCATGAGTAGCTTTTTGTTGGAGGGGAGTGTTGTTTGAATAATGACAGTTCAGCCATGCAGTCGTGTATAGAGAGTGTTCATGGGAATATATCGAATTTCTGTGCTGTTACTACTTTGGTACTTTGCTACTACCCTTGGCCATAATTCAATATGACTTCTTTATGCAGTCCTGGTCAGAATTATTGGCACCCTTGGTAAATATGAACAAAGAAGCCTGTGAAAATAAATCTGTATTGTTAAATCCTTTTGATTTTTTTAATAAAAAAAATCACAAAAATCTAATGTTTCTGAACAAGTCCAGGACCTCCAGCAGAAAAATAGGCCCACAACATTAAAGATCCAGCAGTATATTTAACCGTGGACATGGGGTACTTTTTATCCCTGTTTGCACCAAAGCCATCTGGTGTTTTTAGTTTTTTTTTTACTTCTATCCGACCACAGAACCAGGCCCCTTTTGAAGTTCCAGTCGTGCCTGACAACTGAATATGCTGGAGTTTGTTTTTGGAGGAGAGCAGAGAATTTTTTCTTGAAATCCTCCCAAACAACTTCTGGTATTGTTGGTGCTGTTTGAATTTTTATTTAATTTTTTGTATTTATTTTTTAGGTTTTCTGACCCCAAGACTAGTCTTTGGCCGGTCAAACTCTCCTCCTCGCCATGAATTGGGACAATATAGACACACAACCTCTTCCTGGAAGATTCATAACATCTTTAGCTGATTGGAACTTCTTAATTATTGCCCTGATGGTGGAAATGGACATTTTCAATGCTTTAGCTATTGTCTTGCAGTCACTTTCTCTGGTTTTACTTATTGTGATTGATGATTAAGGGAATTTGGCCTTTGTGTTTCCTCATATTTATATATTTATGAAACAATAAGTTACAATGTCATGCTCCTAGTCACTCTTGTGTGCTAAAAGAACAAATGAAATATCAATGGGAAAATGCTTGAGATATAAATATGAGATATTTTACTCATAAGAATTTCTAGGGGTGCCAATAATTGTGGCCAATGTGTTTTGGAGAAAACTATTTATTTTCACTTTCAATTGTTTTACTTCAATGAAAGATAAAGGATAAACAATGCAGATTTATTTTCCAAGCTTTTTTTGATCATATTTATCAAGGTTACCAATTATTTTGACCAGAACTGTACATGTATTCAGTGTTGGATGTATTAAAGGAAATCCAATAGTGCACCAGTTAAGCATTGTTGTTCAGAAGAATTAAAAAATTATCTTTTCTTTTGATATTCCTTTCAAAAGTACATGACAACACAGTACAAGTAATGTGTAACTAGTGAAGTAAAGCTTTACTTATATATATATATATATATATATATATATATATATATATATATATATATATAATATATATATATAATATATATATATATACACTCACCTAAAGGATTATTAGGAACACCATACTAATACTGTGTTTGACCCCCTTTCGCCTTCAGAACTGCCTTAATTCTACGTGGCATTGATTCAACAAGGTGCTGAAAGCATTCTTTAGAAATGTTGGCCCATATTGATAGGATATCATCTTGCAGTTGATGGAGATTTGTGGGATGCACATCCAGGGCACGAAGCTCCCGTTCCACCACATCACAAAGATGCTCTATTGGGTTGAGATCTGGTGACTGTGGGGGCCATTTTAGTACAGTGAACTCATTGTCATGTTCAAGAAACCAATTTGAAATGATTCGAGCTTTGTGACATGGTGCATTATCCTGCTGGAAGTAGCCATCAGAGGATCGGTACATGGTGGCCATAAAGGGATGGACATGATCAGAAACAATGCTCAGGTAGGCCGTGCCATTTAAACGATGCCCAATTGGCACTAAGGGGCCTAAAGTGTGCCAAGAAAACATCCCCCACACCATTACACCACCACCACCAGCCTGCACAGTGGTAACAAGGCATGATGGATCCATGTTCTCATTCTGTTTATGCCAAATTCTGACTCTACCATCTGAATGTCTCAACAGAAATCGAGACTCATCAGACCAGGCAACATTTTTCCAGTCTTCAACTGTCCAACTTTGATGAGCTCCTGCCAATTGTAGCCTCTTTTTCCTGTTTGTAGTGGAGATGAGTGGTACCCGGTGGGGTCTTCTGCTGTTGTAGCCCATCCGCCTCAAGGTTGTGCGTGTTGTGGCTTCACAAATGCTTTTCTGCATACCTCGGTTGTAACGAGTGGTTATTTCAGTCAAAGTTGCTCTTCTATCAGCTTGAATCAGTCGGCCCATTCTCCTCTGACCTCTAGCATCAACAAGGCATTTTCGCCCACAGGACTGCCGCATACTGGATGTTTTTCCCTTTTCACTCCATTCTTTGTAAACCCTAGAAATGGTTGTGCGTGAAAATCCCAGTAACTGAGCAGATTGTGAAATACTCAGACCGGCCCGTCTGGCACCAACAACCATGCCACGCTCAAAATTGCTTAAATCACCTTTCTTTCCCATTCTGACATTCAGTTTGGAGTTCAGGGGATTGTCTTGACCAGGACCACACCCCTAATGTATTGAAGCAACTGCCATGTGATTGGTTGATTAGATAATTGCATTAATGAGAAATTGAACAGGTGTTCCTAATAATCCTTTAGGTGAGTGTATATTTACAACAAATATTTCAGTTACTTTTTGCAAGTAATCCAAGTTACTTTGTTTTGCCATTTATTGACTGACACCTCTTCTGTCCCCATATTGAGAGAAATCATGAGTAAGTGCAGAGGCGTTGTGTGAACATGTTATTGTACTTCTAGACTAAATGTAAGTATGCATTTACTCATCTCACTTTTTATTAGCCAATTTCTTTGCTGCTGACCATCAATGATTCAATTCAACCATACCAATAAGCAAAAATGACTTTAGATAAACACCACATTTGTTTCATCATTGTTGAACTTTCTTCTCTTGCATCTTATTTGAATCTAATGTGAAGATTATGTTGTGCACAGTTAGAAAAAACAATAGCCTTAACCCTGGTCCAGAGAACCTCTCATCTTCAGTTCAGATGAAAATGCATCCGCTCAACTGATCTAATGCGTTAGTCAATAACTCAAGGAACAGTTATGACAGTAAGCCTTTCTGACGGTGAGTGTGCAGCTTAAAACCTGTGAAGATTGTTGCCATCTTCTTTATCTTCACTACTGATCTTGCACCCACAGACTCCAAGAGCACAACAGAGACCACACACTTTTTCTGCAGTCTTGGGTCTGGGAATTCATTTTCCCTGTAGGGATTTTTTTTTTTAAATGGATCAATAAAGAGTTGTAAGCCGTGTGTTAGTGATGCGTAGATCACAGTTATATCAGTGGGTCAGACAGGCCAAGTAATAAAAAAATAACATTCCAATTAAATGCGAGTGGGTCACTGGTGGATGAGATAAACCATTAATGATGGAAATATTAATGTGTTTAAAGCTTAATTTTTTTTGTCAGGTACTAATTTACAGACTATCTACGCAGTTTCAAGGTCCACTTGTTTAAGCAGCAATGGAGTTGTCACGAACTGAAGGGCCTGGAGCAGGCTGAGCAGGCGGCCAGGGCGGAGCCGGCGCTTCAGGGGCAGAGGCGGCCATCTTGTCTGAAGACACCGGCCATGACGGGACGAGACTCTGGAAGGGCGGCCATGAAGGGACGAGACTCTGGAAGGGCGGCCATGATGGGACGAGACTCTGGAAGGGTGGCGGCCATCTTGGGACGAGACTCTGGAACGGCGGCGGCCATCTTGGCTGATGGGTCACGGGATGGAGTTGATGTGTGTGCTGCCCACACACACAAAATATTCGTGGCAATGATGATCAGCGCTGGATCATCCGGAGCTGACTCAGGCACGGCGGCCTCGACGTGAAGAAGCTCAGGCTCTGCAGGACTGATGTGAAGAAGCTCAGGGTCAGCAGGACTGATGTGAAGAAGCTCAGGGTCAGCAGGACTGATGTGAAGAAGCTCAGGGTCAGCAGGACTGACGTGAAGAAGCTCAGGGTCAGCAGGACTGATGTGAAGAAGCTCAGGCTCAGCAGGACTGATGTGAAGAAGCTCAGGGTCAGCAGGACTGATGTGAAGAAGCTCAGGGTCAGCAGGACTGATGTGAAGAAGCTCAGGCTCAGCAGGACTGACGTGAAGAAGCTCAGAGTCACCAGGACTGACGTGAAGAAGCTCAGGGTCAGCAGGACTGACGTGAAGAAGCTCAGGGTCAGCAGGACTGATGTGAAGAAGCTCAGGGTCAGCAGGACTGATGTGAAGAAGCTCAGGGTCAGCAGGACTGATGTGAAGAAGCTCAGGGTCAGCAGGACTGACGTGAAGAAGCTCAGGGTCAGCAGGACTGACGTGAAGAAGCTCAGGGTCAGCAGGACTGACGTGAAGAAGCTCAGGGTCAGCAGGACTGATGTGAAGAAGCTCAGGGTCAGCAGGACTGATGTGAAGAAGCTCATGGTCAGCAGGACTGACGTGAAGAAGCTCAGGGTCAGCAGGACTGATGTGAAGAAGCTCAGGGTCAGCAGGACTGACGTGAAGAAGCTCAGGGTCAGCAGGACTGACGTGAAGAAGCTCAGGGTCTGCAGGACTGATGTGAAGAAGCTCAGGGTCTGCAGGACTGATGTGAAGAAGCTCAGGGTCAGCAGGACTGATGTGAAGAAGCTCAGGGTCAGCAGGACTGATGTGAAGAAGCTCAGGGTCAGCAGGACTGATGTGAAGAAGCTCAGGGTCAGCAGGACTGACGTGAAGAAGCTCAGGGTCAGCAGGACTGATGTGAAGAAGCTCAGGGTCAGCAGGACTGATGTGAAGAAGCTCAGGGTCAGCAGGACTGATGTGAAGAAGCTCAGGGTCAGCAGGACTGACGTGAAGAAGCTCAGGGTCAGCAGGACTGATGTGAAGAAGCTCAGGGTCAGCAGGACTGATGTGAAGAAGCTCAGGGTCAGCAGGACTGATGTGAAGAAGCTCAGGGTCAGCAGGACTGACGTGAAGAAGCTCAGGGTCAGCAGGACTGACGTGAAGAAGCTCAGGGTCAGCAGGACTGACGTGAAGAAGCTCAGGGTCAGCAGGACTGACGTGAAGAAGCTCAGGGTCAGCAGGACTGACGTGAAGAAGCTCAGGGTCAGCAGGACTGATGTGAAGAAGCTCAGGGTCAGCAGGACTGATGTGAAGAAGCTCAGGGTCAGCAGGACTGATGTGAAGAAGCTCAGGGTCAGCAGGACTGACGTGAAGAAGCTCAGGGTCAGCAGGACTGACGTGAAGAAGCTCAGGGTCAGCAGGACTGACGTGAAGAAGCTCAGGGTCAGCAGGACTGACGTGAAGAAGCTCAGGGTCAGCAGGACTGACGTGAAGAAGCTCAGGGTCAGCAGGACTGACGTGAAGAAGCTCAGGGTCAGCAGGACTGACGTGAAGAAGCTCAGGGTCAGCAGGACTGACGTGAAGAAGCTCAGGGTCAGCAGGACTGATGTGAAGAAGCTCAGGGTCAGCAGGACTGACGTGAAGAAGCTCAGGGTCAGCAGGACTGACGTGAAGGAGCTCAGGGTCAGCAGGACTGACGTGAAGGAGCTCAGGGTCAGCAGGACTGACGTGAAGAAGCTCAGGGTCAGCAGGACTGACGTGAAGAAGCTCAGGGTCAGCAGGACTGATGTGAAGAAGCTCAGGGTCAGCAGGACTGATGTGAAGGAGCTCAGGGTCAGCAGGACTGATGTGAAGAAGCTCAGGGTCAGCAGGACTGACGTGAAGGAGCTCAGGGTCAGCAGGACTGACGTGAAGGAGCTCAGGGTCAGCAGGACTGACGTGAAGAAGCTCAGGGTCAGCAGGACTGACGTGAAGAAGCTCAGGGTCAGCAGGACTGACGTGAAGAAGCTCAGGGTCAGCAGGACTGATGTGAAGAAGCTCAGGGTCAGCAGGACTGATGTGAAGAAGCTCAGGGTCAGCAGGACTGATGTGAAGAAGCTCAGGGTCAGCAGGACTGACGTGAAGGAGCTCAGGGTCAGCAGGACTGACGTGAAGGAGCTCAGGGTCAGCAGGACTGACGTGAAGAAGCTCAGGGTCAGCAGGACTGATGTGAAGAAGCTCAGGGTCAGCAGGACTGATGTGAAGAAGCTCAGGGTCAGCAGGACTGATGTGAAGAAGCTCAGGGTCAGCAGGACTGACGTGAAGGAGCTCAGGGTCAGCAGGACTGACGTGAAGGAGCTCAGGGTCAGCAGGACTGACGTGAAGAAGCTCAGGGTCAGCAGGACTGATGTGAAGAAGCTCAGGGTCAGCAGGACTGACGTGAAGAAGCTCAGGGTCAGCAGGACTGATGTGAAGAAGCTCAGGGTCAGCAGGCATCTTCAGGTTCTTGAACCTGGTGGGCCAAGCACTGCGGCCACCGGCTTGGTGCATACTGCCCCTCCCATAAATGGAAATGTCCACCTCAAACTCTCCGACAGTGAAGGAGGTACCAGTCAAATGAAGGGCATAATCTAGGAACTCGCTCAGTGATCTTTGAGGACCATCACGTATTAAAGTGGATTTTAACGGGTTTAAGTGAGTTCATAAAGTCAATGAAAGCATAGTCTGGGAGGTTAGTGAAATTGGCAATACCTAGGAAGTCCTGAATGTGGTCCTCGAGCGAGCGAGTTCCTTGATGAAGGCGGACGAGACGTACTGCTGGATCCATAGTGGCGAAGGAGGCAACTATGATCAGGAGGAGGCAAAACAGATCAGAGAGAATTTGCAAAAAGGAGAATTAAAAATAAATTAATAACGCCTATATCCAGCTTTTGCTTGGTATGAACGTATTTAATTTCTCTTGTGTGTGTTCGGGAAGTTGCATCGACGGAAACAGTGTAAAGACTGGCTATTAATGTTAATGTTAATTGAATAGCAGCCTACTTCAGTTAAATATGTTACCATATCATCAGCTTAACACAGAGAATTAGAATGCTTATAATTTGACGAACGGGTGCGGATATCTAAATCGGAGAAAATCATATGGCGGGTGGTGGATGATTTTTAACAGTTGATTTCGGGTGATGTTAAAGCTGATCCGTGCATCTCTAACGTGTGTTCACTGTGTATTCGGACTACAATCACATGAAACAGTGAAATTTATGTAATTAAATAAAAATATTTTATATATATATATATATATATATATATATATATATATATATATATATATATATATATATATATATATATATATATATATATACATAATATATATATACATAATATATGTGTGTACGGTGTAGAATTATTTTGTATATATAAATGCACACATATGCATGTATATATTTAAGAAATATTTGCATGTATATATGTATATATATATATATATATATATATATATATATATATATATATACTGTATGTGTGTGTATATATATATATATATATATATATATATATATATATATTTATACATAATTTATATTATATATAAATATTTTATATGTAAATCAATTTTTCTTAAATATACATGCGTGTGTGTATTTATATATACAAAATAATTATACACAGTACACACACATATATTATATAAACACAAAATTTATTTTGGATTTGATTAATCACGATTAATTGTATTATTATATTTTTATACATTTTTTATATAATATAAATATAAATATTTTTATTAATATTATTCTTTAAATGATATATTTAACATTTATTTAATATTCATTTTAATATTTATTATCATAAATTTTTTACACAAATATGATTGTTTTTTTGTTTTTTTACAAATAAATGTTGTAATATAATTAATTATTATAAAATATATACAATAAATAGATTATTCTACATTTTCCACAACAGAATTGAATGTTATTTTCATTACAAAGAACATTTCCAACAATAGCTAAAAAAAATCGACTGTATAGGCTATTGTAATTATACAAGCTATTCCGAAATTTTTTACTTAATTGATAATTGTGCTCTATTGTGATGTGAAACGAAACCATTGAGTCTGTAAATTCTTAGATTTTAGGTAATGGTGTGTTAACCGAGACTCCTTTCAGACATGTTTGTCAGTGCAAACATCCTTGTGGCACATTTCAGTCGGTGTCGCCTGTGTTTGACTGACAGATGCACCCTGGGCTCGACGAGGCTTGGGACTTAGAAGCAAGTACGCTAGAGCAAACGGACAGGTGTGTTAGATGAACTGGCGAGGGCGTACTGACAGCGACGAGAGTGACAGTAATCACAAGCTAACCTCTTTCTCACCTGTCAGTCTTTCTCTCCTCTCTCGCCTGTCCATCATGCTTGGCTGCCCCATGTGACGAGAGTATTTACCAGTCGGCACAATCAGTTACTCACTGTAAACATGACACACATCCAGATCCTCACCCTTTGGATTGTCACTTCTGTCTTGTCCATTGGGTCTTGATTTGATCAGGATATAGACCAACCCATCTGTCATTATTTTATTGCCATTACCTGTTTTCATACAGAAGTTTAGTTTGCTAAATATATCAAATTTTTTTTATTGGATATTGGATGTGAAAAGGAAATGGTTCTTCCATAACACTGCACTTTAGATGTGTGAGAATTTTTCACACTAGGAGTCATTTATATAGTTCGATTTTATAGGGATTATCTGTTAAAAAAATGTTCTATGCAAAATGTTCTATTAAAGAGAAGATAGAAAATAAATATTTGTGTGTGCTGTAAAGTGGTTTGAAAAAATAAAATCGGAATCGGCTAAAATCGGTATCGGCAGGTCAAACTCAAGGAAAAATCGGGATCGGCCTAGAAAATTGTAATCGGTGCATCTCTAGTATACTCTTGTAAAAACTGTTCTAGAACCTTAGGGTTCTTGACTCAATATGAGATGCTGAAGTACACGTGTAAATAACACGCTTCAATCTGAAACCAGTAGCTCATATTTTTGCTTAAATTGCCATCTGCATTATTTTACAATAGCACTTAGCCATCTCGGGATATCAATTTTATTTCAATATATATATATATATATTGTGTACCCCTAGTAGCCGAGACAGAACTCTTGCAAACGCACAGCTTTGAAACCAACAACCAACTTCTTGGTCATGTTGGCACGGCCAGACTTTCCCAAGACTCCTGCCACTGTTTAACCCTCTTTGACTGGCCCCGGACAGGTCAACGTTTTACTCGTCTTAAACACACTCACTTCATCAGGCGCAAACAATAAGTCGGCCCCCTAACAGGGCAGCACACTGCACCCGCTCCCACTAGGACTGCCAAACATGAGGCAGCGCTGCGTGAGGTGGAGGGTAACAACACTTTCACTGCGGTTTCTGCACACTTGAGTTCCTTCACTTTGAAATGAAGCATCTCGGAGCTTGTTGTGATTGCGTACTTGTATATTTCTTAATGTTACATTTATGGTTTTGCAGACATTCATACCAAGCAACTTAGAATAATATGTGCAACTACATTTTTACATTTTCTGAAGAAAATGTGAATGGTGTTTGTCTATTTAAAATCCACTGCCAGTCAGGGTTGCCAAGTCTGAGGTTTTCCTGTGGAATTGGGATACTTTTAACTTAACTTAACTTACTGTTAAATGTTTTTAAATGTTTGATTTGACCTATTGCATAAATTATATTTGACTTAAATGCTTGTATTGAAATAGTTGATATTCTCCCAAAGATAAAACTGTGCTAGAAGATTTGTGATCACTATGATACAGTAGGGGTTTTCATTTTGCATAACAGTTGTGTAAAATGTGTTTTAGGTATGGGAATGGCTGGCATATTTTGAGTTTTGAAATTTGGGTTATGGTCATTGGGCTATTTTAATTAGCCAATGGGCTAGTTTTGTTCTGCAGACCTGGCAACTCTGCTGCCAGTTTTCTTAGTGGTTGCTTATTGGCCCCGGTCAAGGTTGTTGTTGGTGTGTGTGTGTGTGTGTGTTTCATTGTGACTTGCACGTTTAAATTTGTAGTTGTAATTTAAAATTTTATAATTTTGTCATTCAAAATGTTATATATATGTAAATTACAAATTTTTAAATATATAAAATATTTTTTTTTTTTTTAAATAAAACATTTTAATTTGTACCTTTATTATTTTGTTTAATTTATTATTTTTATTATTTATTTTTATTCATAAATCACAATTTTGTCATTCAAAATTTTATATATAAGTATATATACTAAATTATAAATATTTAAATATATACAATATTTGTTTTTTAAATATAACATTTTAATTTGTACATTTTATTTTGTTTAATTATTATTTTTATTATTTATTTTTATACATAAACTACCATTTTATAAAAGTAAATACATTTATTTTACAAAGAATATCCATTATATTATATTGTATTTCCAGTATAATAATAGTAATAATATTGTATAAATTATATATCAAATATTTTAAAAATCTAAATGCGCAGCGCGCACATACACACACACACACTAATATTATTATATTAATAATAGCAAATATTAGTTTAATTTCATATTATTTTAAAAACGTACAAAACATGCACAAAGCTTTGCAATAATACCTGGAAATTGGATAGGTATTATAATTATACAGGAGACTCCAAACATACAGTATATAAATTCATAAACACTTTTACTGGAAAATTATACCAATATATAAGATGTCATTCATGCAGTTTCAACAAAACGTCATATGTGTTAGCCAGCGATTTGACAAGCAGAAGTTGGCAATCAGAATTAACAACCAAATATCACAAAAAATTAAATGTTTACATTTTTCAAGGTATAAAACTTACACGCACATATGATCAACACGACATACAGCGACGGTTCCATCAACTGGCCCCAAATTCTCTCACATTGGCCCCCGGCCAGTGGGACGTCCTTATTGCAGAGCCCTGAATAATGATAGCAAAAGTGATACCTTCCTCAGCAAACACCACTAATAATGTTGTTATGAAAGGTAGAATTGGATGTGTTTCAAGGTTTGAAGGATTCGTTTAGCATTAGTCAAGTCAATGGGAGGATGTGTGAATTGTGAGAGACTTAATTACTGACTGAAGTCGCAAGGCTTTGGTAGTCGTAGGTTTTGGTGATGTACTGGGAGCTACAAACAAGCAAAGACTTTAAACCAGAGTGATTCTCCCTCATGCTAACAGTTCAATTCCCAGGCCTCTTGTTAGAAGCAGTTAAACTAAGAGGCCTTCCTTAAGAACTAATGAGCCTACACAGTACGACAGACAAAGACACTGAGATTAAAGGGTCGATGTTGAGTTTATACACTCCTTAGCCTTTATCATAATGCAAAAAGGAGATTTTTTTTTTTCTTTTCATTTGTAGGCGCTGATCTACCCCCCCCCCCCCCCCCCTCCATGCCCCCCTCCCCCCAATGCCCCCCTCCCCCCAATGCCCCCCTCCCCCCAATGCTCGCGCATACACATCTTCTGCCGCTCTTCACACTCCCTCTTTGTGTTCTCTCGGGATTAGCTGGCTCTTGTCAAAAAGAAAAGGCGGATTTCATTTAATGGAGAGAGGGATTTGCAGAACAGACAGGTTTACAAGTTGCCTTTACCTCTGCGTGTAAGGAAAGCGCTTTCTCTACAGCGCTAAGCTGTGCCATTCAGAAAGTGTGGAGGGTTTGGATAGCGTGGCACAATGGCTTCTAACTAAACTGCCCATTGTCTGCAGTTAAAAACTGAAGTTTGGAATGATTACTTTAGCGATTAAAGTGCAATTGTGCAATGCTTAGTGGTTGAACATATGCTGGCTATAATTGATTATTGCAGTTACGAGGTATAAACGAGGCTTAAATCTGTGACTTAATGAATTTAAATAAATAGTAGATGATTGAAACATTCATTTCTTCCTAAATAAAATAAATATAAAATAATGTTTAGGACATAATACAAATTTCCTTCAAAATAAAAGAATGTCTGATCTATTAAATATGTTTTGAAATACATTTTATTCAATTAGTTTTAATAATTTGCAGTCTTGTTTTTATTTATTTTATTTTATTGTGAATAAACATCTTATTTATTAGTCTCATATCTTCGATTATTGTGAACATTATTCAAACAAATATTAAATGAATAAATATAACATTAAAAATGAGACTGCAAATTATTAAAGGAATAGTTTTATACACAATCCACGAGATTTATTCAAAATATTTATTTTATTTTTAATTTAAAGAATGTGTGATCTTTTAAGATATTTCCAGTTGCTTCCCTTCTTGCATTACCTTGATATGATTCACCAAGGATACAATCATTTTGATAATCTTTTATTGAAGAGTTTTGGATTGCAAAACCCTGCTGAAGCATTGTTCAGTTCAGCTGGAATAATTGTCAAACTTACAACTCCCTTTGAAAAATCTTTTGATTTATGAAGTTGAAGTTCAGGATCCAAGGGCATTTGAAATGAAAGAACAGGTGTTGTAAAGAATAAAACAGAAAATTGAATGTTTCTTCCTTGTTTTGGCAGACCGGATGGCATGGGCACTGTTACAGAACAGGAGAAGGAGGAGTTTGAGGAGATCAGGAGCAGACTGTTGACTTTATTGGAGAAGCAGATCACACATTTCAGGTAAGATGAGCTACCACATCCACGTCATCTTAATAATGTACATCAATTTATTAAATTAACTAATCTACAGACACCTTCAGCATTTCTCACATTATCACAGTTTATTCGCTATAGTTTAGAAAATGGTAATACAATATGACAAGAACTCAGAGTTATCAAATCAGTTGATATTTCACTGGTTTTGCCCATCCTTTTGTTAGACTGTCTCACATATGAATTAGGTTAAATTGCTGTTAAATATAAGTACACAATTAGATGATACCAATTTAGGTCAACCAATTACTAAGCAATGCTTAATTTTTTTTCAGTCTGTACTCTGTGGTGTAAAAATGTCGCATTAGCAATTAAAGAAAAAACACTTAAGCAAAACATGGTCAGGTCAAAGTATCTGAATAATTTTTGGTCCCAAATATGTTTAAATTTTACTGGTAGTCCACTCTATCAAGAATTTTTGGGTATAATGTCACAGTTAACTTTATTTTGCTATCCTCACTTACAGAAATTAACTTTGTCCTGCGCCCACTAGTAAAAAAATATAAAAATTATATCTGGTGTCACTGTGTAATTTTTGGGTTGACTGTATATTAAAAAGAAAATCAGCAAATGTTCGGATATTGTCAGCAAATGGATTCCAGATCTATTTTGATAAGGTTGCAAACATCAGGAAAAAAATCCAAATGATAAAAACGAACTATATAATCATGTAATTACATTGTAATAACAGTGTATTAACAATGTAATATCTGGTCCCTGAAGCAAAACCAGTTGATAACCACCGTATAGCATCTCAGCTTACAGTTTACTCGTTTACCAGACCCCCTCCTGATTGGTCCTCGTTTTCAGCCGTCATCCCGCTGGCCCCCCTCAGTAGAGTGCTGGAAACATTAGTAAAGAGGGTTTGAGTCTTGCTTTTGCAGCAGAACCTAATAAAACCACTCCAACAAAAGCTACAAACAGCATCTCAGATTATGCAAATGGGACGGCAGACAGAGGCCAGGCCGGTGCGGGGCGTGCCGGGGATTAAGCGCGGGTCCCAGCTCAAGCTGATTAGACCTTGTTGAGTCACTTGGTAAGTGTGCCTCTTGCCCCACATGCACGAAAAAAACGCGTCGAGGGCCGTTCGGGTGGACTTTCACACCTGTGGTGTGAGGCCTTTATGAGAACCACTTCTCTTTCGCCTTCATTCATCCCATTTAGCATTGTCCCGTACGTACGCTGACACCTGTCCCTCCTCAACAGGCTTTGGAAAACATCTCTATTTAAAAGACGTAATTATTGTCCCATGATAGCTGAGAAACAGCGGTTTGTGACTGACTCCTTCAGCTTGTGCTCAGTCTTCTTTCTTATATGCCTTTCGTTAATTACCACTCGAGTTTTTCCCCTTGTCTTCTTGCCCGTAGGTACTGTTTCCCCTTCGGGCGACCGGAGGGGGCTCTTAAAGCCACACTCTCTCTTCTAGAAAGGGTGAGTGTCCTCCAATTAACTGTGCATGCTTTGCACCTTATATGCATGTCTTGTGTGTACTAGCATGTGCTTAAAGTGAAATAAATGAGAGGAAAAAGTGTCATTCTTCAGGCTCTGATGAAAGACATCACCACACCTGTCCCAACTGAAGAGATGCACAAGATAGTTCAGAAGTGCCTGGAAAAAGCTGCACTCATCAATTACTCCCAGCTGACCGACTACGCCCAGATCGAAGGTTCTCACAGAACACTTTTCAGGGCTCAAAAGTAAGGATTTTTTTTTTTGATGGCCCTTGTCAGCCAGTAGTTTGGATTTGAGAAGAGAAATCTGGCTGAACACCTGGCAAAGTTTTCAGTAGCCCCAGCACACACAAAAAATACACTATCGTTCATATGCTTCATTTTAATATGCTTTAAGACAAACCATGTGCAAATTCATAAGTCAACACTGCTGAGTATTTTCTCTTTAAAACTGCGGTGATCTAAAGACAGTTTCAAAAACGCGGTTTGAAATCGTTGGTGTTTCTTACGTCACAAACTACATCAGATCAACGTGCGGTCAGGCTTTAGCATATCATTACTATGCCGTGAAGCAGCGGAGTCTCAAAAGAAGCCCGGTTTTCCCGGTATATTTTCTGTTGATATGAAAAATCGGGTAGATTTAGCAACATAGCGGGTGTATGATGTATATTAAGATATTATGATGAACTCTATGCCTCCACTGATGTTCTAGTCGTTCAAAGCGTTCCTAAGGATCCTGATTTTTAGAAGGCAGACTCAGATGGTAAACGGGAACATGGTTTGTGTAACATTAGCAACACATTATTAGCTGTTTGATAATATAGTCAAGCAAAATGCTAATCATATGAGTCACTGTTATGTGTCCGACAGTGTAAAGAGCGATATCCTTGTGCAGCGTTTATCTCAGTAAGTTGAGCGAGTGGATCTCTAAGCTGGTGTGAGTGAGTGGAGACGGGGCTCATTTGTATTTTCATGGTTCCGTGTATACTAAATGAAGCAAGGGTGTAGTTACATTCGAGCTATTTTAAAGCATGAAGAAAAAAAATGTCACAGGAAAATACAGAAATGTGTAATTTTGGTGATCAAAGATGAGTTTTAAGGGATACAATTATTGACTACAGGGGGACTTTAAATAAAGAAAAGAAATCTGCAACCGGTATCAGAATCGGCCAATTTGCTTGTAAAAGAAATTGGCTGTGAAAAAATCTAAATTGGTGCATCACTAATAATAAAAAAAAATTTAAATAAAACATTATTTAAAAAATCGAATAGTCTTTTCGCTGCAAAAACAAATGCCGTTTTCAAAGAGCACTGTGTTTTTCTAGTTTTCTTGCATAATAATTTGTGGTTAATATTAATGTAACTGTCAGCACACTTAAGGGGAATCGGCCCGCTCATGGGTAAATTTTTTTTTTCCTACGGCCCTCAACCTAAAATGAGTTTGACACCCCTGTACACTATAAAAAATAGTTTCAACCTAATTAAGTGCAGTGTTAATTTTGACAGCAAATTTTGATTTAGTTTTAGTCTTAGTCTTTTGACTAAAATGCCATTTTAGTTTTAGTCATATTTTAGTCATCTGAATTGTTTTAGTTTTAGTCTAGTTTTAGTCGACGAAATACAATACGATTTTAGTCGACTAAATCTACAGTAGATTTAGTCGACTAAAATATAATGGGTTTAGTTTAAGTGTAATGCATTAATTTAGAATTTCGCTTAAATGTCCAAACCCATATACCGGAGAAAACATCTATTAAACTATTAATATGAATGATTTTTAAGTTTGAATATGCAATACAGATTTAACTATTGTGACTTAAAAAATATCTTAAAATTAAATAAAACCACTTTTCCTAAAGTAAAACACAGTCTTCTTTTCAATGAATGATACCGGTATGCATTCTTTATAACTTGCATACATCATTCTTTATTCTTTCAAGCAGACATATTTATTTGTATGAATTAAATATAATTAATCCTTATTAAAGCTATTAACAAACAGTGAATGCTTTCTCTTTTTCTTTTGTTGCTTGAATATTAAGGACACAGACCGCATTAGGTATATTACGCACTTATATTTATATTTATTACGCACACATGCGGATACAATCGCACTGATGCACATCCGATACACTCACAACTGTTTAAGACATAACCGACATAGTTTACATGAATACTCTCCAAAACGGACATTAAGACATAATGTTGTGTTTTTTTTTTTTCCATTCAGACACGAAAGAGAGCTCAGTTCAGTAGCTACTCGCGCGCTGTAGGCTATATGTGTCTATGTGGCTGCACGCTTCGGGTCGGGTGTGTGCACACAGAAAACCGTACCGAATAGAGCTCTTTTTTGCGTCGTCACTCTTATTCAGATCTATATGTCTGCTCTACTCATTCTCCCAGACGTTCACATTTTTTAACGTTTTATGAGACCGCGGGGTAGATCAAGTTACAGTACAAATGTGCGCATCTACCACACACGCGCAGGACATCAGTTCTGACTGGATCGCTTTCCAGATCGTCACTATAACATTTTCGTCTAGTTTTTATTCGTTGACGAAAATGTCAATAGATTTTCGTCATAGTTTTTGTTATTCAAAACTAGGTTTTATTTAGTTATCGTCTCGTTTTCGTCTGTGAATAAATGTCGTTGACGAATAATTTTCGTCATTATTTTCGTCAACGAAATTAACACTGATTAAGTGTACATCCTGCCTTAAAATTTAGAAGTTTAGTCAACTTGAAATGTGAAGTTGTATTAACTTACTACGTAGTTAATACAGTCAGCTTTTTTACGGTGTAGCTGGCCAAATCCTTATTGTTGAGCCCATTAGATCTATTGCTTTAAATTCTTGCATTTAGTTTGTGTGAAGTGTCTGGAGTGTTAGAGATTTGGTGTGACTGTTCGGACGTCTGTGTGTCAGCAGATAGCAGCCAGGCGTCTCCAGAGAAAAGACTGGAGGACATGATCAGACTAGGAGAGCTGTGTATGGAGGTGTTACAGCAGAACGATGAGCATCACTCTGAGGTTAGACCTGTGAAATATCTCTTGATAAAGTCCTGACTATTTCCTGCTATGAAAGCCTTCATTTATTTTCATTACGTCTCTGTTATCAATGCTTTTTCTTTCTTGTTTCTCGTATTAAACTCAATACCAGCACCTTTTTGTTCAAAATGAATCCGACATCGATCCTTTCATATATCTTCCAGTCCTTTACAACATAGGTTGAGAAAAACCCACAGTAACATAGACAGAGAATCAATCTTTGTTTATCATCGGGTCTTTTGGTTGTGCATGTTTCTCCAGAAGGTATTGCATGATCATTTCAGAGCGGACTTGTGATCATTTACCGTCTCGCTGTCCATTTACTTCGCCACGTTGCCGTAACAGCTGTTAGCGAGTGACAGCTTACTCGTCCAGTGCCAGCTCATAGTAGCGGCACAGGAAAACAACGCCCACGGCCCATCTGCACAAGGCCAGCGCCCGCTATCGCTCTCACATCAACTTAAAAAAAAAAAAGAAAAGATCAAAGGAAATTCATCAATACTAGGTGTTAAGGCTTTGTAGAAAGTAACAGCAAGTTACTTTAGTTACTCCTTACTAATAATGTGGATGTAGACATCTGCTGGCAAGGTACCGGGCTATTTTTAGGCCTCAAGGTTTCAACAGGTGTCACAGATGACAGAGACAATGATGCCAGAACGCAGGCTGTGCCTAACAAGACAAATGTCCCACATGCTGTCACTAAGGAAACATCAAGGTGTGTGTGTGTGTGTGTGTGTGTGTGCGTGATGTGCTCAGATCTACGTTAGTGAAATTATGGTCACACTTACAGTTTGAAACTAGGAGTAAAACATCGTCTAATCAAATGTGTTTTACATTGAAAGTGTATCACTTATGAATATATGTTCACTATGCTTAAGAATGTGTGTCTATTTGATATTTCTCTCTTTGTTTACCACTCCTATGTTTGTAATGCATTAGGGAAGAGAGGTAAGGTTCATCTTATATTTTACTCTCATGTTGTGTTGTGTTGTGTTGTGTTGTGTTGTGTTGTGTTATTTAGCATTTGCACCTCATTTATTTTAATTTATTATTCATGCTTTTACAAACAAAAAAGACTGGGTGTCATTTAGCACAATGTATATTTGTGTGTTAAAGCATTTTTACCCAGACAAGGAAATCAAAAAGTTGCCCTCTTTAAATTTATCTCCATTAACCACAGACTCTTTGAACTTCCTAAGTCTAATGTGTATAAAAATATAAAATATACTGTAGGTCAAAAGTTTTTGGGATCAGTAAAGCCCCGTTCACACTACAAGCGAATCGCTTCTCATTTGCATAAAGTTGAAATTTCTCAACTTTTGTCGCTTGACATGCCCACATTCTGTCGCCAACGGTCACTGTTGCTCGTGTCGCCGGAAGTCGCCAGCGCTCCATTGAAATGAATGGGATCATGTCGCTTTGTCGCTGTGTGTCGTTGGCGGTGTGAACGGGGCTTTAGATTTGTTTCTTTTCTTTTTTTGAGAGAGAGAGAAATTAATACTTTAATTCCGCAAAGATGTATTAAATTGTTCACAAGTGATAGTAAAAACACTTATAATGTTACAAAAGATTTATATTTCAAATAAATGCCGTTTTTTTTAAAGCTTATTATTCATCAAAGAATCCTGAAATATGTATCGCAACTTTTAACTTTTCAACTAATAATATGAAGAATTGTTTCTTGAGCAGCAAATCAACAAATTAGAATGATTTCTGAAGAATCATGTGACACTGAAGATTGGAGTAATGATGTTGAAATAATAAAATAGTAAAAAAAAATCAATTACATTTTAAAATATGTTAATGTTAATTGTATTTAATATTGTACAGAATATTACTGTTTTACTTTTTTATCAAATAAATGCAGTCTTGGCAGGTATAAGAAACTTTAGAAAAGTTTTAATATTTCAGAAAGTCAATAACTTATCAGTAGTTATAGAAAGTCTACTACTAGAACTACTAGAAAGTCAGTAGTTATTTTCAAATTTATAAATAAAATAAAATTATTAATATGGTTAATATACATTTTGTTAAATATATTATTCATATAATAAGATGATAAAAGTCTGGAATAGTTTCGGCAATATTTACATATATCAATTCTGCATAAAAATGCATCAAATAACATGCAGTCAAGGCTGAGATTGTGAGGAAAGACCTTATATGGAGATGGTTTGGGTGTGTATTATGCTAATTACTGAGGGATTTGATTTCTGAAGGATCATGTGACTGAAGTAATGATGCTGAAAATTCAGCGTTGCATCACAGGAATAAATTACATTTTAAAATATATTCAAATAGAAAACAGTTATTTTAAATTGTAATAATATTCACAATATTATTGTTTTTTACTGTATTTTTGATCACATAAATGCAGCCTTGGTGAGCAGAATAGATTTTACCGACCCTAAATTTTTGAATAGTAGTGTATTTCCCAGTTTGACACTTTAACTCACAAGAAGTTAGTAATAGGATCGACTAGCTAACCATCTTGACCCATTCCTAGAAGCAACCGAACAGTATGGTCTAGTCTATTATTGAAATATTCTTTTTAACTTTAATGGTGACGGATTTTCTGAGTATTTTTTAGACTGAAATGGATATAGCAGAGATTGACTCACTTGTCAGCTCTATGCTGTTCAAAACCTGCTTCTAAAAGCCCTGAAGACAAACTCCCTCAAGGCCAGCGACTGTAAAACATCTAGTCAGACAAGAGTGACGTTCACCCCCTCCCCACACACACACACACGCTCGGATATCCGTACACAATAGCACCCTTCAATAAGTCTTCATTCTCCTCTCCACCATATATTCTTCACTATGACTGATTGCACTTTTATCCCTATAATCGCTCGATGCCGACCGCTTTGGATGGAAAGTTCTTGGCTGCAAAGAATACAAGACAACATGAACTGGCTTTCTTTGATACTCTCGATTTAGTTGGCTGCAGACGTCCCGAAGAATGGCCGTGTGGAAGAATGCAAAGAGAGAAATGCATTGATGGACTTGGATCTTTTCAGAAGGGCCTTCGATGCACATACTGGCAGACAATAGGGAGCTCGGCACTATGTAGAAAGACGCCAGTGAATTTTTCCCTTTTCTCAGGGGAATTCAGTAAGATGTATGAGCTCTGGTCCTCTGCAGTCGACCACAAAAGACACGTGGATGGCTAATTGTCCTTTTTTGATCTTTAGCCTTTTTGATGGCAGTATTCTGCTACTTTCTAGTACAGTTCCCTTTTCCAAACGTAAAAAGCAAACGTAAAAATGTATTTTTATGTGCTGCATCTACACTCACCTAAAGGATTATTAGGAACACCATACTAATACTGTGTTTGACCCCCTTTCGCCTTCAGAACTGCCTTAATTCTACGTGGCATTGATTCAACAAGGTGCTGAAAGCATTCTTTAGAAATGTTGGCCCATATTGATAGGATAGCATCTTGCAGTTGATGGAGATTTGTGGGATGCACATCCAGGGCACAAAGCTCCCGTTCCACCACATCCCAAAGATGCTCTATTGGGTTGAGATCTGGTGACTGTGGGGGCCATTTTAGTACAGTGAACTCATTCAAGAAACCAATTTGAAATGATTCGAGCTTTGTGACATGGTGCATTATCCTGCTGGAAGTAGCCATCAGAGGATGGGTACATGGTGGCCATAAAGGGATGGACATGGTCAGAAACAATGCTCAGGTAGGCCGTGGCATTTAAACAATGCCCAATTGGCACTAAGGGGCCTAAAGTGTGCCAAGAAAACATCTCCCACACCATTACACCACCACCACCAGCCTGCACAGTGGTAACAAGGCATGATGGATCCATGTTATCATTCTGTTTACGCCAAATTCTGACTCTACCATCTGCATGTCTCAACAGAAATCGAGACTCATCAGACCAGGCAACATTTTTCCAGTCTTCAACTGTCCAATTTTGGTGAGCTCTTGCAAATTGTAGCCTCTTTTTCCTATTTGTAGGGGAGATGAGTGGTACCCGGTGGGGTCTTCTGCTGTTGTAGCCCATCCGCCTCAAGGTTGTGCGTGTTGTGGCTTCACAAATGCTTTGCTGCATACCTCGGTTGTAACGAGTGGTTATTTCAGTCAAAGTTGCTCTTCTATCAGCTTGAATCAGTCGGCTCATTCTCCTCTGACCTCTAGCATCAACAAGGCATTTTCACCCACAGGACTGCCGCATACTGGATGTTTTTCCCTTTTCACACCATTCTTTGTAAACCCTAGAAATGGTTGTGCATGAAAATCCCAGTAACTGAGCAGATTGTGTAATACTCAGACCGGCCCGTCTGGCACAAACAACCATGCCACGCTCAAAATTGCTTAAATCACCTTTCTTTCCCATTCTGACATTCAGTTTGGAGTTCAGGAGATTGTCTTGACCAGGACCACACCCCTAAATGCATTGAAGCAACTGCCATGTGATTGGTTGATTAGATAATTGCATTAATGAGAAATTGAACAGGTGTTCCTAATAATCCTTTAGATGAGTGTATTTGTTACCTTTAAAATTTAAATCAGTGTTGATGTATTTAAAAGTGGTTGATATTCAAATGTTATTTCCCATTTTAGAAAACCTTTCATGATCATAGGGAATTTTATGAATGGTTTCCATGGCATTGCTAAAGTGTTCTGAGTGGTTGCAAGGGTATCGGTCTACATCAAAGCAGCCCAATCACAAAAATCTACCATTCCGGTCCCTAAATATGCAAAATCCAGTAATTTCAATGGGAATTCGTAACGATCAGGAATTTCGCCACGGGGTTAAACATTTCCCCACACAGATTTTACATCAGGTTAAAAATGGTCACATGAATTTGCACCATTGACCAACTGGAAGCTGCTTGGTTTGAAAGTGATCGCTACGATACAATAGATGGGGCTTTTTTGCCCATGAAATTTTGGTGAAACTTCACTAATGTGACCGCAACTTAATTCTATGGGATTTCTGCGCACCTTCACTGTAAAAAAAAATATTTTTCGAAGTAAATGGTAAACTAGTATTAAAACAAAGATTATTGGACGTTTTACACGAAAATACTATTTCAGCCTTTTTACTTGAAAATTTCACATTTAATTCAACGTGTTACTTGCCGTTGTAATTACCTTTGAAATCTATTTCACAGTAAATCCTACACAAAAAAAATGTTTTCAGTGTACCAAGTGATCATAAGTCTAAATTGTTCAAATATGTACTGATAAAATGTAGACGTAAAGCTGTACACAACCATGCATGCAGGTTTTGTAAAGCCATTTTCCATCTCGATCTTTGTGTGGTTCTTTTCAAGGTCCCATCATTTTATTGATTGTCTTCTACTTCTACTTGCTTTAATTCCATGTTTGTATTGTCCTTTGTTGTGAGTTTCCAAGTACACAATGCTTAGCCCTCAGTATTGTACCCTGTTCCTCTCTACACTATGCGTTTTGGGATTATTGTTTGTGATTGTATGTTTGCACAGGTATAGAAGACGTAGCATATTTTCAGCATGTTGAATGAATGATTTACAGTATATAGCGCTTTCATATGTACTACTGTACACCCAAAGCGCTTTACAATCATATCAGGGAATCTCTCCTCAAGCACCACCAGTGTGCAGCATCCACTGGGATGATGTTACATATGCTGGTTACATATATGGGTGATTCTTTTCTAATTTGGGGAACTTTTATGTCCATTGGTATGATTTTAAGAAAGAATACATTTATTAAAAAAATCTTGTTTTTAAAAATAGATTAAATAGGCTTTATTATTTATTCTATCTATATAATATATAAAGAATTCATATTAATTCTGTTTAATTTAATAGTTGTTCCTGATTTTAAAGTGTTAAAAGTTTACATTTTGCCAAAGCTTCCCAATTTTTATTTCTCTTTAATACAATTATAAAAAGTATTAAAATCAGGGAAATTTCTACTTTGCACTTTTAATCTGAAAAATTAGAGCTTAAAATCACCATGAAATCAAAATGGGCAATTGTTATATTTTGTATGTAATATTTCAGTATTGTGTCATTACCATCACACATACATGTTGATAGTTGTTCAAGTCCATGATCAGATCTTTGTTCCAGGGTTATTATTGTTAGCTTAAAAGCAAAGCCATGAAAAAAACTTTAGTTTAAATAAAATAAATGTTAACTAAAATGAAATATTATTTAATATGTTCAATTATTATTATTATTTTTTAAGTTGCTCAGGCAACATTTCTCATTTGTATGTAGTTTAACTTTAACTAAACTAAAATTAAATGAACTCAAACTATTAAATTAAATAAATATATATTTTTTAAACTAATAAAAATGACAAAACACAACAAATTAAGGGAAAACAGAAAATATAAAAATGAAATTTAATTCAAAATAATAACAAAAATGATCAATTATCCTAAAATAACTAGTTCCAGGACATGATAAATGTTTAAAATAGAAAAAAGTCAAAAGTGTCCCTAATTGAAGAATATAGCTGTTTATGCATGTGTGTATTTTGCAGGCCTTCTCCTGGTGGCCAGAGGCGATGGGTGAGCACGCCGAGACCTTCCTGTCGCTCTACACGGTGGACATGGACTCAGCACTGGCCGTCCAGCCACAGGACTCCTGGGACAGTTTCCCCCTCTTTCAGCTGCTCAACAACTTCCTCCGAACTGACCGTGTGTAGTGTTTATCACCTTTATCTTAAAATTCAACATTAGAATAAGAAATAATGTGGTGTTTCAACTTAAAAAAAAGTATGTGCTCTTGCTTGACTTAAAGCTACACTGTGTGATTTTTACCCCCATCTAGCGGTGAAAAGGTATATGACCATCCAGTGAATATTAGTTTCTGTTCCTCTCAATTCCGATTTCGTTTTAACTCCTACGGTGGCCAATGTAGTCCAAGATTAACATGGCTTCCAGTCAGTGTTAATTTCGTTGACGAAAATAATGACGAAAATTATTCGTCAACGACATTTTTTCACAGACGAAAACGAGACGATAACTAAATAAAAAATAGTTTTGAATGACAAAAACTATGACGAAAATCTATTGACATTTTCGTCAACGAATAAAAACTAGACGAAAATGTTAGTGACGATTTGGGAAGCGATCCGTCAGAACTGATGTCCTGCGTGTGTGTGGTAGATGCGCACATTTGTAGGCTGTAACGTGATCTACCCCGCGGTCTCATAAAACGTTAAAAAATGTGAACGTCTGGGAGAATGAGTAGAGCAGACATATAGATCTGAATAAGAGTGACGATGCAAAAAAGAGCTCTATTCGGTACGGTTTTCTGTGCGCACACACCCGACCCGAAGCGAAGCGTGCAGCCATGCCCATTGACACAAGCACGCGAGGACTGAATTAAGCTCTCTTTCGTGTCTGAATGGACAAATACACACAACAGTATGTCTAAATGTCCGTTTTGGAGAGTATTCATGTAAACTATGCTGGTTATGTCTTAAACAGTTGTGAGTGTATCATCAGTGCAATTATATCCGCATGTCATTGGACATGATCTGACGTCTTAAAGTGACAGTGGCAATAAACATAATGCGGTCTGTGTCCTTAATATTGATCAAGCAACAAAAGAAAAATAGAAAAGCATTCACTGTTTGTTAATAGCTTTAATAAGGATTAATTATATTTAATTCATACAAATAATAAATATGTCTGCTTGAAAGAATAAAGAATGATGTTTGCAAGTAGTTATACAGAATGCATATTCATTGAAAAGAAGACTGTTCTACTTTAGGAAAAGTAATTTTAAGATATTTTTAAGTCACAGTAGTTAAATCTGTGTCTGTATTGCATGTTCAAACTTAAAAATCATTCATATTAATAGTTTAATAGATGTTTTCTCCGGTATATGGGTTTGGACATTTTAGAGAAATTCTAAATTAACGCATTACAATTTACCTAAACCCATTATATTTTAGTCGACTAAATCTACTGTAGATTTAGTCGACTAAAATGTTATTGTATTTCGTCGACTAAAACTAGACTAAAACTAAAACAATTCAGATGACTAAAATATGACTAAAACTAAATGGCATTTTAGTCAAAAGACTAAGACTAAAACTAAATAAAAATTTACTGTCAAAATTAACACTGCTTCCAGTTCGACCTCGTCCATGAGTGTTCCTTCAAGTGATGAGGTTATTTTAGAAAACTATTATAATTTGCAGTAATTTAATTTGTCAGGTAACATATAGGTTATCTAAGTACATCTATGTAAAATGAATAATAGTTTTATGTTTTCGTTATTTTTTTACCATTTCATTGCTAACATCAGTTATCAGGTTCCCAGACAAATGCAACCTAATCTTAGTAAAGTAACTTTTATCAGTGCTATCGTTATTCTGTATGTTGTACGACATCACTAGCGAAAGGCAAAGTTTACATTGTAGGCTATATCATTTTCTCCGTGAGCAGAGATCAGTTGATGTGACTGCATGACAACTGCATTATCACATTAGGCTACATTAATTGTGTATAAAGTAAAATAAATGAAAAATAACTAAAATTTAAAGTGCCTACATATAACTTATAGCCTACAAATTATAGCGCCATTAAAATATTAATCACATGTTATCCGTCATAGAACACGGATTTATGTTACAAGGTAAACAATACTTTTCATCATTGACGCGAGGAAACCTATCCTAGATGTCGTTCTAGCGTTACGCACAGCACACCATGATATAATTAGCCAAGCAACAGAGCTGCCAACTTTCACGCATTGGCCGTGAGACACGCATTTGATTGGTTTCACACGCTCTCACGCCACACCCCCGATTTCTCACGCATGAAGTGTCAACCTGGTCGGTCAAATGCCTGGAAGATGAGTTTATCTATATATCTACCTGTTGAGCCACTCGTGATCGACTAGTTATGCCGCAAAATAGTTCAAATCTCTTGCAATCTAGAGCGAGCGGCGCACGCGAGACAGAGATTGTGCTTCAAACCGCGTAGCGCGCGTACGGGAGAGAGGGAAAGCGAGCGAGAGACCTTGCGTGTGCTTGACATTCGACACGGTGCCATCGAGTGTTAAAACGCGAAAGGCGAAGCTTGAATTAACGGGTATGTCCCTCTTTGGCTAATGTACTTTCAAGATGGAGGGGCAACATGGCGACCGACATTAGAACCCCTTACCCGTATGTATTTTCAATGGCATATTATACACTCACGAGAATACTTTATTACTTGAACGAAGTAAATATACATTAATGAGCACATTTTTGAAAGAACTAAGTGTTTTTAGCGAAGAATAAACTAAAAAAGTTACACAGTGTAGCTTTAAAATATTAAGTTTAGTTAACTTAAAATTTGTTGAGATAACTTAAATATCCAATTAAACTAAAGTTGTAACTAATTGCAGCAACATTTTTTTACAATTGTTTCAAGGCAGCTTTACAGTGATAATAGGACAATAATGATCAATAATGCAAACAAAATTCAATTCTGCTGTAAA